>CM062239.1:3276070-3630995 GCA_031216185.1 Syzygium aqueum | reverse complement strand
AATCTATATATCAAGTTGATTATTGGATTATTTTTCATAGAAATAGTCATATTCAATGAAGTGTGATCAAATGGACACTTTCCATAGTTTCATGTGTTGTTGTCTCTCAGTCATAGTGTTGACCAGCTAGTTAATTATTCTTTCGTTATTTGTGGTTGCAATTTGTGACCATATTATAAGTTATATTGTGAGTTAATGATCACATAGTAAGATTTTGCACATGAAAATATACTAAAATCAAGAAATCCATATAATAAAGGCCCGAATTTAATGGGCCTGAGCAGTGGACATGGACTAAAGTTGGGCTTTTTCTAATTTGATGGGTGAAAAATAATAGGCCAAGCCATTTCACACATCCTGCCATGTTTGTGCTACTCGGTCGGTCCAATTTTGTTGGGTTTTCGATTTGGCTAAGATTTTTTTAATTTGTTTGATACATTTTTATAAACCATTTGTATTTAAACTGAAAAGAACAATTCACAGAAATGCTGGGGCAAGGCTATATTTCAAATGGCAAAGTTTCATGTTTCCCTCAAATGTGGATTTCGGCCAAAAAAAGACGAAAAAAATCACTCGCATTAAAATTGAGAAATAACGATTTGCATGAAACGGTAGAAATGTTCGAAGATATCTCCAATTTCAATGAAATCAAAACATGAACAAACTTTTTTCTCCCACTTTTCTTCTCTTTTACTGCATCGATCTGCATTTTATAATCGGTCAAATAATTTGGACAATCAAATGATGGTCATAATTAGATATTTAACTTAGTACATTTCCCGTCCTGCATCAAACAGAGGAATCATCTTCTTACATGAGCGTTCCTCACATGAAGCATTGTTTTTGTAACACTAATGTTCGACGTAGAAGACAGAATCATCACTCAATTCAAATTAATAGATGACATGCCTGTAATTATGTTAGGAGTTTTGATGAACGATTTGGCATGTCAAGCTTGCTTGATCGTCAAAGTGTCGGCGAAACAATTAGGAATTGATGTTTTTTTTCGGTAAAGAATTAGGAATTGATTGTTCGTCTCTCTGAAACTGAAGACGAATCAATCTTTCTCATTCAACGACTTAAGTATAAACAACAATAGTCGTTTGGATTACATATTGGATTAGGGACCAGGAATCAAAAGTATGCTATAATATAGCAATTACTGACTTGTCCGTCCCCGATATCAAGTGTCTCTGTACATTCCCTGCGATCTCAAGACATGAAAGTCGAGATCTTATTTTATTCGATTCGTATTAATTCCCAACTTTCAAATTTGTACAACTTCCCTCTCTTGTGTATTGCGGTGAGTCATTGAATGTGCACAGGTAATGATCCGGACTTCATCGGGAGACAGACCGTATTGGCTTCAGTTTTTCTGTTCACTTGAACTGAAAAGCCTCTTTCTGCCTGCCCAATAACGATAGGACAGTCGCGCAAATATGCCTCGAGGACAACCCAGCTTCTTCGATCTGGTCTTGTGGCGATCCGTGTTCGATGTATCTATCAGGTAAGACCATAGCTCGCAACTGTAAACAAGCACATCGACAGAAACTCGTTAGTGGTAGACAATTAATTGGCATTTCAGGTTCGACGTGTATGTTCATAGATTCGAACGGACAACATCTACAACCAGGTACATAAACCTTAGCTTGTTTCGGGATACGCCAGTCCATGTACGCTTCTCAGAGTTGTAGTATAATCAGTAGTGTTAAGTTCATGGTCACCAGAGAAATTTCCAGAGAGACTTGCCTTGAGTGGTCCATCCAGAATGCCGGACAGACTTAGGAAGTGTGACACATGAGATCCGAAGCCTCCAACCGAACCTTCCTCAATAGTAATGAGTACCTCGTGATGATTGGCCAATTGGGTGATGAGATCGGTGTCCAGAGGCTTGCAGAATCTTGCATCGGCGACTGTAATATCGATGTCTATGGACTCGAGCATATTTGCAGCTGCAACACACTGTTGAACAATTGATCCATACCCAAGAATCGCGACTCTGCTACCTTCCTTCAATATCCTTCCCTTTCCTATCTGTAATATTCGCTAAGACATACTGGATTAGAGCTTCGAGAACTATTCAGACCGAGAAATTGTTACGTCGTATAATTAGACTGACCTCGAGTGGAATTCCTTTGTTGTTAGGAGGAAGAGTCACGCCGACACCATTACCCCTTGGGAACCTGAAGCAACTGGGCCTGTCGTCAATGGAAGCAGCGGTAGCAACCATGTGCATAAGCTCAGCTTCATCCGATGGAGCCATGACCACCATGTTAGGCAGGCAAGCCATGTATGTTATGTCAAATGCCCCACAGTGTGTAGGCCCGTCTGCACCAACCAAACCTGCCCGATCCATCGCGAAGCGAACGGGTAGTCTCTGGAGATCTACATCATGGACAACCTGCACAAAATGACCCTCAATTTGCTTTTCTCAATGACCAGGCGGAGAATTTACAATTGGAACAGGCCTTGTTTTAGGAATCTCTATGTTAGTTCACCTGATCGTATCCCCGTTGCAAAAACGACGAATAGATGGCGCAAAAAGGCTTGAGACCCTCTGTGGCTAATCCAGCGGCAAACGTGACAGCATGTTGCTCCGCGATCCCCACGTCGAAGCACCGATCAGGGAACCTCTTCTGAAAATAATTGAGACCTGTCCCGCCACCCATAGCCGCATGGATCGCCACGATCTTGTTATCGACCTCGGCTTCTTTTATCAGAGACTCTGCGAAATACTGTGTATAGGACAGCGTAGGGGATTTGGACTTGAATTGCTTTCCGGTTCTCGGATCGAACTTGACAACCCCTGAAGTATGTCAGAATCAGATTAAGGGAGTCCTATAAGGATTCACGAAAGACATATGCCGGAGCAGGATCTGAAAAATTGGTCTCACCGTGCATCTTGTCCGATGCAGCCTCTGCCGGAGGATACCCCTTCCCTTTTTCTGTCACGATGTGGATCAAAACTGGACCTGGAGCCGGCATGGATTTCACTTTCTGGAAGATTGTCACGAGATCTTCGACATTGTGTCCGTCCACCGGCCCAATGTAATACAGCCCAAGCTCCTCAAATAGCGTAGAACCGGAGGCGCTGATGAACCCCCTCGCGTATTCGTCTACTTTAGCCGCGACTTGGTGTGTCGGTCCCCCGATCTGCTTTGTAATGCTCTTTGCAAACAAACCGGAGTGCAAACAGTTCAGATGAGGATTGATAAAAGTGCGCATATTACTATATGGAATCGATGAGATGCTCACTTTGGCAGCTTCTCGGAGCTTGCGGAAATTTGTGCTCGCTTGGAGTTTGGCGAGGGTGCTGCTGAGGGCGCCAACCGGGGTTGCAGGGCCGTCAAGAGTAGCAGTAGGCAAAGAAACTTGCTTGTTGTCATTCAACACGACGATTAGATTAGAATCTAGAAAACCCGCGTTGTTCATAGCCTCGTACGCTTGACCGGCCGTCATGGCTCCATCTCCTATCACGGAAATGACATTGTTGTTCTTTCCAAGGAGATCTCTCCCAACCGCCATACCTTTTCATCATTCACAAGAAAGAGTTATCATCTTGTTTGTGGGCTGTTTTACTTGTACAGAATTAAGGTGGAAAATGGACTTTTGAATTTAGAACTCATACCGAGACCGGCAGAGATGCTCGTAGAACTGTGTCCCACGCCGAATGTATCATAAACACTCTCATCCCTTTTGGGAAACCCCGAAAGCCCCGAAGTCTTCCTAATTGTGTGCATCCGAGACCGCCTTCCGGTCAGAATCTTGTGGGGGTATGTCTGCAAAAATCATCACTTTAGTGTTCATAATCTCTTTCTTGCCATCAAGAGGATTGATATCAACATACTCAAAAGATTTTCGACGCTGTCTTTCTGTGCAATTTTACCCCTAACTTGACATTTCTCATCTTTTAACTGATGAATTTGATTAGACTTATACCTGATGTCCCACGTCCCATAAGATTTTGTCTTCTGGGGCATTGAAAACATGGTGAAGGGCGACCGTGAGTTCCACCACGCCAAGGCTCGAGCTCAGATGACCGCCCGTCTTTGAGACAGAGTGCACTATCTCTGCCCTTAGCTCTGCAGCCAATTGTTCAAGATCCTAACACGCACATTATTCATTCAAATTAAACTCATTGCTCCGAAACTCGCAAAGAAACAAGCGAAAGATAATCAATTTACACATACTATTCGAAGCAGGACAATGGTAAAGTTATTGCATCAAAGTATTTAACCAAGCCTTGGTCTGACAGACTGAATGATCACTGAGATCGAAGAGTCGAGGACTATTAATGTTACCGGCGTGGACAAGTTCTTCATATGAACTGGATAATTCACGGTGTCGAGCAAAGGCGTGGCGGGTTTGTCCCCGGAAAAGTCGATATGCCACTCCTCCCTCTCCTTCCGCAGCATCACCTTGCCCTTCCCTTCGTCGCCATCCAAGGTCGAACGAGAAGACGAAGCTCTCGTGCACATCTGAAACGAAAAAAAAAAACCACCACACCACCATTCAAACGCCTGAAACTCTAGGGGTGAAAAACTTTGAGAGGCTTTCTTGCTTAGAGGATTTCAAAGGCCTACTGTGAAACCATCGCCGTGTGCTCTGCCGCCTCTGCCACCGAGCGATCCGGTGGAGGGCTTCTTCAGTTGTGGCTGGGGCTGAAGAAAGAGAGAGTGGTTCAGGGTGAAGGAGGCTCCGGAGACAGCCATGGATGGATGAAGACGAAGTGACGCTAGCTCGAGGAAGTTGAAGATGCCTCGAGGTAAATCGCAGAGATGGAGACGAGAACGAGGTTTCGACCGTTTATATAGCGGACGGGACTCGCGTTCGGTGGAGAGAGAGATGCTGTATGTAGTCTAACAATTTGCCTGGCACAACAATACCCCCCGTCTTATTTTTGTCTCGACGATACTCCCAAACTTGTACCGACGATGAAAATAACTTCCGTTCGCATGACACATAAGAGTCTGATGTGATAGCAGCGTGACGATCAAAAATCGGATGTGACCACCTCCTATTCGACGTGGCAACGTGCGCCCATTGGCATGGGAAATTTGTTTTCCATGCGTCTGTCCACGAATGCTGCGATGTGGGATTTTTAACGGCCACTGTGGACGGAAGCTTCGAGTTACTGATACAAGTTTGAGGCATTGATGAGATAGAAAATTTTTTCTTCGATACCACTTTGCATCCGCTTCTTTTAAAATTACATATTTTCATCCTCACTTTTGTGATTAGGCACCACATTCCATATCGCAACAAGCAATTATTTACCATATTAATATGTCCTTGCCCGAAATATTCTTGTCGCTTTCCTATGCCCGTCCTTCCACCTAAAATCCCTACCAAAGCACCTGAAGCAACCAAATTGGAATTCGGTTCAATGAGTTTGTAAATATCATATGTGGGAATTGTCCAAAAAGTCTTAAACATATTGCACTTTTGTCAATTTAGGACTGAAAATTTTCCCTCTCTTATGACTTTTAATTTTGATTAATTCATTCACTCTTGTCTTTATCTTGAACGTATAAAATCCGAAACCTTTCACAACATACAAATACTATCACATATTTTGCTGTGTAATTTTCACATTTTTTTTAATTTAAATAATCGTAAATTTTGACGATAAATTGTAAACAAATTTGTTTTTAAGAATAATAAGAGAGAAAGGCCATAAAAATGCTATGGAATGAATGATTCGATCGTGAACTACAAGCAGACTTTTTGATTGGTTATTTCACATGTCCAGTTTGAGAGTGTTCCATATCCTATGTTTAGGTCATGGAACCAAAGATGATACTCTTCTCATTAATTAAACTCAAGAGGCATCACCAACCAAATCTATTGCTAAACCTAAGTAGATTGGACACCAATAGATCCTGATTAGCACGGCGAAGTCATTTTCACCTAGGGATATGTTGAAAGCTCCATAAAAGTACCTGGAGTTTTAGAGGTTGGTGATTTACTCTAAATTAGGAAAGATGTTCTTTATTTTGAATGAATTTGAGGTTGGCTAATGGTATCACCTAGAGGGGGGTTGAATAGGTGATTTAAAAGATCCTGCGAAATTAAATGTGCCAAGTTTGAAATAAAAATGACCAGGTAAGATAGAACATTGATATAATCAAGTTTTGATTATATCAAATGGTGTAGTGTAATGCTTCTATCAAACAGTAAGTAAATAGGAAGAAAGAGACGAGAACAAAACACGAGAGTTTATAGTAATCCGGCTGGGTGTAAGCCTGCATCCACTTTCCCAAACTAATAACATATTGGCTGAATTCCACTAGTTAGTCATTGAGAAGTTACAATAATAGGTGCTCCTTATACTCAAGCATTTCTCCTCGAAGCTGGTGCTGCTTATATCCAAATAGATAGGTATCACTGTCTTACACCTAAGCACAAACTATAGCTCTACCAACACTTCTCAAAAGATTATAATATTAAGCTCTCAGGTGACAATTAAGAAATATGGAAGCCTCTCTTGAAATTTTGAATTTTAACTTCTTGATCTCTCTCTCTTCGGTGACTTGGTCTTCTTTTATACTCTTCTCGTCTTAGCTTCCGTTGGACAATCTTCAAGAGGATCAATATCTAATCTTGTTGTTGGATAATTATTGAGAAGATTGGATAGCCGTTGAGATTGATCAATCAAAATTTCCATTGATTTGATCGCTCATACAATCAAATCTTGGTTTCTAAAAATGGAGTGCTTTGGCTATGGAAACACATTTGTTTTTGGAATCAATCAAGATATCTCGCGTGATTGAATATATTGTGTAAATAATCTTGGTCAATTTAGATCTTCTATATTAGGAATTATACCAAATTACAAGCTATCAATGGATAAAAATTTTAAGATAATATTCTTGAAATTCGTGAGAAAAAGTGCGCTGCTTATATTCACAGTCATTGCTTAGATTTATCTCTCCGACATGCTACTAATATCCAGTGTACACACTTTTGATATGCACTCAGTATTATGCTTATGTCCACATAGTGCTCTGTCCATATCCACTTAGTACGTTGTTGATATTCATGCAATTCCATGCACTACCCTATTGATATACATGCGGTACCCTTTCATGCGACAGATACACCGGCTTCCTAGATAGATTCAACTGTTCTTCTAGAGACACTTTGATTACGATATTGATGTAAATTCTACAGACTTAACACTTTAGTATATGTCCTAGATTTTATGTGTGCTACACATAGATTCTTCAAGTCAATCAGAATCTTTTTACCAATCATACCAAAGTTCTTTTTCAATGCGAATACAACCTGAAACACAAACAACTCTTACATTTATCAAGATCACAACTATGAATAGTTTTGTCAACTTCAAAATATTATAGGGATTTTCTCAACAAAATTAACACGTGGCCAATACCTTCTTTGTCAAAAGCCACGAGCTTGATGATGTGAGTATGTTTAATAAATCAGTCTGATTTCATGTGATGTGTGTAGTGTACTTAAGTGCATTTTCCAAATATGATCAGGATGTATTTGAACTTAATTATGTAGTATGTTCTGTCATGCGCGTTCCGTGTAAAAGAAAAATTCTCTCGTTAATTTTACACAGTAGAAAGTATATTTTGATAGGATCAAAAGTTAATCAGCATGGGTTTTTATCAAAGTCAATCGTATTGTAGTTGATATGTTTCCATCAGTAACTTTAGATAATTTGATTAACCGTAATCAGAAACTTCGAGACCAAATATTCGGATCCACTTAATCAAAACAACGTTTGATTTTGGCTAATGATGGTACCACATACAAAGAATAAAACAAACACGTAAAAAAGGACTAAAATAATTACATTAAATACTCTTTAGTTGCAAAATTCTATTTTGTCAATTTATTTAAATATATTTTACATACATTTATTGTTCTTTCGGTTCATTTAGTCTGCTTTAATATGATTTGACGAAAGACCTAATAAATGGATTATGGCTTTTGAACATGTTAATATATGAACCCGCTCCTTACCAATATATATATATATATATATATATATATATATATATATGAACCCGCTTTTGTGATTACATGTAATTTCGCACATGGAGAATGCAATTAATTTGCTTTTTCATTAATCTTTTTAAGCAACGACTTAAGTCGGACTGCATGAACCAACGACTCGATCGGATCGCATGGTGCATTCTTAATAATGATTCAAAGATATGATTAATTACATAGATACAGTACAACCACATATTTTTAGAATATCTCTCTCTGAAATATTTTTTGCGGAAAAACTAGATAATTATTTCACTGATGGTCATTGTATCAAATGCACTTAATGAACTAAAGTTGTTTTACTAAAATTCTAGATTACTTGCCTGTTGAATAAAAACTTTCTCGTACTAATTATGTATATTGATATTAAATTTCACTTAACCATAATGACAAAAAAAATTTCCAGACAACATTTTTTTAAGAATTTTGAGGAATAGAGAACGTGGTAAAAGGATCAAATTGAATCCAAATCACGCAGCATTAATTTTGTTGAGAGAATTCATACATTTCCCAAAAAGACATATGACCAGGAAGAAAATCAAACAGACTTCACTCCTCAATGTTATACTTTTACATTTTTTTACAGTTGCTTCACCTTTTTTAATCATAAGACCTGAATAAAAGAATTACACATAATTTTTATTAACTTCAAATTTGAAAATCCTAGATCCCATGATTTTTTTTGGGGTTGACAAAATATAAAATATGATGGAATTTTTTTTAATGACTAGATATGCTGAAACTTCCGATTTTATTTATAAGGATATTTGTACTTTGTTGAAGAAAGGTGAAAACGAAATTAAAGTACTTTCTTGAAGCTTTTTATCAATATAGTGATAAAAGCCATACGTATAGGATCAATTTTGTTGAGCCTATGTCAGCTCTAAGGTAAAAATTCAATTGGTCATGACATAGAAAGCTCCAGCTTATGACAGTAGCTGTGTTGCTTGCCCTTGCCTATTTCGATTTCGACAAAAAAAAACATACATGATAGTGAGAATAAGCATGTACACATATTTGTGTATATTTATATATGTGTGTTATCCTGTCAAAACAATAGGGGTGAGCAAGACGGACCGACTGCACTCTGAATTGCTCGGACCGGAGTGAACTGGCCTCAACTGATTAATTGATCTTTAACTCTGAAAGTTAAAGATCAATAGGGGTGTCAAAACTATTTCGATTTCGATTTCGGAATCAGTTGATCTTTAACTTTCTAAAATAGTGAATAAAGTACCAGACGCTTTAGCTTAATTTTAATTGAGCTGAAAATATACGAATATAATCAAATCTAATTGAGGGTTGGGATGTGTAAAACCGTTATTGGTTCTTGAATATGAACCTCTTATTTAGAGGGCTACTCGCAGTATAAGGCATTACAAATCAATTTTGTAAACCAATTTTATAAGTTTAACATCCCTCTTTTAAGTTATTCAAAAGTAGTGAGATTTACATTTTACTAGTATTACTCGCATGTCAAAAAGGTAAGCCATTGAAAAGTTTAATGAAATATCTATTCGCATGAAAGGAAAGAAGAAGAAAACTTCCAAAATTTGAAAGAATTGACCGTTTAGATGAGGGAAAATTACCCGAATCTATACTAAACATATTGTATGGATATCAATTCAATCATTAACTTATTAATTTTTCCAATTTAGTCCCAAATCTCTGCGTGAAATTTCAATTTATTCATTCTGGTCAATTTTTGCCAGAAATCACTAATGCGGTCTAGTCATTATCAGCCATCCTACGTGGCCCACCACCACGTCAGCGATTTCTGGTAAAAATTGTCTAAAAGGACTACATTGAAATTTCATGTAAAGGTTTAGGATTAAATTGACAAAATTGAAAAATTTATCACTGAATTGACATTACTAGAATATGTTTAGTACTGATTGGACAATTTATCGATTAGATGATGGCAAAACCTTAAAAGTGGGGAGGCGGTTAATTGATTACTTTGTGGTTAAAGATTTGATTCAAACAATGAACCTAGAAACATTTGTGTTTCAGCATAAGAGTGGTTTGGGAATTGGCCTTTCTGGAGTAATGACATGACCAACCTTAAAGGACAATAAGTACCGATTATTTGTTGTAATAATTAACAAATATGAACAATTGATAAATTTGCATATTTTATTCAAGGGTTAATATCATAAAAAATCATAAACTGGTACATATGTGATAATTTTATCCTAAAAATCCCAAAAATGGTACACCTGTGACAATTTTACTCTCCGTCAATTTCCGTTAAATTTTACCTTGAAATTATTAAGTTAAATGATACGTGGCAATTGATGGGTGTATCAATTTGAGGTTTTACCTTCTGTTATCAATTTGTGATTTTTCGATATATTAATTTAATTTAACAGAAACTAACGGAGGATAAATTTATCACAAATGTATTGATTTTAGTTTTTCGTGATATTAACTATTTATTCAACTAACTGATTAATTCACTTTGTCTATTAAGGACAAGCACGAGTTTCTTCCTAGGGACAGTAACTGGTGCAAAGTCACCCTATTAAAAACTTAAATTTAATATGGTCGTCATAAGTCTTTTAGACGTTTGGTATTCTAGAGTGGTGAGACAATGACCTCGGCCTGGCCCGATTTACGGTGAGAAAACGACCCCAAACAAGTTTTTTTTTTTTTTATTGAAAATGAACTATCCAGTTATCTAGCAACAGCATTAACATTTAAAAATTATCAAATAACAACTTGTGGAGATTTTTTTACTTATTTATTTATGAATATTATAAAGTGTTCAGTCTATCTGTCTAATTGTCTTAAAAAATTTCTAAACTAGGGTCTTCAAATTGTGCTACAAGGGGAGTCGTGAGGGAATGAAATTGCCGGGTGGAATTTGAGTTCATCAACTCTACTTGTTGCCCCTTTTTCTCTTTCTTTATATTTTCTTTCCCTTTTCTTCGATTGTATTTTATTTTGCCTCTTTGACTTAGTTTTTCAACTAACCATACATGTAATGAAATATTTGTGTGGTTGTACATTAGTGAATTTATTATGTGGTTAAACTGTCAAGGTTTGTAATTTATGAGTATCAGAGTTTTTATTTAACTTCATAAGCTAAAATATGTTGATGTTGTTGATATATGACTAAAAATTCTAGCAACGACTACATAAAGGGCTTCACAAGGATTGTTAATTATCTGTGAAATACTTCTAGAGCCATCAAAACAATCTAAAGTTAGTACTATGTACTTTCTTCAAAAAGATTTTTGGTATTACTGGTCACAAATTAGCTGGTAATGCATAAATTTTGCTTAGGAAGGATGGGATAATCTATCGATATCTAAGTAAATGTCATTTCAAACTCTTCTTTAAAAGCTACCTAAAAGCTTCATGTCTAGGATTCTAAATAGCTAGAAGAGCAACAATTACGGGAAAATTGTCCATTCAGTCCTAAACCTATTGTACGGCGGCCAATTCAGTCTTAAACCTTTTAATTTTGCCAATTCAGTCCTAAACCTTTTAAATTTTTGCCAATTGAGTCCTTCCGGGCAATTTTGGCCGGCCGGCGCTGACGTGGCCGCCGGTCGTCCGGTCAACGCTGACGTGGGGAGTAACCAGAAAAAAAAAGAAAAAAAAGAAAAAAATTGAAAAAAAGATTAAAAAATTGAAAAAAAATAATTAAAAATTGCCACGTCAGCGTTGACCGGACAACCGGCGCCGGCCGGCGGCCACGTCAGCGCCGGCTGGCCAAAATTGTCCGGAAGGACTCAATTGGCAAAAATTTAAAAGGTTTAGGACTGAATTGGTAAAATTAAAAGGTTTAGGACTGAATTGGCCGCCGTACAATAGGTTTAGGACTGAATGGACAATTTTCCCCAACAATTACATGATCCTTAGTTGATCCCAGCCGTTGCATTAAGAGATCCAGATGATTGAGCGGTTGGGATAAATTGGGCTCATGTTGAGATCAACTAATAATTATTCTAGCAAGAGCCTTCTCCTCTTCGCAAGGATTGCATTCCACGAAGCGAGCTGCTGCTTACACCCCCATCTAAATGGGATAAGAACATTACAAATATCATAGCTTTCATATACGTTCACTTGATGATTATAACTTTTTTTTTATCACTCGAGCGTCATACATTTGTAAATCATTAACTCAAAGGCCAAAACTTTTCAATCGATTTAAAATTGTTCACCCCTTACGAAAGTTATAACACTTGTGGCGTCTTTTATCCAATCTAAGTAATTGGAAAAGTTTTCCATCAAGTATTTTCAATCAAAGGAAAATCAATTTCATAACTCTTTCCATCTATTAATATTTTTGTCTAATAAGTTATAATATATGTGGACTTGTAAAATAGTATAAATTGTGTGGTTGTGGAAAGTAAATGTAGTCAATAACTATCGAGTGTGATTTTGTTTTTTACTTTGTTTTAATTTTGTTTTGATTGACAATAAAATCACATAAATTTCATTGGTTCAATATGATAATATGGATTAAAAATATCTACACAAACTTCTTTTCAAGTATTCCTTGCACAATAATATTCAATAAGTACATCTAAAACATTCAGCTTTAATTGGAAATTTTCATGTAATATCCTCAAGTATTATTGGAGTTGTCTTATTTTTATAGCTATCCCGCGGATGTCGAGGTTGGTCTCTAGTATAGTATAAAAAGTGGATGCTAATGGACTATTCCTAGAGCAATAGCGAAACTTTTTGCCATTTTACTTTATATATAACATAGATTGAAATAATAAAGAATATATGAAATATATTCTTGTCCCAAATTTTAGTTGTATGATTTTCAAGAATATATATGAAATATATATGAAATATATTCTTTTCAAGAATATATGATTATTGTCCCAAATTTTAGTTGCTTACTCATATGTATGATTTTCTGTCGTCTTATCATACATTAACATAATGTTGTACCTATAATAACTGAATTTTAATGCTTAATTTGATGACATATTTTATATGATAATCCGCACAACGTCTAGTTTGCAATAACTCAATAGGGGAAAAGGAGAAATTACAAGAATTATTATGAAATATCATAAATATAATAATAAACATACTAAGGAGCAGCACCAAGGACAAGGGGCCGCCCCCCAATTAGCCCTTCCGTAGAGGAAGTCCAATTTTGGTGAGAATTGCTCAAAAATCAGCTGTCCACCAACCTTCTATCACCACTATTCTAACCTTTTTTCATTCTATTAAACTAACATTTACAAATAAATGAACATAAGAGGATGATAAATGAGTAGAAGATAAATTAAAAAAACAGTTACCTATGATCACAAAAACTTTTTTTAAAAAAATATGTGCCAAGTGGTTGCTTCACCGAGGAGATAAGATAAACAAATATTAGATTCGTATCTAAAAAACCTAGCTACATTTGGTAATAATAATTATAAGTTTTGCTTCTCTAAGAAAAATTAGATAAATAGTTATGTGCTTGGACTCTTTGAAGGAAAAAAAGGCAATTTCGATGAACTTCATGAACCGATTAAGACAATACCGACCGACATTCCATGCATCTAAAAGAGTGTCAATAAGTTCAAAGTACTTTCAATCATCTATTGGCATTCTGGTGATTTTTTTTTTAATTTTCAATTGTTTTTTTTACAAATATAACTGTTCTAAATATACTTTATAGCAGCAACAAGTTGAAAAGTGTAGTCTGCATCACACTTCAAGATATATCCTATTGAGATTTTATGATGAATTTTAAATAATATCTCGTGCTCAACTTGAGTATATTTAATTTTTTTTCTCTTAGAGGGATGGGCCCTCCAATGTTTCACTATTGTCATATGAATGTTTATATAACATATATCATATGCAGTAAAGTAAGTAAAAGTATAAACCAAATCATGATACAACGAAATTAAATTTACAAAATTGGGAAAAATAATTAACTTGAAGCATAGATAAATGATGGATATAATACAACTAACGGTTGGTAAGGAAATTTTATGTTTTTAATATGCTCAAAATATTCCATATATTTAAACTATCATTCAATAAATATTGCAATTTTAGGTCTCATGTATTTTATTAATCGGAGGACAAGGCATCATAGGGTTCCCTACTTTAAATAAAACTCTACATAAACTAGAGGAGAATTCGATTGATGTAAATAGTTATTTTGTTATAATTGTCTACTTATTATTTCTCTTGTGAAAATTCACATTGATACCAAAATTTAGAATAATATGACAAATATAATCTTAGACTCGTATAATTCATGGATATCTTAATAGTTAAAATGAAATATCCTTGATGAGTACAACGGTTACTTCACTGCATAAATTCATGACATTCAAAAGCACTATACAGGTACACCTTATAAAACCAATACATGCATGACATTTCCTCATCTGAACCGGTCAATAGCATGACCTGACCTCATTGGGAAAGATTGGGACTGCGATCTTATTATGAAAAAACAAATCCTTGATATTATCAATTATATAAATTATAGTAATCATGAATGTATTATCAATTGGGTACTTTTCTAAAGTGAGTATGAATCTTAAGTTAGGCCCAACAAATCCAATCATAAATAATTATATGAACTATTTTACTTGATAATATGAAGTTGAATGCCCTCAAGCGAAGCTAATTAGGGCGCACATGGTAACATTTCTGTTCCAGAAATTAATTTTTTTACTAAAAATAGGTTTTTCAAATTTTATTTGTGGATGAGTTTTTGAGCAAAAATGCGTGCTTGATAACGACACAAAATTTTCTATTTCTGAAATAGAAATTCGTTTGATAACGACATAAATTTCTCCCTTCCGGGTGGCCGGCGGAGTACGGCGGAGGGCGAAGGACAGTGGCCGGCAGCGGAAGGTGCCCAGCCGGTGGCGGCGGGAGGTGATCTGTGCCAGGCAACTGCCGGCATCAGGTGGTGGAGCACGGTGGCCGGCGGCGGATAGTGGCGACAGGCATCGGATAGCGGCGGCCGGTGTCGGGCGGTGGAGCACAGCTACTGGCGGCGAAGGACGGTGGTGGGTGGCCGGCGGTGGGAGATGGCCGGCGGCGGAGGGTGGCCAGCGTCGAGCTGTAGAGCACGACGGCGGAGGACGGCAGCTGGTGGCAAGTGGCAGCCAGCGTCGGGTGGCGGAGGACGATGGTCGGCGGCAAGTGGCAGCCAGCGTCGGGTGGCGGGGATGATGGTCGGCGGCAAGAGGAGGCTGACAGGTGGGAGGTGGCTGGCGGGCGATGGCCGACGGGGGGTAACAGAAGTCGGCCAGCAGGTGGCGGTGAAGGACGGCGGGAGGCGACGGTTGGCGGGTTGCAGTGGACGTTCGGCGGTGGTGAACGATGAAGGATGGCGGTGGGAGGAGGCGGTAGGCAGCCGACGGCGGGAGGCGACCGGCAGTGACAGGAGGCGGCCGGCGGCAATAGCGAGTGGCGAGGGGGTGGCCGGCTAGTAGCGAGAGCAAGCAATAAGAAAAGTTTCTATTTCTCATTTCTGTTTCAGAAATAGAAAAGTAAATTTTTTTTATTTATGATTTCTGTTTCAAATTTATTTCTGGAATAGAAATTTGTTTCAAAAATAGGAAAATAAAATTACGTTACTAAACGGATTTCTGTTCCAAATCTGTTCTCGGAACAGAAAAATAGAAAAATAGAGAAACGGAAATGATTTCATGCGTGCCCTTAAGGTTTAAACCCAAGATTTGTGGATCAGCAGGATCTCTAATTCTTACAGCCGTAACTCATGGCGGTGGTCCTTAAGCACAAAAGGACAGGAGATGAAATTGCCCTTGGTCCAAAATGCTCTGAGGAAGAATCTCGGCTAATCTAATCCGTACAAATTGCAAAGTGAGAGAATCTTTAAAGGGGAATTGAAAGTGGGAGAGGCATAACCCCCATATCAGCCTCTTAGTAGGTGCTCTTGTCTCATATGGAAGAGGTCTTGTTCATTTCGAGGGAAAGGAACAAACAAAGATAGATGCCTTTTCTTTTCACATATTGCATTGCAACAGTTTCAACTGCGAAAATGGGTGTCGACAGTGCTGAGGGGGAGGGTAGGTTTAGGAGCGTCGTCTCCAAACCGGCAAAATACCCCTACCCCCACCCAATGATTCTCTCTCTCTCTCTCTCTTCTTTTCTTTTTGTACTTTTTAATTATTTTTATGACATGATGCCACATTATCACCATATCAAGTCTACTTATGCTACAAAATTTAGAATCAACACAACGGATTTTTGACATATCACGTTAGCAAAATTGCCTTAGCGGTGGCTATAATGACTTGATTGCACATGATTCAAAATTTTTAGGGTTTAATTACACATTTTGAACGTTTAGGACTTGACTGGACATCGGACAAAACATTTAAAACTATTTACGTAAATCCAAAGTTGGGGTACCTCGCATCACTCTGCCTGGGTTGGAAGACACTTGGGAAAATTACCAATTCAATTATAAACTTATTGTATAGATATCAATTCAATTCTAAATTTTTTAATTTTACTAATGTAATCCTAAACATTTACACAATATTCCAATGTATTTCTTTCGATAAATTTCTGCTGAAAATTGCTAACGTGGAGATTGACGTAGGATGTTATTTCGAGTAAAGTCGTCCCCATCAGTGTGCCATGTGAGACGGTTAGCAATAACTGAACATCATGTCAACAACTTCCAGTGGCAATTGCCGGAGGACTACATTTAAATTTTACATAAATGTTTATAATTACATTAGCAAAATAGAAATGTTTAAGATTGAATTGGTATCCATAATTGAAACTATTGTACGGATATCAATTTATTATGGATACCAATTCATTCTTAAACGTTTTTATTTTGCAAATGTAATTATAAATATTTATGCGAAATTTAAATGTAGTCCTTCGGCAATTGCCACTGGAAATTGTTGACATGGTGTTCAATTATTGCTGACTATCTTATGTGGCATGATAAACCTTTCAAAAAGAAATAAAATTGTGCATTAATGCTTTGTACGTAGTAAACCTTTGGATATTAGGAAAATAAGGCAATTTTAATGAACCTTTATATATAAATCACCCTTCCCCATAATTTCTAAAGGGTTATTATCAGCAATATAAATCTTTCCAATAGTAATAAATTATGCATTAATTTTTTGCACAAAGTAGAGTGAAATGACGCATTTGAGTCTAAAATTTAAGACTCAATTGAACTATTAATGCTCAAAATTAAGGCATCCTTGTCAAGCGTCTCTCTAAGAGTTGCATTCGTAAATTTCTCCTTCTCTTGATTTCAATTTCGATACCGATTTTTTTTTTTGGCTCTACAATCTCGTCTCAAACGGCCTTTCTTTTCGCAATTCCAGCAAATTATTTCACTATGAGGTCTCGATTTGCTTCTCCCTCTAGTCTTTGAGCTACCATGTTACTGGTTCATCCCGTTGATTACTTCTCCCTCTACCTTCGGTATTTAAGGCAACACTCAAAGATTCACCCGACTTTCTTCTCCAAATATCCTTGCTAAGAATCAAATCTTGGATCCCTGAAGCTTCAATTTTTTTCCGACCAGATGAACTGCTCATTACAATCATATTTGCACTCCAACTTTTAATTAGAAAAGATAACAAAATTAAAAATTTTACCTCGCCATCGAAATTTACTTGCACCGAACTCAATTGAGTCGTGATCATGTTGAATTCGTTGATGTGATCTGTCACAGAATTACCTTCGTCCATCTAAAGATTGAAAAAACAACGAACTAAATATATCTTGCTTGAAGGAGATAACACTACAAAAAAATAAGGATTTAGCCACGGAAATTAGCAACGAATAATTTTTCGTGGCTAATTTGCGACGGAATTTGCGACGAATTTTTTTTTCGTCGCAAATTAGCGACAAAAAAAATCCATAGCAAATTTGCGACGGAATTTGCCACGAAAAAAAATTCGTGGCAAATTTGGGACGGAATTTGCCACGAAGAAAAATTCGTGGCTAATTTGCGACGGAATTTGCCACGAAAAAAAATTCGTGGCTAATTTGCGACGGAAGTTGCCACGAAAAAAAATGCGTGGCTAATTTGCGACGGAAGTTGCCACGAAAAAAAATTCGTGGCAAATTTGCGACGGAAGTTGCCACGAAAAATAATTCGTGGCAAATTTGCGACGGAATTTGCGACGAATTATTTTTCCGTTGCTAATTTTGCGACGGAAAAAAATGTCGTCACTAATTTGCGACGAAATTTGCCACGAAAAAAATCCGTCACTAATTTGCAACGGAATTTGCGACGAAAAATTATTCATTGCTAATTTGCGACGGAGTTAGCGACGGATTTTAGCCACGAATTTTAAAAAATGCTCATACACATGTGTACGTTCATTTTTTATGAAATTCGTGGCTAAAATCCGTGGCAAATTTGCCACGGATTTTAGCCACGAATTTCATAAAAAAATGAATTTTTGGCATTTTATGAAATTCGTGGCTAAAATCCGTGGCAAATTTGCCACGGATTTTAGCCACGAATTACATAAAAAAATGAATTTTTGGCATTTTATGAAATTCGTGGCTAAAATCTGTGGCAAATTTGCCACGGATTTTAGCCACGAATTTTAAAAAATGCCCGTACACATGCGTACGTTCATTTTTTATGAAATTCGTGGCAAAAATCCGTGGCAAATTTGCCACGGATTTTAGCCACGAATTTTAAAAAATGCCCATACACATGCGTACGTTCATTTTTTATGAAATTCGTGGCAAAAATCCGTGGCAAATTTGCCACGGATTTTAGCCACGAATTTCATAAAAAAAATGAATTTTTGGCATTTTATGAAATTCGTGGCTAAAATCCGTGGCAAATTTGTCACGGATTTTAGCCACGAATTTTAAAAAATGCCCATACACATGCCCTCAATTCATTTTTTATGAAATTTGTGGTAAAATCCGTATTAAATTTATCACGAATTTTGCCACGAATTTTAAATAATCCGTGGCAAATTTTGAGTTCCCCGCCCTTAGTCCCAATTTGCTCGTCCTCTCCCGCCGTTCTCTCTCTCTCTCTCTTGTTTGACTCTATCAAATCAGATCTGCTTCCACTTCTCATTCTCCTTCTCCTTCTCCTTCTTCCCTCTCCCCCACACCCCCCCACACTCCCTAACCTCTCGCGCTCGCTAGGGTTTTAGTTACCCCCTTCTCCCTCGCACTTCCTCCCGCGACTCCTCCACGCTTACCCGGCGCCCGTGCGGTTAAATAGGCGGTCGCTGCGACAGCGAAGTCAGGGTTCGGGGAGGGAGAGATGGATTTTTGCAGATTCCCGCCGCGACGAGGAGGCTCCGTTGGTCGCCGCCGAGGCCTCGCCGGCTCCGTCGCCTCCGAGGGGCCATGCCCGTGATGTCCATATCCTGAGCTGCGGGTTCCTGCTCATCTTCAGCGCTTACGGCGCTGCTCAGAATCTCGATCAGGGAGATCGCGAGCCTGCCAGAGTGCAGGAACTGCTGCCGGAAGATGTACGCCAACCTGGTGCGCCGGATAAAGCTGCTGAGCCCCCTCTTCGAGGAGCTGAGGGACGGCGGCGGCGGCGGGGAGGAGCAGGAGGAGGAGGAGGAGGAAGATCGGAGAGGGTTCGAGATGCTGGGAGCTGCTCTGGATTCTGCCGTCGCGGCGCTGAGATCGGTTAATCAAGGGAGTAAGCTGTACCAGGTAAGGGGGCGCGTTTGTTCCCGAGCGGTGCGTGGTTTGAGGGATTGTTCCGATATGGATGAATTGGCTTGGTCGTGATGGTTTTGGCCGGTGAATTTTGAGTTTTTTCGATTGATTTGGACGCGTGGGATTTGAATTTTAGCTTTATCGAGGCTTCGCGAGCGGCTGTGCAAGGCTTATTAGTTGAGCTTGGGTCATTTAGGCCTGGTTTTGTGATTGCTTGATTGGAGTTAGTTCGTGTGCTTCGACGGTGTGCGGAGATGGAGATGCTTCATTTTTTGTGGATGAGAATGCGAAAAGATTTCGAATTTGGGTACCCCGTTGAACTTTTGAACCTTAATTCCTTTACCTCTGAGGCTAAGGAAGAGAGTAGGCGCGCAAGCTCGTGATGATTAGTTGCTTGCCGCGCATTTTAGATATTATTCTCAGATTGAACATAGGGACATCATTTTCTACCAGCTACAATGTTCATGCTATGAGAAAACTAAGGATGTCATATCATATTATGTTTTGCTTCTTTTGCTCCATTGATTCGTATGTAACTCGAGTATTTTACTATCATAAGCAACCATAGATGTTTTTTTTCGGTTACCGAAATTAAATCTTCAGTTGATGTAGGTTGTTCTTTCTCGCTAAGCATTTCTTTTTCTTTTTTATACATCATGCTCCAGGCTTTTCAAATTGACAAGAGTGCTGCGAAATTCCATCAGTTGACGGGACAAATTGAAGCTGCTTTGAGTATGATCCCTTACGAGAGACTAGATATATCAGAGGAAGTTCGAGAACAGGTGAGATTTCCTGCTGTAACATATGAAGTGAAGCGCATCTTATTTTGCTTCGTCTGATTTATTTTCTTTCATGAATTGGATGTGTGATCGAGTCGTACAGCACACTGATTTTTAATGCTTGGGCGAAAATGGAGGAAATGGTGTAGCATTCCCCCTACTGTTGTGATGCAACATGGAAAACTGGGAATGATTGTGCAAAAAGTCATTCTTCACGTATGTTGATTTATAGAATTTTAAAACAAATTTCCTTTTACATTGTGCAGATTGAACTAGTGCATGCCCAATTTAAAAGGGCAAATGGAATATTGGACTCGCCTGATTTACAGCTGGTGATGGACTTAGATATAGCTCAAAAGGAAAAGGAGCCGGACCTAGCAGTACTGAAACGGCTCTCAGAAAAGCTTCAACTGAAGACTTTAAATGATCTACAGAAAGAATCACTTGCTATCCATGAACTGGTTATTTCAAGTGCTGGTGAGCCGGCAGACTTTAAATGATCTACAGAAAGAATCACTTGCCTGTACTCATGTTGGTCTCGAAGATAATCACAGCACAGCTTCGAGTTTTGCTGTGGCACTTGGCAACAGCAGTTGGTCTGATCTTCCGTCTCGAAGCTCTTGGAACATTGATATTCTCGTAGATTCAATCAAGCAGCTTGTGAGTTTAACATTTCTGATTCAATCTTTGGCTTTAATGGTATGCGTATAGTACACTTTTAGAAGCAATTCTTTGAATACAGGCGCCTGGAATCAATTGGTTATCAGTAATTGAAAGCCTGGATTATGAAGGATTCTACTTGCCTAATGAGGAAGCATTTTCTTTCCTCATGTCTGTTTATCGATGTGCTTGTCAGTTGTGTTTGCATGTCTTGTCTGGTTTTTGGAAATTATTTTGCCTGAACATGAAGTTCTATAATGAGCCCTAGCAACTTATCTGCTGAAGTTTATGGAATCTTGAACTTGGGTTGTGCAGGATCCTTTTTCTCTCAAGGCCATATGTGGGGTCTGTCTGGAAGAATATTGAGGGCCAGATATCATTCTTAAAATATGCTGTGTCAGCTCCTCCTGAAGCATTTACCTTTGCTCATTCTGCGAGGCAGCTGGTATGTGCTATAGAACTTGTAATCCTTCCCTTTATTGTTTATTTGGTTCTAATTATATGGTAAAATTCTGTGTAGGCTTATGTTGATGCGATAAATGGTCATAAGCTCCAGCTTGGACATGCAAATCATGCTTGGTTGTGCCTTGACCTCTTAGATGTGTCGTGTCAAATTGCTGAGGCTGGTTACGCTGGATCTGTTCACGCAATGCTTGAATACCCTCTCAAATACTGTCCAGAAGTCTTGCTTCTTGCAATGGCACATATTAATGTATGCGATTGGAAGTGCATTGACACTTTTCATCGTTTGTCTTGATGTAATCATCCTGAATTTGAATCTATGTATTCCTGTGCTTGTAGACTGTATATAATCTCCTGCAGTTTGAAGTCTCCCTTGCCGTGATAATGAAAAATGCTGGGGGTGTCGGCATGATCCTTTACCTCTGGCATGTTAACCTGATTCTTGTGTTGAGGGGGTTTGTTGATGCTGCAGGTCTTGATCCAGATTGCATAACTAGAATATTGGACATTTGTGAAAAGCTTAAGGTGAGAGACAACCGGAAGTTTTTACTGATCCAGACTACATGACTAGAATACTGGACTTTGCAGGTTGTCTTCTATGGTCTTCACATAGTCACTCCTCTGATATCTTTGGAGCGGCTGAAGTACCCCAAGCTCTGTCGTGATGTGAGTTGAGTCATTCACATCATACAAGAAATGGACTTGGGACTTTTTTTCTTTGAGTTCTGCTTGATGTTTACTCCCCCTCTTTTCTTTTGATAATTGCAGTACTTCTCGTTGCTGTCACATATGTTGGAAGTATATCCTGAAATGGTGGGACAACTAAACAATGAAGCCTTTAGTCATATTCTTGAGACTCTTGAATTTGGTCTGCATCATCAGGTAATGCTTTCAGCTTTTCTTTGTGAAAGGATATTCAGTCCTTTAGTGGCTATAAGTTGACGAGTCAATCGGAGAAAAGTTGTTTCTCATATATGTTTCTTTATTGCTCATGGCACCATCAAAATTGGCATTCTTCTCCATGGTGCTTAGTTGATAAGCGTTTACTTTGGTTTGTGGCTTTATATCTTTCTGTAATGTGAAAATGTTACTTTCTCCACATGATTTAGGATTCAGAAGTGGTTAACATGTGTCTGAGAGCTCTTCCAGCACTTGCTTCCTACCACTACAAGGAAACAGCTAGTGGGAAGATGGGCTTGGGATCACATGCCTCGAGTCTTAGAAATCCAAATTCTAATTTTAACTGAAGATTTTCCGTCGACACGGAAGGGGAGCTTGATTTTTATTACCAAATATTATCCTAGAAGAAGCAAGATGCTCCGCAAGAACTTCACGATCTTGTTACCTCAAAGAGATCCCGAGCATGGCAAAATACCCTTGAGAGGATTATGTTCAAGTACATTGAGCTATATGTTCAAGTACATGGAAAATGTAAATGAATGTATTTCATTTTCATATTATTATAATAGTTTGATCACATTGAGCTATATGTTCAAGTACATGGAAAATGTAGATGAATGTATTTCATTTTCATATTATTATAATATTTTGATGTTATTAAGTGCTTAATCAATGTTAAATACAAATTCGAGAAATTAATTTTGCTTTAAATTACATTTAAAATCGAATAAGAAAATGAAATACATTCATTTTGGTGGGTAATTTAAATTACCCACGAATTTTGCCACGAATAAATTCGTCGCAAAAAATTGACAAAAAAAATTTGGTGGCAAATTAGCCACGAATTTTGCTACGAAATGTGTTCGTTGCAAATTAGCGATAAATTTTGCCACGAATAATTAGCAACGATTTTTGCCACGAAAATATTTCGTCGCAATTTCATGACCAACAAAAAAATTTTTGAAAAAAATAGCGACGAATTTTGCCACGAAAAAAGTTTGTGGCAAATTAGCCACGAAAAAATTTTATGAAATTAGCCACGAATTTTGCCACGAATAATTAGCGACGAATTTTGCCACGAATTTTGTTCGTCGCAAATTAGCCACGAATTTTGCGACGAATTTTTTTCGTCGCAAATTAGCGACGAAAATTGAAATTTTCCGTCGCAAAATTTTGCGACGACCTATTAGCGACGAATTTTTTTCCGTGGCTAATTTCGTCGCAAATTCGTTTAGCGACGAATTTTGCCAAATTTTTCGTGGCAAAATTCGTGGCTAAAACCAACTTTTTTTGTAGTGTAAATTCTCGTATACATTTGACAAAGCCCTCATCAACTCCATTGCTGTCTTCTCGTTGGTGATGTTGAAGGTAATATTCCACGCCAACGTGAGACAAATCATACCTAGGGTCTGCTGATCTAACAATTCTCAGTCTCTTGCTTGATCGAATCTAGTTTTTCTCCTGATAGAGGCTAATGCAAGTTCTTTCAATACAACATATCCTCGATTTGCATACTTTAGACACCAAAGTCCTTGCTGTCAAATTGATCGATCTTCACCTTCCCTTCATCCATATTCGTCGCTCCCATTATTTCGCCAAACGGTGGATCTAATTTCCAGTAGTTAGGAATGCAAGTCATTGAAGAGAGAAAAATAGAGAAGAAGACACGGGTTTTTATATGGAAAATCATTTCAAAATCAGAAAGGAAAAAAGCATGGTGCCACGTTAAGTAATCTCTTCATTTTAAGGATCAGTTTAGAGAGTCTCAGTTTGCAAACACAAAAGATATTGCTACGATATATATTAAAAGTCTAGGGCATATATACTTACGCTAAAAATTACATGTATGCTATTAGCAATGACACTTTCTTCTCCGCATTAACATAAAAATTACATATATGCTTTTAGCAGTAAAATGCTCTCAGCTTTAATATTATTTTTCTCTATTAGACTCAAGGACTCCACCAGTCAAGCAACCATGACGAGGTGAAGCGACGTGCTGAAGTGTGGTGCGGCACCTGCGTGTATCACGATAGACGCAAACGGAAGAGAGGCGGTGGAGCAGATTTTGTCTTTTTGTTTTTTGTTTTTGTTATTTTATGTTATGTTTAGATTTGTGTGGTTCATGTTCAAGCATATATCCCATCGATCAAACTTGGTGGAAAATTGTTCTACTCAATGATCGAAGGGAACATAGGCAATAACCAAAAGGAAGAGTACGCGACTCGTGAACGACGTGTGAGGCCGCTCTCTGGCCTCCCTACTCCTGTCCCGAGTTGTCACGCAAGAGGACAACAATTCCCATGAAACTTGGTGTTTACTCATTTTTTTGTTTTGTTCTCTTGTAACGTCCCGAAAATTATTTTCAAAAATTTATTTTTTAATTTTTCGATATTTGGATGACAGAAAATTAATTGATTTTTGGTGAAAGTTTTCACGGACTCAATATAACAAGTTGAGATTTGCGGGAAAATAATTTTCTTTTTGGTAAAGAGGAAATCATTTTTTATAAATCACTTTTTCTTATGAAATTGATTTTCATGAAAGATAATGATTCTTATCAAGAAATTTTGAACGAGACAAACCGACTGTAACTGTTGACTTTAATCAACGTGAGAGGGACTTTTCTCCGAAAATATGTCTCCATCGACATGGAAAACATGCTCACTCCTAGATTCTTCCTGAAGCACGAAATCTTTCGATTCTTGAAAATGGAAATTCAAGAAACTTTGACTTCTTGTTCTTGCGGCTCATAAACAGCATTCTGAGACCATATTTTTTTGACAGGTTGCTCTCAAGAACATGTGATGTGCATGGATTCGCATGATCTTCGAATTTCCCGTAGTGTAATATCATGTTCCACGAGCTTCACATGTTCACAAAATGCTCTTTTTCCAGAATACGATCTTGGATTTGACATGCGAGCGATATTATCGATATGGGGAAATAATAAAAAAAGTCTCAAATCAATTGTACTTGTGTCAATTCAGTCCAAAATATTTTTAATTGTGTCAATTAAATTTCAAACATTTTCTCATTTTGCCCAATTGAGTCCATCCAGTCAATTTATGCTAAAAATCATTGATGTGTCAATTGAATTTCAAACATTTTCTCATTACACTTTTTTTTTGGACTGAGGGCCAATAAGGGTCACTGACCAACCCTGTCTAGGCACAGGCGAGGGCCGAGACGCCTTCATCGGATCGAGCACGCCCTCGCCTAGGCCCTCACCAGCCATAGCGAGGGCCCGCGAGCCCTCACCTAGTGGTCGGCGAGAGTGTTGCAACCCTCAGTCCAATAGAAAATAAAGAAAAGAAAAGGAAAAACAAAAACAAAAAAAAATCAAAAAATTACAAAAAAATGTCTCCGTTAGCATCGATCGTGCCACATAAAACAAGCTAGCATCGACATAAGTAATTTCAGGCCAAAATTGATCGGATGGACTCAATTGACAGAATGTAAAAATATTTAGAATTCAATGGCACAAATATAATAGGTTTAAGATTTGTTTTGTAATTGTCTCTTCTTATTATTGCCCGAGGCCAAAATTGCCACTTTAACAACATTCGCATTTTCGGTTACGTTGCTACTGAAGTTTTGCCTTTTATCTGACGCTATTCTTTTCATCTTTGCCTCCAAGAGTACAGTCTGCCATTGAACTTATACTTTCACAAGTTTTACCTTTCTACGCTCCGGCATATCCATGTAACGAACAGAATGATCCGCCTCTGCATGCCAATTATAAGTTCCTCCGTAGAAAAGTATCTCTCAAAATTTTGAATTGATCCCTCGAAGTGAAATTTGGAAATTTGACTTTCTTATGCAATACCTAATTGTGATTTACAAATTGATTATTGCAACCCCGATCATCATGCACGTCATATTTATCATGACTTCATAACTGTTGGGGTTATCCCGCATCGGTTATAAAAGAAGTTGATGGTTAATTCATAAGTATGAGGGAAAACCTCGACCTTTGAGCTAATTTTTAGGGTGAAAGAAGCCCAAGATCACCCAACACAGCTATCAAAGCCTAGTTACCAACAAGTTCGAACCCAATAGTCATATGAGAGGTTCGTGTTCCTTGGACCGCAGTCCGCCCTATTCTTGTGCAAATTATATTCCTTCGGGTAAGCCGACGATCGGTTACTGCATTGCCAGAACAAGTTCAAGGTTCTCTATGGGCTCGATTCCCCACTGGAGCCATTTTGTTATCCCTATACCTGTCAAAATGGGTCATAAACTCATTTATGTTTATACCCAATTATGACCCAACTTACTTAAATACAACTCATCTCTCTCGCCCTCACTCAATCTCGCGTTCATTCACTCCATACTCTTATTTTAGTTTGGGTATAAGCTTTTATAGATTGAGTTAAATATGAAAATTTTTTAGCAATATGATCGGGTCGGGTATGGGTTGGGTCGGATATGGATCGTTATATCTGCATTAAATGGAAATTGATCAAAATGGGTTAAATGAGTCTATTTGGATTGGAATATTTTTTGACTTGACCTAAACCCGATCCGACCTAACCCACCTATTTGACAGGTCGAACTTATCCTGAACCGATTTTCTTTTCAAGCCAACATCTTCAAACCAAGAAATCATTGCATTCGGCTTCTAATCAAACATTCATCACATTCAAATATCTTTTATAGCTTGTCGAGATACTCTGACTACTATCAAATATCCTACACCTCTTAAATCTTTGTTGGCGACATGGTTATCTCCATTGCCGATATTACCAGATATCGAGTTCCCACAATCTTCTACTCTAATGTCAAACTAGTGCAAAGGAACAAAGCACGAGTTGCAACTCGCAAACACGCACGAAGCGCACAAAGAGAAATCTCTTGAATTTATGTAATCTAAAAACAAGCAAAATTGACTGGTGCAGCGGCAATTGGCATCACAATATAGAGAGAAAGGAAGAGAGAGGGGGTGGAGCCAATTTTACTTTTTCTTTTAATATTTACTGTTATGTTTTAGAGTGATGCACGTGGTTCACATTCAAGCATATATCCCATCAATCAAAGCTAGTTTGTGGAAATTTGTTCTACTCAAAGATTTAAGAAACCCTGGCCAATGAGCAAAAAGTAAGTACACAGCTCGTGAAGAACATGTGATGTTGCTTTCTGGCTTCCCTACTCCTATCCTTTTCCCAGCCGTCCTGCAAAAGGACAACGATTCCCAGCAGACTTTGGTTATTTAATTTTTGTTTTGTTCTTATTCAAGCGTTGTCTTCTGTTTTTGCCCAACACGAAAGGCCTCAGCAGTTTCAACGAATGAGTCCAATTCAAAGTGCCAAACATGTACAATGTGGTTGGCAAGCGTCGCAAAGAGCCGGTCATGAAAACTAGATAACCTCCATGAAACGGGAATGTATCTCCTTTCGCAAACACCTACCCCCCCCCCCCCAACCGGCCGAATGTACACTACCTCGCAGAGATATCATTCCTTTTATTGTATCTTAATCAAGTGCATTTTGTAATAACTTGTATATAAATTATCTTAACATGCAAGAACTTTTTATATTTTGAGATAAGTGTACTGAAAATCCTAAAAATTATCACGAAAATGTAATTGGATACTAAAACTTTCAAAAAGTGTAATCAAATTCCAAAACTTGTCACAAAAGTTCAATCAAGGCCTAAAAATTATAAAAAAGTATAATGAAGTCCTAAAACTTGTCACATTGGTACAATCAAGTCCTTTCTTTAACTTTGTCCAACTTGACAAATGAAAAATGCCAATGAGTTTGTGAACTTGATTGCACCAACTTAACAAGTGTTTGGACTTGATTGCATTTTTTAAAAGTTTTAAGATTTAATTGCACATTTATGACAAGTTTTAGGACTTGATTTCCGAGAGATGTGTTGTTTGGTTGTATATAAATAAGACCAATGGTTAATATCACGAAAAACTCCAAACCGGTACAGTTATAACAAATTTACCAAAAACGAATTTTTTTACTACGAAAATCTCAAAACCGGTACATCCGCGATAAATTTACTCAAAACTAAATTTTTTACTGCAAAAAATCCCAAACAGGTATATTTGTAATAAATTCACCCTTCATTAAATTAGATCAATACCATGAAAAATTACAAATCGATACATATGTGACAAACGGAGGGGTAAACCCCCAAACTGATACATTCATTAACTCTCACGCGTCATCCAACTCAAAATTTTGACAATAAAATTTAACGGAAACTAATGGATGGTAAAATTATCACAAGTGTATCAGTTTGGGGTTTTTTATGGTAAAAAAATTAATTTTAGGTAAATTTGTCACAGATGTATCCGTTTGGAATTTTTCGTGGTATTAATCCTAGGACCAAATCACACATTGTTTATAGCAACTTTCTCTTCTTCACAATAATCCTCCTAATTCTCTCTTCTTCTTTTTTTCTTACACAAGTTTGACAAAACATTCAAGGTGAAATTCTATGAAGGAAATTGAGTAATTACTAAAATCGTTTCTCTGTGGCTTTGGTATGTATCCCAGAGATATATTTGCTTTATATTTGAATGCAACAACAATTGGAACAAATAATACCTTAAGGACAGTTATCGTCATTACACAAAAAAAAAATAAAAAAAAACTATAAACTACTGCTCATATGTTTATTAGCAATCAAATTATCTCAACAATTTTAAGATATTATTTTCATGAAGATAGAGACAGTGACTGCATCAAGTGCGAGCAATCTTGACAGATTACGAATTTATCGTTGTGATGGAAGTCATTTCATCAACTTGGAAAAATAATATGATCCTTTTTTTTTATCTAAAATCTATTTGCTACATCTTGGGTCCCAACTTGCCCACTAGTCCTACTCCTAAGGATAACGATTTTGATTAAATCCATCACGCCCCGAACTCTTATGGCACGCGACATCCCTACCGCGGTCATATTAGTGCGACGTCCTAGGACACGTCACTGACCCAAGACCCAAATCAAAGAATAATGCACATGCAAAAACGATCAAACACCCGTACTTAATAAAACATGACCATAGATAGCAACAAACATCATAAATACAAACTTACATTAATACAAGGGGATTTACAATATCCATTGAGAACATAAATATACATAAACCAAAATGGATCAGCAAGCCACTAACATAAAAAAGGGGTACGTGGCTCGGCGGTCAGGTACTATCTCCAAAAAGGGCTCTTCCAAAAAGTGTCGGCCCTAAACCCTAGCTATAGTCAAGGTAAACCCCTAGGGTACCCAATCTGGATCGGATTTCGACGACTCAGACGAATCATCGGACGACTCAGACTCTGAGTCCATAGACTTTGGCTTGGACTCGACCTCCACCGGCTCCTCCTCGGGATCATCCTCCAGGTCTAGCTCCAGCTCCATCTACTCCGGCTCGGGATCGGACTCCCACTCCATCGGCTCCTCTTCCTCAGGGTCAGGATATATGTCGGACTCATAGATGATGGGCTGGGGGTCAGAATCCTCCTCGGACACGGCATCGGGGCTCGCTAATTCCTCATCAACTAGATGTGAGTCCCACTGGCTTAACCCGTCAAACGGAATGCCGAAGGTCCAAAGGGGTCCATAGAATCCAGTTTCATCCCGGTAGCACCAACCGAGATAGGGATGGGCCTTGAGCTGTGGCCCACCCTCATTGACCCAAACGGTAGTATAATATCTAATATATACTTTCCCGTTCCAACCAGGATACTCGGTCACCAAACGGTCTATACGGTCTGGGATCCAAAAACGAAGTGGTACTCCTATCATCCTCAAGGCTAGGGATCTAAAATGTTGGGTTTTAATAACAGTGAGTATAAATCTCAGCGAGTAGGCCCCCTAAACCTAAATTAGGTTAACATGCACCTCCAAATAAGCAACTAACTAAACATACTAATGAGTAAACAAACGACTTAGGCCCTCAGGCCAAATCCAACACATAGTCAGCTCTGCAAGTTAGGCACATAATAATAACGATAGTAATGCGGCACCCAATTATGGCACATACACGAAATCACTTGGCCACAAATACATGCCATGCATATGCTTGCACTAGTCAATGCACTCTTCACACACGTGCTGTTACCATGCACATGCTTAAGCTTATTGATGCACACTTGCATACGTGCCAATTTCTCAATTAACTTCCGATCCGCGTTAAACGCATCCTGTCCGACCCGCGTTAAACGCATAAGATCCATCACTTCTCAATCAATCTCTGGTCCGTGTTAAACGCATCAGGCTTATGACACAACCCGCGTGTAGGACGCCTCAGGTTGGCCATCTTCCAGTAATCCGGGCATCGTCCCACGTTAAATACCTCAAGACGGGTTCATTACCCCACGTAAACGACGCCTCGCTGTTTATGTGATCACACGAACACAATTCACCAATTATTATCTGAACCCCCCGTGTGGGATGCCTTAGGGCATTTTAGGTGATCACATACTCTATGCCATTCGTGCACACTCGCATGATGCACATGTTATGCTAATACTCGGTATGCACAAGTCATGGCCACGTCATCCGAAACCTGGGCATTCATACAATCCACATTGAACACTCAATTTAACATATCCACATACTCAATTACCCAATTACATCAAATCAACCACGATGCATAATTGGCACTCGAAATCATGCAATTAAATCAATATAATTACGTATGCTTAAGGCCCACCATGCCTCTCAATTCTCGGTCACACCAAGCACTCAACATGGCATCACATAATTGATCACAAACATGAACAAATCGGCCACTACTTGGACAATCAAGGCACATATGGCGATCCACATTTAAACCCTAGATTAGCCACACAAAGTCCAATTAAGCCCACAATGATCAGTCACTAATCAGTCCACTCTAGGCCACTAAATCACCTTTAAATCATCATACTAAACCTCTTAAATCAGCACATAATCCACCCTAATCATTGGCCCTAGAACAACCCCTAAAATACCCTAATTAACCCCTAAACTTATCTAGAATTACACATAATCCTAATTACGGTTTAGGGTTTCCACTCACCAAGGTCCTAGGTTCCAAATAAGGGCTGAACAAGCGGGAAAAAAGGGCCGGGTGGTCACCGGCTCACGGTGGAACCAGATGCTATTGAAATATAAGTTGTGGTTAGTGTTTCATAATTATGATTTGAAATATAATCCTAATTATATTTGTTAATATTTCATATTATTCATATATCTAAATATAAGTTGTGGTTAGTGAATCATAGCAGCAAGTGGTGGTTATTAAAAGTGATGATTCACTGTAATTGTTCATTTAATAATATAGGTGAAACCTGAATAGACTCTGAAATCGATCCTCGAACCTGTAATAGGGTAGGTTCTAAGTTCTAAAAAATAAGGAATCTATTATCATCGGTGGAACCTATATAGAACATAGAACTGTTCACCCCTAATATTGATTCAGGCATTGACTTCTCATTTTAATTATATTTATTTGAATCGTAATACCAGGAAAACTAGTCTTTTTTGTGTTTTCTTTGATAAATGACAAGATTGTTTAGTATTGTTGCGTTCATTTTTGTTTTGTTTAACGAAAAATGCAATAAAAAAAGGAACATGCTAGACTCTGGAACCTATCTTGGAATCTGTGACAAGGTAAGTTTCAGGTTCCAAATTCGGATCGATAGGTTTTAGATTTCAAAAAATGAGAAACATGTACCCGAGAATAAGTTTTAGGTTTCAGGTGGAACCTATAAGGAACCAGGAACCACTCATATCTACTTTAAATTGGGTAACAATAATACTGGGGGCAAATAATATATTAAGGATAGTAATAATTATCATGCACCAAGACATCAAAATAACTATAAAATACTGTCGTACCTTCATTAGTAATCATATTTTCTCAACAATCCCTTGAATTTTACTTTTATATTTTGCTAATTTATTTTTGTGTACCCTTTGCAACTAATAGCACGTTGCAATAATGTTGTGTTTATACTAAAATCTTACAATCCACACGGTGCGCAGTAAACTTATGGTATACGAAGCAGATGAGGGTCATGCATGAGTGAGAGGTTCTTCGGCAAACGTGCATGTGTTAGATTACCATGAAGAAGATTTACGTTCAAAGCAGGTGCAATGCACCGACTCCAGTTTAAAACTTCACCAGATCTCTAAACTCTTTTCATATTTTGTGCGTTTCTATTTTAACTGCATTTTTTATTCTCTAGTGCAGCCAAATTTAGAGTATATTGCACTTAGCGCATATCTAATATGGGAACCTTTTGGCTTTTCGTACGACTTTGTCGCATCCTCCGACTCAACCACGGGCTTTAGATGCTTCGCCTACTTAATGCGACAAGAAGCACCCCCCACATCACATCAACTCCAAGTAGTTTTGTCCTCTTCCTAGAAACAATAAAACAAAATAAAAGTGTGTACCATAGCACATTTGCTTAATTTGATGCTTAATCACCAGAATAAGATCATACTATTTCCGAGGTCTCCACATTGGACTTCATACATTTAAAACCGTTCATGCAACTAAGGGTCATTATAAAATTTACAACCGATGTACGATCATTTAAATTTGTTGAAACCCTAGGAATGGGTCCAGGAATATCGATATCTTTAAGCATTATTGCCTCCGATTTCTCTTTATTGAATTTGTTTTTATTGTGTGTGTATATATATATATACATATATATAAATATTTATTTTTTTTATTTTTTTTCTTTGGGTACCTAATTCGATAAGCCCTTTACTAGTTGAAAGATAGAAAGTGCTCTAAAATTATATATGTGAGGTGGAGAGATAAAAAAAGGACCATACATCATATGATGCTATTCCTACTTGGGGATTTGAATTCTTCAAAGTCAAGAGCTTTATTCAAACAAGCATCTTTGGACGAAATGAGATCAAAGATGCTCTCGAAGTGGTGTGTCCTAACACAAATATCCGTGAACCACGAACTGCACAATCCGACAATAGAGAGAAACATCACACCTATGTAGAACTAACTTGGCATCAATCCCTCTCATAGTATGCCACAAAAAATTAGTATCATGCATTTAATGCCGGATTGTAGTGACATCTCTTAAGGAAAAATGGATGGAGACAATCTATCTCCTCGATTTGTCTCGATATATCTTGGACGGGTTGCATAACATGTCGCCATGACGATTATTTAGAAGTTAATTATTGAGAAGCCATTCATCGAGTTCTCAATACGTATGATGAGAATTGAGATACGTTAAGGGATGGAGTATCCGCTATTCCTTATGTTGCGATATACTTGATTCGATGCGCTTCCAATGTGTCCATAGAAATTAAATTATTTTGGTCAAAGGTTTGTCCGGCCAGGCCTCCGTATTCTGAGAGGGATAGATGATTATTAGGTATTTATTCATGATACAACGTGATTGTGAAATTAGCACAAGGCTCTATCATTGTGAGTGTCTTTTCTCTCTTTTTTATTTCTACTTCTTCGATGGAGATACTAGATGATGTCTTGGTATTGACCTAATTGTTTTTCCTTGTATTAAATTCATGTATTACACCCCTAGGAGAAAAAAGGAACAAGAAAAAGTTAATGTAACGATAGGTGTTAAAATCTTCCAAATTTATGAGGTGAAGTTATATCTGTAAAAATTACCCCGTCCAAATGAGGATGCATCGGTGTATTTCCTATCCAAAATTTGTTATATTACTTTCTCCCTAATTTCCTTATTGTCGCGACCTAAAAAAAAATCGGTATTTTCGATCTTAGGCTAATGGATTACTAGATCAATTAAATTAACTAACCTAGCTCGAGATCTCTCTAACTCTACCAAATCGTAACTTAGGTCCTATTGTGAACATGCAAATATTTTCAATAGGAGTTGCCACTAATCATTTAAGGTAGGTTGATTAGAAACCTAAATAAAATAGCGAGAGTACTATTTTATTCCTGCGAACTAGAAATCATAGATTCGGGGACTTGGTTACACTAAATTCCTTAACTCCCTTTCGGTACCAATTTCAAGAAAAATAATCAATTTGACAATTTTGAAAAATTCTGACTTAAAGTTCAAAGGTGCAGAAATTTCTTTTTGATTTTTTTTTATTTGAATGAAAGCTAACTTATATGTAATGACGTGCAAAATTGACATGCGATTAATGTAACCTGACATGCAAACTATATGTCATGTGAGAACGTGACCTATTTCTAATGACGGTCATATTATTTTTTTTGTATTTTTGTTAAATGAAATTTGGAATTAAAAATGCCAATTATCTAAACATGCAATTTTAAACTAAAGAGATTAACCTATTCTAGAGTAATCTTTTTGGTATTTTTTTTATGAAAAATTCGAAATTAAAATCAAGTAAAAAATATAACAGCTAAATCTTTCGAATTAAGTTTCGATCTGAAGCTTGACAGATTAACCCTAAAATTCGAAATGCCCGCTATGGAAATAATTCTATTTAAAGCCTGATAGATATATTTAATTCCACGTGTGCGGTTGCGGATTAGGAAATTTTCCTAATCGATCACATCTTGAAAAATTCGGATATCTTAAATATTTTGGATATATTCACAAGATTTTGAAAATTCTAAATTCTATCCAAATTTGATAAGTGATATATATCTAAGATTCCAAAAAAGGAAACAAATCCTAATTGTGATAATGCAAATTATTCAAATATGCAAAATCATATATCAATAAGCATAAATTAGACAACCAAATATTCAAATCAAATCAGGATAAGAATATTACCTGATTTGCTGATTTCTTTCCTAATTTGAATTTGCGACGATCGGGATTGCGGATCGGCGATGAGCAGTGAACGGTGGCCGGCGGATCGACGGTGGGCAACGACTCCCCGCGAGACAGTAGCGGCGGTACTGAACGAGCTTGCGCGTGTCGACGATAGCGGCGACGAGCGGTCTTCGGAAGTCGCGGAACAGCAGTAGCTCACCACGGGAGGGCAACGAACGTCGGGGATGACAGCAACTTCGGAGGATGTCAGCGTTGTGGTAGGGCCAAAGAGAGAGCTGGCTGGGCGGCGTCCAGTCGAAGGAACTACAGTCGTGACATCGACAAAGCGAGGAAGAAACCCGACTCGTGTGGGCAGCGATCGTGAAGGAAAAGATAAAATCGTTTTTCTCTTCTTTTTGCGTGGGTGCATTTTCCGTTTGTGTGCTTCTCCACGTGTTCTTACAGAAAAAAAAAAAAAAAAAGAGCCCACTTCTCTTTAATGTTCTCTAATTCTCTTTTGATTTTTCCTCCTCCTTCCTTTCTCTTTCATCCGTAGCTCTTTCAATGCGTGCCGTTCTCGTCGATTGATGCGCACGATCGTATGGTCTGCAGGCAGGTCATCCTGGCTTGTCTCACGTGCTCTTCACGTTCATGTTAGGCCTTCTCTTCTTCTTTGAAAGCGCCTACCTTTTCTATTTCTCGTGCAGCTAATCAGCAATAGGCATCCCTATACGCTTCTTGTTGCGTCTCCGGCCGAACTGCAAGAAATTCCAAAAGCCCACGTCCTCTTCTATGTGGCCGTGCTTCTCCGAATGTCTCCCCCTCTCTCTCTCTCTCTCTCTCTCGCACTTGTCTCTCCAAAAATCAGGTCTGAAAAATTATGAAAGAGCCCCGATTATGAGACCTAAATATATATTTATAATTCTAACCTAGGTCAATTAGTCGGGCTTTCTAATCCTAATAGGCTTAGGCTTGAGATTAGGCTTTAATTATCATTTAATTTCAAGTGGGCTGAATTAATGTGGGCTTTTATTTAATTAAGCATAATGGGCTACTTTAAGCTCAAATTAAAACAATCGAGCCCTTTTTACGTGTGATTTTCGGCACTTGCCTTCCGAGTGAACCGAATTTTGTTCGATGTCCGAGCTCAATTTACATGACGAATTCTAAATTCGCTTGCTACCGCCAATCCGATGCGGAATGCAATTAATCTATTATGAACCTAAGCTATATGTTATGCAATTTTAATATTTTTGTTTAGAGGTTAAAATTTAATCCTTAATTTTTTATGCAATTAACACTAAATGATGTGCTGAAATTTAGGTGTCAACACTTATGTTTTTCCTTCTTCTTCTTTTCAACAATCGCAACTCATGTGCATACCACCATTGCGTGCGCACCTCTAGTGGTGACACGCCCGCACACGCACGCACACAGAGGTGCGACACGAGCAAACTCAATGGGAGTGTTTGGGAGGAGGTTGATATTGAGCCCACTGGAGGCTGTGGTTATGAGCTGTAGTGGCAGGATGCGCAATGGTGAAGATGGGCGAGCGGGGTCCGGAGAAAGCGGGGCAGAGAAAATAGAAAAATCAAGATTATGAGTTGATTTTTGTATGTGTTCTGAATCTTTTATTTTGAAAATTGAGAATCTATATAATTCGGGATATTTTCCGCGATATGGCTCGGTACGAGGCTCTTGGTTCTCAAAATAATACACCAATCATTTACATAGAGATAAAAAGAAACTAAGAACGATCTTACCCTTCCAAATTTAGAGATCTCAATCTCTACTAGCAGTGGCATACTGTCATGTTCCCACGTTGAATTTGAGACCATGAATTGGATGGACCCTCCACGATAGTGCTGTAAACTCATGTTATCTGGGCGCAAAGAGTCGTAGACCCTCCCGCTATGATGGTCCTACCGCCTGCATGCTACGCGTGTTCCATATTTAGTTTCGCCAATTGCGTGTGTCAAGGCCCTCGAATTCAACTTTTGATTTCGTGCACGTTTTTCTGACCAAAATAATAGGGTTATATGCAGAGGTTTTCAGTTTTATTTTCCTCTTTTTTCCCCCTTATAAATTCAATGTCATAGATGATGAGCATGAGCAGTAGGTCTAATTTATAAGAACAGCAAAAGGTGAGTCTATCCATTTGAACAGGAATGTGATCACTAGACCTGCGAATGATAACCATTCTGTTTTTCTATTTTTTCTGTTCCTGATAACAGATTTGGAATAAAAATCCGTTTAGTAACGCAATTTCATTTTTCTATTTCTAAAATAAATTTTGATTTCAGAAATAAGTTTGGAACAGAAATAGGAAGTGAAAATTTTCTACTTTTCTATTTTTGGAATAGAAATGAGAAATAAAAATTCTTCTCATCGCTCGGCCTCACTATCAACCGGTCAGCCACCCTTCGCCCGCCGCCACCTACCTACTGTCCATCGGCCGCCATGGGCCACCGCCCACCTCCTACCACTGCCCACCTGTCGTTCGTCGCCTCCCGCCATCAACCGGCCGTCATCCCCCACCGCCAACCACTATGAGCCCCCGCCAGCCCGTCTCTCGCTGTTGGCCACCACCTCTCGCCGCCACCCTCCTCTTGCCGCCACACGCCTCCCGCCGCCTATCGTCACTTGCCTCACGCCGTTGCCCGACGTCGACCGCCTCTTACCGCTGTCCTCTGCATTGGCCGCGCCACCGTTCGCCGCCGCCTTCCATCGTCCGCCACCCACCCGCAAATCGCTCGAGAGAGAAATTTTATATCGTTATCAAATAAATTTTTGTTTTAAGAACAGAAATTTTGTATTATTATCAAACACGTATTTTTGCTTAGAAACTCATTCATGGAATAGAAATAGATTCTCGCCAGAAATTGATATATGAAATAGAATGGTTGTCATTCACGCCCTAGATCCACTAGAACTAAGATTAGACAAGTTTAGGTTTATCAGGAAATGCAAGTTGATGCATCAATTGGACTTATCTAACATAAAGGAAGAAGTTAACTGAATTGATAAAACCCATTTCTATACTAACTCTTGCTTGGTAGGTCTTTTTATAGTTGCCAATATCTCCATGTCAAGTGATAACTTATTTGGGTGCGCTTATTTCGCGGAAAATAAATGATCTGAAAAATATATTTTTTAAAAATGATCGCTCGTATTGTTTACAAAAATTAATGAATGAATTTCGACATAAATTACTGTTGATAGTAAAAATAATTTTCATCGACTAATTATTTCAAGTGATATAAACAATCATTCTTTGGGGAAATGTCTTCTAAATCATTTATATGTCATGAAATAAACGGACCCCTAATCAATCTAAACTTTTCATGGGGTCCTAAGTTGAAACATTATATCAATACATCTACCCTAGATGATTATCGGCCGTGCTTCGATAGGCAAGCTAAACCTGATGTCGAGTCTAGCTTCGAATCCCTTACTCCACGAGGTGAACTCCTTGGTGTCTCGACAAACTTCAACTGCGGATGCATATCTCACTTACGATCATCAACGGTCGAAATTGATCGAGACATGAAAAGAAGAACATTTGTGGGGGTAGAGGATCTTCATCCTTAATTTTGTTACCCAGGCTAATCCCCAAAAGTTGCATAAAAGTGATTGGGCCTGGATTTGTTCTTTATTGAGAGTCAACTCAGGTTGGGCCAGACTTTCTCTATTTTCCAGCCCATCTATTGGGGCTTAGGTGGGCCACGAAAGTGGCCAGGCCCATGGGTAGGTCAAATCGATACCTATAAGGCTAGTATAACCTCAATTGAGCATTTCCTTTCTTTTCTTTTTTTCTCACCATTTCCTTTTATTGAGATGGTTGTTTTAATGGAGAGTTTTTTTTTTTTTGAGTCTTTGTGCTTGTAATATGAAAAAAAATTACGAAAATAATTAAATTAAATGAAAACAAAGTAAAATTCTAATAGACCCGAACACAACCAAGAAACGTTGATTGAGGGGTGTAATCAAGCTAAGTCGGAATTCAAATACTCGAGCTCGACTCAACTATTATAAGAGTTATATATTAACTCAAGCTCGAGTTTAATAAGCTCGAACATTTTTCCCATATTTATATGCAATATGTAATTTTATCAACTTATGTGTCTCTTTGTGTAATTACGAAAATGCTTTGGAAAAGAATAATAGAAGCTCGATTAGACTTGCGAGCTGTCGAGTTGAGTATTGGTGAGTGCAATCTTGACCCAACTAGACACTCGAGTAGTTAGAGCTCGAGCTCGGTTTAATTTCAAACTGTAAACAATTCCATAAATTTTAAGTAAATTTGTGTTGGTTATTTGACAATTATATGTTAAGATTTTTTAAATAATATTTTTGGAAAGAAATTAAGACAAAAGATATAAGGCTAAAGACCGAACTGGCTTGGACCAAACGGGTAATTTCAATCTGAGCCTTTTTTTTTTATCGTTTTCTCTAGCCCGGTCTTTTCGAATTGGCCCATTTGGACCCTTACTAGTGCCTATTGCCCCCTTAGGTCGCAGCACCTTTCCATTATTACGTTATGAGAATGAAAATTAGGCATAAATTTTTACTTGCCCCTCAATTTAGAATTCTCGATTCTCCATTTTTTTTTTTGCTAAATTCTCGATTCTCCATTGCTCAATGCAACCGACCGCTCTCTCCCCATCGGGTTCCTCGTTCCCAAACCAACGCTTGTTGACACCAACCACTTAGAAGTGCATAAATGTTTCGAGCGATTATTTTTAGAAAAATATTTTATAAATCATTTATTTTTTACGAAACAAACAGAGCCTTTAATGCATAAATGTTTTTGCATTTTGATAATATTCAAACTGTCTCACTACTATTAATTACACAAACTCACTACCAACTTCAATCTCGAATTTTTACATAAAATGATTTCATGAATTGGCCATGCCTGTTATTAATAAACATTTACTTACAATCACGCATAATGATACTTTAGATAATGTGAGTTATGTAAATTTTCATTACTCTTTTTTCCTTTGGCCACTGAATTTTCATTACATCTCTAAAACACAAATTGACGTTACTATTGACATGAAGTACAATTTATGGAACTCAAACGTGTGTGTGTATACATACATATATATATATATACATAGATATATTTTATTAGCAAAGTAAAAGCAAATAAAAGGAAAACCGAAAAAATAGGAAAAATAAAAAACAAAGATAACCCTAAAACCTTTCCCACAGCACTAACGGTAACTTCATAATGCCGTAGCAACGGTCGACTGAGATTCAAAATTCGAACAGAGCCCAAGAAAAGCCAAGATACCGTGAGGCGAAGACCATCTCCAAATCTTTCACTCCCTTTTTCCGGTTATCTTTCTGAGAACGAACCTCCACGAAAACCAGTTTTTCTCCTTCTTCCCACATCAAGAAATCTCCCGAATCCCCTGCACACCCGCGGGCTCTCGTCGTTTCTTGTGATGGAGGACGTCGTCGGGTTCGACGGTTTCGGCAGATGCCCGGAAGCCCTCGATCCGAAGCCCCCTGCTTTCGACCGGGATGAGGTCGAATCTCTGGACAAAGGAGATCAAGACTCTTCCTCGGAGGGCGACGACGTCGAGGACGACGGGGGTTTGATAGATTCTGTGCTTTGCGATCCTGGTTCGAGACTAATTCGAGGCGGGTTCACGAAGCCGGCGTCTCCTGGTAAGCGAATTCTGCCCGCTCCGGCGTTCAATTTGGAAAATTTCTTGGAATGACGCAAAGACATGAGCTCTTTATACCTATTGACCCGATCGAGTCATTTCCCCGTTTTGGTTGATGGCCAGCCATACTGTTAGGTTTTTTTCTTTTGGTTCATATGTGCACACAAAGAATATGTTAGGCTGTCTTAGGATCCTTGCTCTGTGCCAATAAGCCACGGACAAATTGGAAAACGAAGTGATGATACTTCTAGCGCTTCTCTTTTATCTCTATCTGTTGTGCAATTTTGAGAACATGTGTTTTGAAGAACATATGAATGGCTGTAATAACTGTAGGTTGTCTAAGTTCTGTCATGGTAAATTTTAGATTTGCAAACTGATTACGAACAGATCACAAGAACAAGTACACATACACACATACTTATGCATATGGTGGCATTCTGTATGTTAGCGTTGGTAATTCAAGCTGGCCTGTGATTATGTTCCTAGATCGTGTCGAGTCACGTTAGCATCACTTCATAAATTTTTTTAACAAGCCAAATGATTGACCCGCGATGATAACTTTTTAACTCTTGTCAATATAGGGGTTAAGATAATCACGCGTGTCAAATTTGAGCTTCTCCTTATGTTTCGTGTTTGACCTCGTGTCATGTAAATGGGTTGTGTCCGCTCTCTCTCAGAGAATGTATGAGGTAAAGATTTGCAGGGTTTAATATCTAGCCGAATTGGAGAATTTTTCATATTAATAGAACATCCAGATTTGAGCATCAAGCTCTTCCATAAAGTGGGCATCTTTAAATGCAGTAGAGCCAAGCATCTTTTTGTTAAGATGGCGACATCGCTCTTTATATATATATTTTCTATCAAACCTTAAGTGAAATTGAATGAATTGATAGAGTTAACTCGATTAATCCGTTTATGTGGTTTTGTGCTGGTGAATCAGCAATAGTATGTGTATGTACTGGTGTTATGTTGATGCATCACATAACTTTTAGCAATGCTTATTATTTAGATAAAAGGATGTCATTTCAATTTTTCTTTAATGGTTTCATTAGATGAATATTTTAGATAATAAGTAGATAAGGGAGGAGCAATTTTATGCTGAATGGGTTCACCTAACATGCATCTTTATGTTGTAATGGTCATTAAGAAGTTAAAAATTAAGCTGAAATATTTTATACTGCATTATGCACAGTAACTCTAAGCGAGTAATGTTTTGTTTGTTTTTTAAAACTGTGCCGAAACTCTACATTCTATGGTTTCAAGGTGATCTTTCAAATAGTTTAAGAAACCTCAGTTATCCAGGTTTTTTCTAGCACAAACAAGAATGTCATTAGAATTTTTGAAGCATGCTTACTGAAGTTTACATATAGCGTACAGACCAACATAATCACCTCAACGTGCGAGCTGATTTGGATTTTAACCAATATGAATGTTCAAGGAATGATCTCTAACCATCATGGAGAAACAAGGAATATCAAATATTAAATTGAAAAGAGAAGATAGAAACAAACTGCCACCTGTGTGGAATGCGTAATCACTGATACATATATACTTCCCTATACCGATTGTCTTAAATAAAGTTGAATAATCACAGCTCACTTAAGTTAATAGAATTGTATAGTAAGGATCATGAAATAATCTTTTGTGCATCTTACATGATGGCTTGATTTTGGTGGCATAAGTTAAAGTTTACTTGAAGCTCGCATTGCCTGTAAAATAAAGATTGTATTCAGCGTAAATACTATGTGCTCTCTCCATGTGCCATATATTCTGATTGACACCGCCTTAGTTTGGTCTGCATCGATATCCGAGCACATCTTGAGTGGTCCATCATCATAGTCCTATTTGTTCTTAACAATTGTCTATGTTCAATGCCAACTTGTGTGTTCTAATGGTTACTAGATTAAGCTAGGAAGAGAGAAGAGAGCACTCATGTTGGGATTGCAACATATGGGCTAGACTTAGAGAGGCATAGCTAGCTAGCAATACCTTTGTACTTGAGTTAAAATTTCCAATATAATTTACCATTTAATGCTACTCAAATGTTCATTTGGATATGCTTTAGTTGCAGTCTCTAATGGGCCGTTTTGTTTTATGGTGCTTTGATTAGAGGAATATGTGATGTTTCTAAATGCCGGAGGTGAGGCTTCAAATCAAGTAGATTCCGTCATGAAGTTTCATGATGATGCTTTCTACGAAGGAGGTGATGCTTTGAGAACCAATGAAATCATAGTCGATGCCGGTGATTATCCATTTGTTTATCAATCAGCACGATTCGGAAATTTTAGTTACCGCATCGACAGTTTTCATCCTGGAGACTATTTCGTTGATCTTCATTTTGTGGAAATTATATTCACCGATGGACCCAAGGGCATGAGGGTTTTCAATGTATTCATGCAGGAAGAGAAGGTAAGAACTTTTGGCGCCCAACATCTGTTTTAACCTTTTCTTTTGTTATTTCTTCTTCATGAGAAATGCATTTGAAGTATCTGCTTTTGCTTGATTGCAGGTCCTTTCCGATTTTGACATTTTCAGAGTTGTTGGAGCCAATAAGGCATTGCAACTAGTTGATTTTAGGGTATCTGTGAAGGAGGATGGCATAATTGCAATAAAATTTGAAGGGGTTAATGGAAGCCCGTTGGTAAGTGGGATTTGCATTAGGAAAGCGCCAGAGGTGTCGGGTAATATATTCTTTCATCCATCTGGACAGTATTGTATTGCTTTTTGACTATATTGACCTTATAGTGTTATTCACAATTACAATTTGCGTCCAGGTACACGAGGGACTGGTGAATGTATAAAGTGCAATAATTGCTGTACCGAGATAGAGATTCCTCTAGAACAGGTGAGACCTTAATTTATTTGAAATATTTAAAATTGCAAGCATGTAAAATTTGTGTCATCTGCTCTCAGAAATTTTGTTATTCGTGCAGAAGAAGATTATGCAAACAAAGTTAACAGCCAAGTTTGAGAGGCAGATTAAAGATCTTTCCGTGCAGAACAACCGCAAAACAGATGAATGTTATCAGGCTTGGATGTCACTAACCACAGCAAATGAACAGTTGGAGAAGTTTAAGATGGAACTTGACATAAGGACATTTGAGAAGCGTAGTTTGGGTAAGTTCCTATCGGAGCTCGATTATGAGGAAAATACAAAAACGACAATGCACCCAGTTCTTGATTCTTGTGTTTTCTTTTATGAGTGATCTGAAGAATGTCTATGGTCTTGATATTTTATACTAGATAACCTAGCACATTGCTAGATAATGAAATAACTGGTAACGTACAGCCTTTGACATCAATCTTTCTTTCTCACTTGATTTAAATTGATGCATATGTGTAAATAGTTTGTTTGCCCCTTGGAGACATTAACGGTTCTTTGTTTTACTCTCCCATTAGACCAAGTTGTTGAAAAACAAGATGAGAATTTGAGGAACTTATCCAGCAAGTACGAGAATGATAAGCAGTTCTGGGCCTTGGCAGTTCATGACCTAGACAAGAAACTAAAGGTAGTCAATTGAATTATAAAATATGTAATTTGTTAGCATTTACTGGTCAATTTATTGGAAATTCTTAAATTGGTTAATTGGTTGGTTATGTAGATCATGAAGAGAGAGCACTCTCAGCTTTCTCGAGAAGCACATGAATGTGCTGATTCAATTCCCAAGTTGAACAGCATGGTCTCTGGAGTCCAAGCACTAGGTATGCTTGAGAAACAGTCTATTTTTCCATTAACAGTGACATAATGTGTTCTCCTGAATTATGGACGCACTTTGCAGTCGCGCAGTGTGAGGATCTCAAAATGAAGTACAGTGAAGAACAAACAAAGAGAAGGAAACTTTATAACCAGCTTCAGGAGACAAAAGGTGACAAAAGGTGTTTGAAACATTTTGTACTTTGTACATTTCTTAGAAATATATCTAAAAGTTGGGTAAATTATCAGGAAATATCAGGGTGTTTTGTCGCTGCCGTCCGTTAAGTAAGGAGGAAGTAGCAGCTGGATGTGCAACCATTGTGGACTTTGACGCTGCAAAAGATGGAGATCTTGGCATTTTGACAGGTGGTGCCACCAGAAAGACTTTCAAATTTGACAAAGTCTATACACCAAAAGATGACCAAGGTACATTTCTTTTCATTGCCTTCACAACATGATATATCATGCTGATACCACAATAGAGCATAAATAAGTAATGGGACTAATTTTCTCCATGACAGTCGATGTCTTTGCGGATGCTTCACCATTGGTACTCTCTGTGTTGGATGGCTACAATGTTTGCATATTTGCTTATGGGCAGACAGGAACAGGGAAGACATTTACAATGGAGGGCACCGAACAAAACCGAGGAGTCAACTACCGGACTCTGGAGCAACTGTTCAGAACTGCTGAGGAAAGGAGCGACACATTTGTCTATAATATATCCGTCAGTGTTCTTGAAGTCTATAATGAGCAGATAAGAGACTTATTGGCTACAGCACCAACTTCGAAAAAGTATAATCTATTTCCCATGTGCAGTACATAAATAGAATAAGAATTTACCTTTCTTTTGGAGTGAAAAAGACCCTAAATTTTGAGACTTTGGTTATTTCTTTTTCGGGTGAAATGGAACTTTGATTTCTACTCAGCATGCAATTGCCTTTTGCATATGTATGGGTGATATATTATCAGATGATAACTGTTTAAACGTCTTTCCAGATTGGAGATAAAACAAGCATCTGAGGGTTTTCACAATGTTCCTGGGATTGTAGAAGCCAAAGTTGAGAGTACTAAGGAAGTCTGGAATGTACTGCAGACTGGAAGCAGTGCTAGGGCTGTTGGATCTAATAACGTTAATGAGCATAGTAGTCGATCTCACTGGTACAGAGCTGACATTTGAGATTTTCATTGCATGGTATTTATGTGACTTTTTTCCTCTCCGCCAACTAAAGTTGCGTGACATCCTCCTTGTTTTAGCATGCTATGCATAATGGTAAGATCAAAGAACTTGATTAGTGGAGAGTGCACAAGGAGCAAGCTCTGGCTTGTAGATTTGGCCGGTAGTGAGAGGCTGGCAAAGACTGACGCACAAGGAGAACGGCTCAAAGAAGCTCAGAACATCAACAAATCTCTTTCAGCTTTAGGAGATGTCATATCTGCTCTGGCAAATAAATCCAGTCACATCCCTTACAGGTCTCGTCTCGTTTTGAATTGGTTTCATACTTCTCTATTCAATGCTATCTGTGGTTCTAAAAGTACTGGGGATTGGTTTTAGGAACTCCAAGTTGACACACTTGCTTCAAGATTCGCTAGGTAACTTTGACTGCTCTCTCTCTCTCTCTCTCTCTCTCTCTCTCACTCCCCCCCCCCCCAACGCCAAACAAAAAGACTCCTCTTAGATGATTCAGATTGTTAAACTATGCCTGTACTCTTCTTATATAATAGCTGTCTCTTGATGAGAGAGTTGTACATGGATGGCAGGTGGCGACTCCAAAACTCTGATGTTTGTGCAAATTAGTCCATCAGATAAGGACTCGGGGGAGACTCTGAGTTCATTGAATTTCGCGACTCGGGTTCGAGGGATTGAGCTGGGTCCTGCTAAGAAGCAAATTGATCCTAGCGAGCTTCAAAAGATGAAAGCAACGGTAATCTTTTGAAAACTTAGCCAGAATTTCTTTTATTATTCGTGGCACTTCACCAGAAATATCAGGACAGACGATAAGTGATCCATGGTTATGTAAGACTTCATTGAACGTTACTCCCTTCCCTCTTGTCCTCTTATAACCATAGATCTCGTAAATGTGTAACTCATAGTTTTCATTACATTTTTTTCTGAAAGCTTGACAAAGCAAGGCAGGAGTCCAGATCCAAAGATGAATCTCTGAGAAAGCTAGAGGAGAACCTACAAAGCTTAGAGAATAAGACCAGAAGCAAAGATCAGACTTACAAAGTTCAACAAGAGAGAATAAAAGAACTAGAAGATCAACTTCAGCTAAAGACATCCTTGCAAAATCAGTCGGAGAAACAAGTCCTACAACTATCAGATAAATTGAAGGGAAGGGAAGAAACGTTCTGTGTTCTCCAGCAAAAGGTTGCTCTTCAACTTAGTGATTTACTGCTTTGACGTTTCAATTAACTTGAATACTTTTCAATTAATTTATTCTTTGCAAAGGTCAAAGAGCTTGAGACCAAACTTAGCGAGCGAGAACAATCAGAATTTGCAATATTGCAACAAAAGGTTCGGATATATTCTTATTGTACATTTGGAGAAGCTTTGCAGATATTGGGCATAAACTTGTGATCATATGGAGCACATGAATTGACGACATACATTCTAAAATCCAGAAAAGTTAACTACATTTCATTACCACTACATTCAAGAGTTGACGACATCTAAGGACCTCTTTGCTTTTTTAGCAGGTCAAGAATCTTGAAAGCAAGCTGAAGGAGCAAATGCAGGAGTCTGAGCATCATGCGCTTATGTTCCAAGAGAAGGTTTGCAGTTTATGTATTATTGAGAACTGCAAAATCTCTCTCTCTCTCTCTCTCTCGCAGCCTTTTAGTTATCTTTTTTTTTCTTTTTCTGCTCCTCTTTCCAGATAATAGAACTGCAGAGAAAATTGAAAGAACGAGAGGATAATTCAGAATCATTGGTGCTCCATCAGAAGGTAATTGGTTAACAGTGCCATAATTGATTTCATGCTGCTGTTAAAATCAATTAAAAACTCAATTCAGAGTCAGTTCTGGGGCCTCATATCATATACTAGTTTGGTATTGAGTTATATTTTGTATATGTCCTTTTTTCATTTAGTTGAGATGGTATGCATGTCTTTCTCAGACAGGGTTTTACCATTACAATCCCACGATGGTGTGAATATCTCTTAAAGTGCTCTTATATCCTGGGCAGCCTATCATCAAGAGAACATGATTTGTTGAAACCTGAATTTTAAACTAAAGACAGATTGTGAAAAATATCATCAAGAGAACATTATATGTTGAAATCTGGATTTTAAACTTAAAAGACAGATTGTGAATAATTTCACCCAAATTACCATTTAACGTTGAATTATAGTTTAATTTGGTCGTATTATTTTGCTACCAAATGTTAGAAAGCCAAAATCAGCTGTACATGTTAACGTTACAAGGGAAGTTGATCAACTCTTTGATCTCCCCTCGAGAAAAACGTGAATCTATAAATAGTGACAGATTGTTTGGCCCTTTTTTGGTGGGGGGGACGCAGATCAAGGAGCTAGAGGAGAAGCTGAGGCAAAAGGAGCAAGAAATGCAGGGTAAGCTGAATCAGGATTATGCTGATGGGATAAGGGCGACACCGATAATTGGGAAAACTGGCTTGAATGATGGAAATTTGGGTGAAATTGAGGCTCGTATCCTAAGAAGTACGAATTCAGTGAATCGCCCAGTTAGTCAGGGTTCTGTTTTCTCTGGTGGCTATGAATCTCTTTATGACCGAACTAGGAAAAGGAACTCTAGAAGTGGAGAGACAGAGAACTTTCTACCGAACGCTTCAAGTGACAAGAGAGGTAGAAAATCTGACCCGCCTAAAGTCGCCAAGGTAACAAGACCAGTGAAGCTGGCCACAAATGCCCAAGGACCCTTTACCAGTACTAGCAGGAGATTTAGCAGAGACCAAGTTCAAGGTCCAAAAGAAAAAGACAACAAGAAAAAGATCTGGTCAAGATGAACTCTTCACTTGTACACATGTATGAGCCAACAATTATACTTTTCTTGCGTGCTTTTGAATATATACACATGTATATTAACTACTCCGTGTAGTTCTTAGCGCATGAACTGGAAGCAAATATTAGCCAAGGAAATGAGCCGTTCGTAAATGATTAACATATTTTATAGCATTTGAGTATTCAGTCTTGTTGGATCAATTATATATGGCTTCTGCGTACAGGCCATGCTGGTTGAAACAAATGAAGTTGGTAGACAGGAACCACAAGAATCTCCATTCTGTTTGCTTCTCCAGGCGCTGCTTGTCTTTCTCAAGTTGATCATGTTTAACTTTTTACAGGGTTTTGTTATAACTTCGTTAATGAAGTTTCTTCTTCGTTGAACAAGGTTTGTAGTATCTGTTTTTCTTCCCTTTTAACAAGAATCCCCACTGTTTAACAACGAACAATGCCGGGCTTCTGTTTTTTCGCTCAAAAGTACTGCTTGGTGTTAGATATGCTTTTGGTCGTGCATCGACTACATTCGGGCTACTGTACTGCTAGAAAATTATTGTTTAGCTTCAAATTAACACGATGCATTATGAATTAGGAAAAAAGCCACAAAAAAAATCTTAAAATTATGTTTTCTGCAACACATTTATCCTGAACTTTTTTCTATGACCCTATATATCTCAAACTTATACATGTGTGATACATTTACCCAAAACTTTTTTCTGTGACCAACTTGTACTCGTGTAACACATTTACCCCAAATTTTTTTCTGTGACACTAACAACCCCAAATATATACCTCTGTGGCACATTCACTCCAAACTTGTGCTCGTATAACACATTTACCCTCCGTCAAAATCCCATTAACAAATACTGCTAAAAAAACTTTACAGTTGCCTACACGAACGATGGAAAGTAAACAGTGCTTATGTTGTGCTCCCGTGGCAAAAATATGTCAACTCATTGCCTATTTTGTTTCCTTGTTTTCTTTTTTCCTTTTTTTTTAACTGCCTCCGACATTTTTTTTCCTTGGTTTGGCGATGATGAGGACGGTGGCAATGGCGGTGAGGGAAGCGGTAAAGACAAAGGAGGAACGAAAACAAAAAAAAGAAAAAGGAAACAAAATCTTGACAGAGGAAGGTAAATATGTAGCGCGAGTCTTAATTTGAGATTTTTGGTGTTGTAAAAAAATGTGTAGGGTAAATGCGTCACATGAATCCAAAGTGTGAGGTTTTTCTATGTCGCAAAAAAAAAAATCTTTAGAATAAATGTGTCAAATTAGTACAGAATTGAGATTTTTAGTGTCATAAAAAAAGGTTTTAAGTAAATATGTCACAGTGAGCATAGTTTGCGTTTTTTTGTAGCATTTACTCCTAAAACTACGGTGGGATAGACGATATCGTGCCGCTAGAGCTCTTGGACGGGGCCACCTGCATTGGTATTAGAGATAGGGTGAAAATGTCGCGATTCGGATGCATCTCGCAATCCACATTATACATGCGCGGACTCTTGCTGGGTAAATAAATCTTTCCACAACCTGATGCCATGACACATTCTAAAACTGTTGCGGGCGGCGGTCGGAAAATGACCCATGTTTTGCTAGCGATAAGTGAGGTTGCCTCCAATAGGTCTACTTCCCACTTTTTCTGCTCATCAATAACCAAAAATAGAAAACCAAAAACACTTAACAGGCTTACATGATCCAAAGTACATGAGACAGTTCAAAAGACAAAATCTAATTGCTGTGGTAATGTTCCCATTTTCTTGCTCGCGGAGATTGCCTGAAAAAAAGGTTTGACTAGTTAAGTTATCAATGAATCAAATTTGGGGAAACAAAATTGAATGAAGAGCTCCCATCCTTTGGCATCATTAAAGCCCTTCTGCAGTTTACATGATCCAAAGAACATGGCGAGCACTAACATCATTTGCCACATCTTAGTGTGTGCTGCTTATGAGTTTTTGGAATTGTGAAATCAAAACTTCATTCTAAAATATTACCACCCGCCTGGGTAGCGCCCACGGTGCGGGTACTCTTTCTCTCGCAAAAAGGTTGAGTGTTCGAATCCCGGACGCCGCAGGATGACTTATCCGGTGACACGTATGTGGTAGCTGACACGTGTTGCCCCCAGGGTTTACCTCCCGACTATCGACCTTACGGGGTTCCCTGGATTACCAAAAAAAAAAACTTAATTCTAAAATACGCATAGAAGAAACTTAGCCAATTCCGTTGACTTAAGGGAGTACCTAAAATTTTAGATTCTAGTTTTGCTCATGCCATCTACCTCCAACAGTCATGCATTCGGACAAACATGCCGAATAATTATTATCTAGATTCATCTTATCATCGAAAGATCGACAAACATAACTTCTACCAGGAATGACTTTATTCATCACATGTTTTATAACGTAAGTCTATTGAAATTTCTTTTGCTGAATCAATTTGAATGACTATTATATTTTGATTTTCCAATCTTACGATCCCTGTACTTTAAATTTTATTTCCATGAAATATCTAGAACTTTTCAAAATATACTTGTAGTGATATATGCGTATTCACATATTTTCTTTATAGTTAGCCAAATTTAAACAATAATTTAAATAACAGAAAAGCAAAAACTGACTTGTTGCTTTGATAAAAGTTCCAAAGAAAGGGGGTTATCTGCTTATACTGTTTGTACATCCTAGTTTGTCTTGTCAGACAGATACTTTCGGTCATACATATAAAAATAAGATATTGGCAGGTTCCTACAATAACGCATGAAGGGAAAGAATTGAGCATATATGACAACATACAACGCTAACAATACAAGCGGATTCACTTCTACTACCAAACTGCAGGTGACGCAAGAAATTGAACTTCTAAAGAGACTAATTTACAGGGTCAACGCCAAAACTGAATTAGACATAATTTATAAAAGGAAAGAGACAAAAATGCGAGGCAAAATGATGCACCGATATAAAAGGATCTGCACAAATTTGACCTCCTCTCTCCCGCCCACATCAGGAAACGATGACTGAATTGGATCCTCAATCAGCGATATATGCAGATAGATATTGCCTATTTATCATTTCAAGTGTTTAACTACGAATCTGCTGACCCTTGTAGAAAGTATCAACCAGGGTATGATCCCAACCTGAAATTACATGAAATAAAGTTCAAAATAATCAACATTTTCAATCAATTGGCTTGTGAGCACCGCCAGCTGTTCTACAAAAAACCACCAATTGTAAACCAGCCATTCCTCTTTTTACTTTTGCATCAGTATGTTCAATGCTACTTTTATTTATTATCTGCTTAACCAGCATTAACAGAACCAACTTTTAAAAAGGACAGCATGAAGAATGCGCATCTTATCTTGAGCAGCCAGCAATACATATGCTTGAAAACATATCATATTTCTTCTACCTTCCCAAAAAAATCACAGAAGGGAAGTAAGGACCATGCAAGCATGTGCAAGTATAGTCCACCTGCTACTGGGGAAACCCGTAGCCAGGTAACATCAGCACTGTCTTTAGCCCAAAAAATCAAAGAACCCTTCTTCTGGTTTTTGGTACATGATCTGTAAGGAGTATAGTATGAAAAGCGTGCTAGGAGATACTAAATAAAATTGGGCATACCATAACATTGCCACCTAAATGGCTTCCAGCTCCCCATGACAATAGTCTTCCTGAAATAGAAGCAAATATTGATTGAAAGGTAGTCAGCACTGAGTTAAAAGACAAAAATTTACAACTATGCATCTTTGAGAAAATATCTGGTCATGGTCTGAGACAGATATAAGGGGCATTCAAGTAAAAGCAGCAAATGGAAATGCACTATGAAGCTTTCACATTTTTCAGGTTACAACCAAAAATTACCGAATGGTTGAACAAGCTGCTGAGATATCATGGCAATAGGAGCCTTCCAAAACCAGCAAATCAGCACAAAATACGTAAACACCTACAGAAGATAACCACATATATTAACATCGACGACAAAACAGTAGGACAATTATTCTGAATGATGCTATAAATCTTGAAACACCTTTGTAAAAAACAGCACTCTCGAATACAAATCGTAGGAGTACTTCATCTCTCTGCTGCATGATTCTTGAACTGTAAGTCATAAGAATTTATGAATACACTTCACAGTATAAAGCAAAAAATAAAACAATATTTCTAGCGATCAAGAATTAAAATCCGAAGAAGCTGCCCAAATGATCTCTAAGGAATAAGATCAGAATTAACCTCCCGAAAGGCAATTGTATTACAGAGGACAATCTAGTCCAAACATCACCAGTTTTGATTCCGAGGAATAATTCACCCAATGTACACTAGAGCATTAAAAGTGCCAGAACTTAATGCAATGCCAAGTTAATCAACATTTAGAACCACATGATATGACATTTCTTGAGGAAAGGACAGAGAGCAAGAAGGGGGAGTACTACATGAGCTAGCAAGTCAAGTACAGAATGAGCCTTGTCTACAAAGCAGAGTGACCTCAGATTTCTTGATTCTGGCCAAGCTTCTAGAACTAGATAATAAGCATTCTTCTTTTTTTTTTTTTTGGTAAAGGTAAATAATAAGCATTCTTCAATAGTCAAAAAAGCCAAAAAGACACCCCGCCAAAACCTCAAGTTTCCCAAAAACACTGAAAGTTTATTCATTTAAATCTCCCAAACAAGGACCCATGTGCAACCAGCCAAACACCGTGACGATCAAGCAGATGAAATTAACACTAAAAGCAAAACAAGAAGTAACTATATCACTCAATCGCGATACAACTATACAATAGAGGCAGGGATCATTTGCGTGAAGGAGAATGATAAGCGAACGTATCCACCTCACTCTAGATATATACTACCTCAAGATGCAACCAAAATTTAAGAAAACAAAAATGTAAGAAAAGCTTAGACTGCTTGATGAATAGAAAATCTGGTAGTCCTCGAGAAACCAACGTTCAACCAGAACAATGTCATATTAAGTCTCACAATATATAACATACTTTTTGCCAGTTCCTTCTCCTTAGCAGCTGCCGATCTCCTAAGTTTTGCAGCTTGTGCGAAAGTTGATGGCCTGCAACCAGCGATAATTCATGTCATTTTAATATGATATGCAGCAGAATTACATGCTAAATATAACGCAACTACGCATGGCATCCAATGTCCCCGAGAAAAAGGTTAACCAAAGGAAAGTCAACAACTTTCACACAGAAAAGTATCGATAATACAAGCATAAGCGAAACGGGAACAATCATCGGAAAGAGATCACACTCTTAAAGAGCCACGAACATATGATGGCAGTCCTATACTTCCCTTTCTAGATTGAAAATGTCCATCCAACGAAGCTAAAACATGTTGGTGCTATGGCCTACAAGCATCGAAGCTATTTCTCTGACAACCCAGAAGGCACCAATCACAAATATGCACCTACCAATCTGAAAAGAACGAGGAAAAAAAAACCAAAAAGGGGCGTGACCCACATATGCTCTTCCCAATGGGACTATGCAGGATTGGATAAACATCTCGAAACAATTACAAGTTTCACTTCCCTTTAGGAAGAGAATCGATCAAGGGAAAAGCAATTCGAGAAAAGAAAGATTGAAACTTTCCAATACACGCGCCATCAGAAGGAAACGAAAGCTCGCATCGCACCGATCGCGACCAGGAAAAACCGGCACAAAAAAAAAACACCAAACAATGCGAATCACTCACTGCGACAACGAGCTCGCCTCTTTCAAGAGCTCCCTAATCTCTCCGCGCAGCTGGATCTCCACCGCACTCATCGACCCCCCCTGAAAAACCACAACCCTTTGATCAGAACCCATCGACCCGCTTTCCATCATAGCAACTCGCCCTCAAATTCTTCCGTCGCCTCGGAGCGAATTCGGATCCTAAACACCGAGCGGGGGGAGGGGGGGGGGCGGGAGTGTTTCCGACACCGAACGAGGCGGCGGCGGCGGCGAAGACTTTTCTTACCTTCTTCAGGCGGTCGAACCACCACGAGAGGAAGTGGAAGGCCATGACGACGGCGAAGACGAGAGGGGCCGCGGCGGCGGCGCAGCCCCGGCGTTCGAGGGTCTCTTCCGGCATCGCAGCAGCTTCCTCCGCCAGAGAAGTCTGGGACCAAAAATGCGGTTCTGAACAGAGCGATTCCGTGAAATTGGAGGAGACGCTCTTCCGGGGTAATATTGTAAATTACGCAGCTTTCTGGGGGCATTTCTTCGTCTTGGGATAAAGGTAGGGGTGTCGAAAGCCAAATCCGAAACCGGTGCCGGACTCTAAAATTCGTCCATTTTTTATTCGGTTTTGGGTTTCGATTTTCTCGGCAAAAATCGAATGCTCTTTTTCACCCTTTTTCAAATCGCCGTGAGAAATTCTAATATCCGATTTTCTCATCCGAGCTGAAATCCAAGCTGATCCGATCCTAATTTGGTTTGACCCAAGATTCGATTAGGATCAAGCATATACGTTAAAACTGCGTTTGGTCGTCTGGATTTTTAAACAGAATAGGACTGGATAGGATAGAATAAGAAATCCTGAGATTTTTTCATATCTTGTCCATTGTTTGGTGGATTACGGATTTAAAGTCGGATATGATAATTTTTATTTTTATTTTTTTGCTATTCACGGGTCCGGAGAGTAGGGGTGTCAAAAATACCCGCTCAAACATGACCCGACCCGAACCGATCCGACCCGAACATGAAATTTTTGTATTGGGTCGGATTGGGCCTTAACTTGTTTGGGTAACAGTAAAAACAAGGCTTCAACTTGTTTTGGATCTATCTGAGCATACCCGAAACAAGCCCATCAGAAACAAACAAGCCCACCAAATCTTCTTGCTCCCAAGCCCACTCAAAACCCTATCGTCTTCTTCCAGACTTCCGGATGAACCGCAAAATTTTCCACAGCGATTGAGTGGTGCGACGTGGAGGCAACTGGCGGCGACGATCGGCGTCTTCGCCGCCGACGCCTCCCTGATTGCGGCCAACATCCACCTCTCCTACACCAACGTCGCTTCTCAGCAAGCCCGTGCCAAAGCTCGCAACGACTTCGTCAAGTCTCGCCTCCAGAAGCTCCTCGATGATTCACCTTTGCGAGCAGCAGCAGGAGGAGCAGGAGCAGGAGGAGCAGGGGCAGGAGGAGGACAACACAAGCCCCCACTCGTGCACACAACGCAACGCAACATACGGCATCCCTCCTCCCTTTCTCTCTCTCTCTCTCCTTCCCTGCACTGTTCGAATCGAATCGGAACGAATCATCAATTCGCGTCCAGCCCCTCTTCCTTCGCGTCCGTTCTCCCTTTCGAATTTTGTTTCTCTTAACTGCCCCCCTCCTCCCTCCTTCCCTCCTTCGTCACGCTCTTGCTTCTCGAGCCGTGTGATCTTACGCTCTTCTAGGTTGTGTCGCCCCACCCTTGATCAGCCCGACAAGTCCCTCGCTTCTTCCCTCCTTGTCTCTCTCTCTCTTGCTTTGTGTTCTTTTTGGATTCGATTCCGTCGGCTTTCTTGAATCAAGTAGCGGAGAATTTGGTGGTGGGTTGATGTGATCTGGTGGATGATGTGCGTGAATGAAGTAGATGGCTTTTGCTGATCATTCTCGTAAAAATGCTGGATTCTCTGTCTATCGGCTTGAAATTGAAGAGCACTGACCTTTGCCTGATAGTGCCATCTACCATAATGTTTTGGCATTCACTAAAACCTGTGTCTATTCTCTTTTTCCATTGCTCGGCTATTATCCTTGTGGAATACATAAATCCTCACCTTACAGATACTGCAAATGTCAGCAGGTTTGGCACATTGTCTAAGAGGGCATCTGTTCAATTACTTTTTTGCATCAGTGGTTATGTTATCCTCACTGAAATTCGAAGCTTGTTTCTAAGAGCATGCTTATTGTTCCCTTTCTTTTGTTCCTTAGTAATTCATCTTACATTTTTTTTTGTTTTGTACCCACTAGTAGAGTTAGCTCCTTAGTAATCCAAACCTGATTGACGTTTAATAACGTAAGTTGCTTTGCTTTCTCTTTGGCGAACAAGACAACCTAAGTTTTGTTTATGGGGTGTTCTATTTTCTTCTTAAGAGAAGATGTAGGTGGTCAACCAAAAATCTAAAACATGAACCCGACCCGATCGTGCAGCTATATCATATTCGGGTCTTGTTTCGGGTCGGGCCAAGTAAACATATGCATTGTTTCGGGTCGGGTCGGGTATCATGAAAACCCGACCCGACCCATTGACACCCCTACGGAGGAGTTAGTGAAGGAAAAAAAGTCGAGAAATTTTTTTGGTGAAAGCGCACAAGGTGTGGGGATGAAGATGACGACGAGTAGAGTGTAGCATTTCTGGAAAAATAAACATTAGAAATTCTATCTGGGTCTGTCCCACCCTCGGATTTTTTTATCCGGTCTATATCCGATTTTATCTTATCATGGACCACTACCAAACACAGGATAGGATAAAACATATCCTATCCTGACTTTTATCCGGTCGATCAAACACAGTTTGGTTAGGATTTTCAAAGAACTCGAACTGAACCGTTGACATCTCTTGATATAGGATGCTTTCCTCATGTCCTCTTTTGGCGGAGGGGGCACGCGGCCGATCGCCGACAAGTTGGATGAGTCGATTTTTTTGAAAGGTGAAATTGCCGACTTTATTTTGAACATGAAATTAAAATAAAGAAGGAATTTACTTAAGTGAAAATACAAAAAGAGTTGCAAACAAACTATATAAAATAAGTTAAAAAGACAATCTCGTTGAATTGCGTACATTTTCCAAAACACGAATAAATTAAAGGTAACATAATGAGACGCAGATGATGAAGCCGGCGGAGGGGCCAAGCTCGGCCATCACAAGATGGTGATTGGAATTATGATTCTCGCGCCCATGCCCATCCCTTTTATATAATGATTAATATCACGAAAAATTTTTAAATTTATACATTTATAATAATTTCACTCCAAATTAATATTTTGATCACCAAAAATCACAAACTGATAAACCTGCGATAAATTTACTCCGAGCTAATATTTTGACCACTAAGAACCCAAAACTGATATATTTATGACAAATTTACCCTCCGTTAGTTTCCGTTAAATTGGATTAATACCACAAAAAATCACAAACTGGTACACATGTGACAAATGGAGGATAAAACATAAAATTAATACATCAGTCTACTGCCGCGCGTCATTTAGCAAAACAATTTGACAATAAAATTTAACAGAAATAAATAAGTAATTCGACAGTAAAATTTAACATAAACAAATTAAGGGTAAATTTGTCACAGGTATATCAATTTAGGATTTTTTATTGTCAAAATATTAGTTTTAGGTAAATTTATTTCAGGTATACCGCACTTAAAACTAAGTTAAAATACTTGCTTATTGTCTCTGCGTACCTCATAAATTTGAACTCGATGACATGATTTTTCGGTGATGGGCAAGTCCACATAGGAGCATTGCCACTTGTTCTTCTATAGTTACAAGTCTATCTTCTTTTAACCCACCAATTCTATGTGCTATCTCACATAGTAGAGTAAATGTATGTTTATCCATCCTAAGTTATTCCATACAATTCAAGCCATTGATGTTAATAAGTCGGTCAAGGCGATCTAAACGAGCTTGGCTTCTAACAAATTTGCAATCCTTCAATGTATGCTTATGGTAGTGCCTTTCAAAAGTAGTGGACACCACAACTATATACACAATAAACAAATGTGTAGGTTTATCTCCTCTAATATCAAATTGCTAAAAATTTCTTCTCTATTATCGTGATTAATTTCTAATGAGGACAAAAAATAATAACATTAGACAAGTACAAACTAGCATGTTAGGTAATAGCATAATCATCTAAAACAATGTCTTTTTCAAATCAACATATTCTCGCAAAATCTCTCTGAATCAATCCATGATTATTGCAAAAAATACACGAATGCAAAAGAAACGAACCAAGGTTGATTTGGAAAAGTGTCAAAAAAGTCATAAATCTTTTGTATTTGTGCTAATTTAGTCCTAAATCTTTTTTTGGTGCCAATTCAGTCTTAAACCTTTTGCATTGGTGTCAATTGATTCCTAAACCTTTTTTTTATGTCAATTCAGTCTTAAATCTTTTGCATTGGTACCAATTCAGTCATTTGACACGTGAATAGCTATTAACCCGAACGACTGAATTGGCACTAATGCAAAAGATTTGGGATTGAATTGGCACAAAAAAAGTTTAAAACTGAATTGGCATCAATACAAATGGTTTAGAACTGAATTGGCACAAATACAAAAAGTTTAGAACTGAATTGGCAGAAAAAAAAAGATTTAGGACTGAATAGGCACAAAAAAAGATTTAGGACTAAATTGGCATAAATACAAAAGGTTTAGGACTTTTTTGCCACTTTTCTCAAGTTGATTCATTATTGTTGATGACTCTTTCTAACCTCTCTCAATACAGAGGAAACGAACTCCTGTTGCCAACTCCCTCAACAATTTAATGGACTAAACCTTAAGTATGGATAGTATCGCAAATGACAAGTGATTAATAAAAAGTTAAATCATAAGTAATGATTTTGCAAAACCACCCTTTATTCTACAATGAATGGAAGACAGGGTAATTGCAAGGGGAAAGAAAAATTAGATAAACAAGGTAATAAGCATCGAAATCAAAAGGAAAATGTGAACAGTATATAGAGAAAATAAAAAGAAAAATATATGGTGTTCTCGTCAATAGAGGAGATTAGACCTTACTGTCTTGGATGTTATATCAATTTAAATCCTTTGATATCCCAAGTTGATAGGATTAGCTTTATCGTACCACTTAGAGGCAACCTAATTCAAGGAGAATTTCTTATATATAAAGGCAGCAGCACTAGCAAAATTGTCACGTAGCATACACTTGATTTTTCATCGTGATATTGGTCACTTTTGAACAGAATGACAACTCCTTTCCATACCCTGTTCTATTGAGTGGGACGTTTATGGAAGGAGCTCCTGAGATGCGAAATTTGAAGCCACCAATTGAAGTTGAATCAAATAAGACAAACTAGTCGACGCAACCTACAGAATTAGCAAATATTTGACTATGCAATTGTACTTGCTTTAAAGATGAATTGACTATGATAAAAAAACATAAACAGGCTATAGTGACATCAACGAGATTGTAGCTAGAGAATACCAGATCTAATGTGTGAGAGGGAGAGAGAGAATGATTATTTACCTTTACGAATCAAATAAACTTTCTCGCCAGTTCCGTAAAGCTTTGATGTGAAATGGATAGTTACAAAGAAGAAGGTGCTTCAACTCTCACCGCTTTCATTAATCAAAGAGCCGTGAAGTAGAAGAGCTTCGACTTTCTCATCGTTTTCGAGAAACTTCGATATGAATGAGTTATAGAGAAGTTGCGCGAGAAGCTTCATTGTTAACGAAGGAGAAGGAAGAGAAAGCGTAGGATTTTCTAAAAAATAGCTTTTATATTATGGACAAAAAAAATCCTATCCACTTTTATCTCACTTCTTCGTGGGATTTTTTTATTCGCGCTAAACTTGGATCAACCCTAAAAACATCAAACACCATTGGATTCATGCTCGGATGTAATTCACGAAAGCCATTGGATTCATGCTCGGATGTAATTCACGAAAGCATGTAGCACTTTTGCATGTATGGCTGCGGCCACTGCAAATCAAAAGTTCCAACCGACAAAATTTCGACGAACTACATAAACTCAAAGAAACATGTAGTAGCATGGCCGACTTCAACATGGGAAAGGAAATTCCATGGACAACACGAGCGGCCTTATCAAGTCGGCCACATGTCCAGGTCCAACAAGGACTTTCCTAATTAAGGATTCAACATTTTATTTTCAATGCCATATGGGTCCTACTTATACACAATTTAATCCGACCAAATTTCATTCACAGGACTCAAATTCGAGAAATATTATCAAGAATATCCATCTTAACTTGATATTTAAGTCAAGTCATAATCGATTCATTGTAATCTTAATTTTCACTACTCTTTTTTCACATCCTCTCAGAAAGTCCTTAACCACTATAAATGTCTCTCAAGTCCAAGTCTCCTTTCAATTTACATGCACATTTAATTGCTCCACAGGGAGTCTAGCACAATCTCCTCAATCACAATAAAGCAAAACCATGGTCACATCCATATATGTTAGAAGATCGAACACACACGTTATCAGACTCAATAGACATATCAAATGTTGGTTCTGCATGCTTCACCTCACCATAAGTATTGTCTATGTTTGTTACTGCACAAGTATCCACTGCCTTAAAAGTTTCTAGTTGTAACTCCAACTTGAGTTGAACACCTTCCAAATCTGTATGAGCACCATCAATAGCACTCCTGCCCCAAATGTATTGGAGACACTAAATATGACTTATCAACTCTTGTCTTGTTTCAAGGTAGAATTACTAAATCACACATAATGTTATTATCTACTTCAGCGAGAATTGGTGTAGGAGACTACGAACAAACAGTTCTATCCGGAAGATTGACAGTAATAAAATAAAAATCTAATAAATTGGACTCACCAAATAGCTCTATTATTCCTAATCTTGGAATTGATTGGACTTCTTTAATTCTGTAAACGGCTGTAATGGCCCTGACACTATATATAGGTTCGTTTTCTAATTATACATGGAGAAAGCATACCATGTTCAAAAGGACAGATTTCTAAAAATATGTCGTGGAGAGTGATTGTATGTTGTATAGATCATTTAGGCCAATATAATCTTAATCATTAATTATGTGGATCCCACAGTGAGATTCATGTAGTCAGCTGATGAGATGTGCTTGATCTATAGACCATACAACATTTTTACCTATATCGAGAGGTTGTGTTACTTACTTCATCAACCACGCTGCATGAAAAGCTTGTGCATTTTTTTGATAACCAATGGACCTCTGGCATTGAGATCTAACTACCAGAAAGCATATGGAACACCCCGCAAAGCCCAAACAAATTGGTTAAGTTTAGATCTTTAATCTATGCATATAGCCCTAACTCAGAGTAATTTGTATGTAGTTAGTTGGATTTGAACATGTGATCTCAAGTTGCCGAATGCAAAATCCCTTGAAACCTCAATAAACTACGCCAATTTTGGGGGTTAAAGTTTATCCATTTTATTATCCTCAACTCTAAAAACATCATCGACCCTTTGACATGATAAAAGCTTATCGTTTGACTAACTTTACATTCTCACATGACGATGAATGGTGAATTCAGATGGCCTGTCACTTGTTGTGCCTCACATTGTAGTAGATCGAACTAGCCGGTTCTGTTAAATATCGTGCAAGATCATGTACTTCAAGCCAGCGGGTTCCTTTAAATATCGTGCAAGCCTCTCATTTTGGTAGCACGTCATTCCCAAGCATGCCCTAATTTGTACTTCGTGCCAGCCGGTTCTGTTAAAATTGTGCAAGATCATGCTCATGCTCGTCCCGGGCCCTTTCGCCGCTCATCAGTGATCTGCAGCCCAATGGTTGTTGATCACTTTAATTGCCGTTGGGCTATTGATCACATGGGTCCAAAGGCCAAAAAAGGGCCGCAAAAGGTCCTAAAAGTGGGCCTACACAATGGGCCAAACCCAAAATAGACTAGTTGTCTCTTGGGCCATTTGGGCTGATGTGATGCACTCGGGCCAACGTAGCCTAATTGTCACCCGTAACGAGGAGTCAATGGCAATCTCTCTTTTAACCCATGAAGAGTGTCATTTGACAATCAATTGAATCAATTTTGTGTATGTACAGAACCCTATGGAATATCGCACACAAAATGCACATAGATGATGTTGGATCTTAAAGATCAAACTAGGAACGACACGCACTTCATCGTACAAAGAGAAGTAATTGTTCTTTGCTATATTACGGAGCAGTCGTTTAGCCAAAAGTGCTTCAATCTTATTGTTTAGGACTAAATTAGTAAATTTTCAAAAGACTAAGACTAAAATGACAAAATTGAAAAGTTTAGGAAAAAATTGACAAATCGATAAAAGGTTTAAGACTAAATCGACACAATTGAAAAGTTTAAGATTGAAATAGATTGAAGACCTTTTGGATAATTTTGCCGGTCAGTTGAGAAAGCCTCTCTAGAGAAGTTACGCTGCCCCGAGGAGTAGCCTAGACTTTCTATGAATCTTGGTCATGAGCTTCTTGCATGCGAACAGTTACATTGGACAGCTCGACACGACTCAAAGCTGTTCCCCCACAAAAAAGTTTCTCTTCCGGTGACCTCCTTCACGTTAATCATGCTCCAGCCCTCCATGTTCATATCTCTCTCTCTCTCTCTCTCTCTCTCTCTCTCTCTCTCTCTCTCTCTCTCTCTCTCTCTCTCTCTCTCTCTGTCCACACAAGAGTCCAAGTAAATGTGGCAGTGAAAAAAGGAGGAGGGACACGAGCATAATGCGAGGAGGGACACGAGCATAATGCATGTGCCTACGCGATGACGGTTTGTTCGCACGTAAAATTAGATGGCCGAAAGAAAGACCAAAAAGCTTTTAGAATGACCAGTGCATCTCACGATTCTTGGAGGAATTATTTGGAACAAAAAGAAAAGGTACCTTTTAAGGGCATGCTTATGCATAAGGGCACTCATTATATTTGTGGAAAAGCACCAACCTAGAACGTGTATGTCCCTGTTTTGTTCCAACAACCCTAGAATATGTGAAAAAAGTGGTTTTGTTTTTCTAGGGAGCTTGCCCGGGAAAAACACTTTCGAGGCCTACAGATGGTGCTGTTAGGATTCGTGAGAATTGAACCCCCCCTAAATCACATGAAATAGTATATTCTCTCCCGAGATTTTTTTTCAAAAGTTTGTTTATTAGGATAACTCGTACATAAATTGCGTTTAACCTAGTTATCAATAGGCGCAATGAAGCTGGTCTTACAAAAATCGGGAATGCCTACTTTAATTCAGACCTCTTGGGATGCTCGGCAATCCTAATGCAATCGTGATAAGTAGGGCTCTTTTGAAGAGGAATTATTTAGTTAAGACAAGAATATGCAGAAAAGAGAATTGTGTAATTTATGCATATTTTATAATAAAGAGTGCCCAAGTCATTTCTAACTTTTTACAAAAGGACTATCAAAGATAACAAGATACTTCGATATCAATTATAATCAATCTGGGATATGCATAATTGAGAGAGATATATGTATAATTTTGAGAGATACGGAGAATGAAGGCAAATATAGATAATCTCCTTGATACATCTCTAACATCTAGTGACGCAGAAAGTAGTCTATTGGAGTTTAGAGAAAAATCCAAAAAAATACTTAGTGAAGAGAGAGCCAATTTGGCATGCTGAGCAGTCCAGTCTACTGTAGAGAGAACCGACTAATGTGTGTAGGCCATGCGACAATGCATTGACATGGCTGCATTGCAAGCTATGCATCAACAAGCTGGCATGGCAGGCTACACGATAACAGATTGATGTGGCTATGTGGTAGGAGATGCTACAAAAGGCCGACGTAGCTACGTGATGTGGTTGATGACGTCACCATTGGACGAGACAAACAATGTTGAGTATCAACTTCAAGAGAGGGATTATTAGTAGTAATTGAAAATGATAATGACAGGAGATGCCAAGTTTGCTTCGGACACGATGTGCACCCGATGCACTCAAAATTTCCTCATGATCGCATAATTCTGATACCAAGATAAGAATATGTGGAAAAGATAATTATGTGATTTCTGTATATTTGATAATGAACAGAGTACATGAGGTATCTATAGCATTTACAAGAAGAAAATCTAAAATAACAAGATATTACACGATATTAGTTATAATTGCTTAGGGATGTGGACAATTAAGGAAGAAATATACACAAACTTGAAATATATGAAGATTTTAGGGAGATATGGAGAATTCCTAGATATATCTCTCACAAATTGCGAGCCTGCTATGTTTAATAAGCCGAAGAAAGGATTGGATTTTTGGGATGGCTTTGGTCTTCCAAAAGCATGTTATACCGTGTCATATTCAAATTTTCTTCAATGTATGGTGTTTTTATCTCATATCATGTAAAAGAGTCTGCTTTTAATATTTCCTTCCCTAAGGGGACAAAGGGGACAAAAGAGTCTTGACACGGATTTTAGATCGTGAGAAACTTCACTAATTTTCTTGGCCGGCCATATCATGAAGCTTATTGGGACGTTAGAGAATATATATATTATGTCGGATCGTCTGCGCCTACACTTGCTTTAATTGATAAGTTTTGCACAATCTCAAATTAGTATGATGCACTTCAAAGCCATGTTAGCGTGTGGTGAGCCACAGCCAAAATAGATAATGTTGTAGCATGACAGCCCTATGAAAAATAAAAAGCTTAATACCATGAAAAACTATAAATTGGTACACTTGTGATAATTTTATCTCGAATTAATTTTTTGACCACCAAAAATCCCAAACTGGTACATCTATGATAAATTTACCCTCAGTTTCCATTAAACTTCACTATCAAATTATTTTGTTAAATGGCATGCGATAGTTGACTGATGTGTCGGTTTTATGTTTTACTCTCTGTTTGTCATAGGTGTACTAGTTTGCGATTTTTCTAGTATTAATCCAATTTAACTGAAACTAATAGAGGGTAAATTTGTTACAAATGTATCAGTTTGGAGTTGTCAAAATATTAGTTTGGAATAAATTTATCATAAGTGTATCAATTTGGGATTTTTTGTGATTAAAAAATTAGTTTGAGGTAAAATTATCACAGATGTACTAGTTTGAAGTTTTTCGTGTTATAAATCCAAAATAAAATTCAAGAAGTTTATCTAAAAAACTGAGGTAGTACTGTAAAGGGCATTACATCCTGTGGATCATAACACTGGATTAGGAACAGAACAGATGGTACAGTTCAAGATGAAACATGGACATCATTTTTCTATTCTGTAAGAAGTACTGATCGTCCAGTGCAAGTATCGACGGCGGTTGGGCTGCTGAATTTTTCTCAGAGATGCTAAATCCCAGAGGGGCCGAGTTTTTAGAGTCATGTTTTTTTTTTTTTCAGATATTGTTCTTTTTCCTATTTCTTGGTTGCACGAGCAAGTCATTAAGTCCTGTTACTACTCCAAGTACAGAAGTATAGGGTTAGATTTTCACAAATGGGAACCTTTTATATCTTGGGATAATAACACAAATAGTCCTTGAATTTTGACTCAATGTGCAATTTAATCCATGAACTTTTAATTTGTTCAATACAGTTCCTGAACTTTAACCCAATATTCAATGTAGTACCTGAACTTTTAATTTATTCAATGTGGTCCTTAAATTTTTGGTACATATTTAATTTAGTCCCTAAACTATATGAAAATGCATAATATAGTCTTTGAACTTGAATTAATGGAAGGACTACATTGAACATTTTTATAAAGTTTAGGGACTATATTGAACATGTATCAAAAGTTCGAGGATCACATTGAACAAATTGAAAGTTTAGACGTATCTTCCATCCAATAACTTGTTCTCCTTCAATAGAGCCTTTCCATGCTGTTAGATGTCCTATTGATGACACTCTCTGCATACGACTCGGGTATATACAAGTTGTTTTACATATTTAAATACACATATCAATAGCCCTTGATAATTTTGTCATATTCAAAAACATCATAGGGCTTTTTTCGATAATTTCTCATTCGGTTGCTTAATTAGCGCTCACCGGCATTATTCAGTAAAACCCGTATAGTAAATATACATACTTATTCGAACCCTAAAGAGAAAACTTAAAACCTAATATGATCAATAGATGTTCACGAAAATAAATAATAACCGAACATGTTCATTGGTTGTTGAAGGGGCTGGTGGCTAATTTATAACCCAGGTTACCAACAAATTTGAACCTAAAAGTCACGCAGCACGTGTCAAACCCAGGGGCTTCTCTTATCTCAAAAGCTAACGTAAAAGGTGAGACTTTTTCTCACACTTATGAACTAACCATCAGTTTATTCCATAACTAATGTGAGATAACATCAACAATAATAACCATCATTTCAAGCCTGAATTCTTATTTTATTGCTAGATTTTAGTATTATAAGATTGTCGATAGCAATTTGTTGTAATCTTATTTTGTATGATTCTTTAGGTTCTCTCATTGGAGATATACAATGCAAAAAGTTTTGAATACATCATCATGTTTACAAATTTAATACGATTCATTATTTATTTAATATTAGATATTTGTTCAAAAAGAAAGTACTAAGGCTTTGCAGATGCCCGATAGTTTTTTTGGTAGAAGTTTGACAGAGTTAATGAGCCTGTTTATGATCATTTCATGTCAAAACTCATAAAAAAACATAGGAAGAATTTGGGAAATAACAAAAAACGAACGGGATAAGTTTGGAAAGAGGTCAAAAGTCCCAAACCTGTCTTGTTTTCCATGCCTAATCTCCTATGCACATGATAACCATGAACAAAGAAAGGTGCTATCTCAGCTATAAGGAGAAAGATTTTAAGACCAAGAGTGGCAGCATTTACTTTGATTCTGATAAGCACAAACAGTCTATATCCTTTTTACTTTTACCAAAAAAAAAAAAAAACAGTCTATATCCTTTTACACATGGTAAAGAGAAATGCTATATCTATGAAAGCTTAACTTCTAATCGAAAGTTATGGCAAGAAAAATATGATATTTTGCATGTTTTGGCAAATTTATAAAGTCCCATGACTCGTCGTCGCTAAGTCAACATTACAAAGCTCATGAAAACTCAACTTGTCATGGATTTTTCCTATTTACATGCTCAAGAACAATTATTATGAACATGGCGCCCTCAGTCTCTTTCTTCTTTTTCTTTTTATAATTTTCAAAGGGGAGAGGCATGATTCATGAATTATAAAAGCGCTGGAATGATTGCATCCCTTTTCTCAAACAACGATCATGGGGCTCAATAGTTCCCTCATTAATAGTTAAAAGGAAGGAACAAAAGGTGACCAAAAGAGATTAATTACAAAAAGCAATCCCTCTCCTTCGCTTTTTCACTTGTGTCCTCAACCTCAACAGAAACTTGTAATGAAATCGAAACCCAGAAAATAAAAAGAAAAGAATTAAACAGAAGTTGTAATCAGAGTTCAACCCAATGACCACGAGGGCTCATTCCCCAAAGAACGAACCCGATGCTCTCTCCCTCTCTCTGTCTCTCACTCATACCCATTCAAAACTTTGACGGTCTCTCATTCAATACACTTTCAAACCATCACTTTGCCAGACACTACCGGATCGCAACCACACTGAAACTAATTATTGCTAGAGAGAGAGAGAGAGAGAGAGAGAGAGAGAGAGAGAGAGAGAGAGAGAGAGAGAGAGAGAGGAAGAGGCTATATAAACTAGATAGGTTAAAGGTGTAGAGCCAGAGGCACCGGATGTACTAGTCTGCTTGTTCATATATAGACATGATCAGTTGCTTATAAGGACCAGACTGATAGAGAGAGAGTTCTGATTCTGCATACATATGTATACTGCAGACGAAGACCATGGAAGAACTCAAAGATGTGGTCTAGTGTAGCTACAGACATGCTTTAGTCAAGTCCAAAAAAATTAAAAATCTCATCACAGATTCCAAAGCGATCGCAGAGAGGGCCGAATTAGAGATCTACCAGTCTTCATCTTCAAAAGGAAATCATGAAAAAGGAAAGCGGTGCATTGCAATTGCATGCATGACCATTGACTCCTGTTTTTTGGTCCCATAATGTCATGTAAAGTGAAACATTATGTCCCATTTGCAATAGAACTATGGGTTAATAACTAGTCAGTCAACAGTGGTACAGTTCTTGCATTTGAAACTATCCGTTCGTTGTTCGACTGTTGTCCTCTAACTAGACGGTAGATTTTACTGTACCAATATAATATTGAATGTACACGAAAATCTTGTGTATCAATTCTTGAACTTTTTCAAGAAAACCTAACACAGACTATAATCCATTTGAATGCCCGTTTAACATAAATATATATATATATATATATTAGCACACTTAAAATTTGATGAAATGAGAGCACATGTCAAGAGATCAGTCAGATGCTCAAGTAGACATAAGAGACTAATATTCCAATCGAAAGGAGATATTGCCCATTTCCACTTGGCAAATCATACTCAGAAGAAGAATAAAACGGAAATTAACGTTACTTATAGACGCAAGCAACTCAAGCATAAACGAAGGAAAAAAGCTATATAATATAACCATGAACCTCTACACAGCTTCGGTTACAAATTAGAGAACACTAAAACCTAATGATTAGCATCTTATCAAATACACACAGTTAATACAACAGGAAATAATCAAAAGCATGCTATTTCTGTTTTTCTGTTTTTCTTTTTTGGCTACTGTCACATGTGGATTTCGTTTGAACCCAACAAGTTAAACACAAGAACAGACATGTTAAACCCAACAGCAACATTCGGAGAGAGATTAAATGATTCTAATTAATTTCTTTGTTTCTCAAGCTATCTTTTTTAGCTTTTAAATTATGAAACCCTTGAAGGACTTACTCTTTTTTTTAATATTCTGTGTCTCTCTAACATCCTCAGCTAGGGCAAAGCAGTGTATTGAAACGCTTGACCCGATCCTTTGCTGTTCCAGTTGCCGGTATTGTTGTTGTCGTTCCCGTTACTGCTGCTGTTGGTCGGGCTCGGCGTTGTAACTGATGCGTACGCGTTCCCGAAGAACCACTCCGTCACTGAAGAGCCTTCCTTTCTCGAGCTACCTGCAGCGTCCAGATTCTGGAACAAGACAGGCTGTCGCAAGTTCTGCGGCTGATCCTCGAAAGGTGCGGTGGCGACGTTGATTGACGAGGCGACATCGCCGCCGTTGTTGGCTTTGGGATTATGGTTGTTGTTATTGTCTCCGCCGAACAGCATAGCCAGCCTCTGCTGCTGCAGCTTCCAGTGCAGATCCTGGTTGATCGAGCTCAGCGACTCGATGGAGGATGCAAGATTGGTGTCAACCTTCATCGAACCGCCTGGCTCCGGAAGTGCACCGGAAGTAGCAAACCCCGGAGCAGCCGTGATGAAGGGAGGGAGCGCGTGATAATTGTTGAACCCAAGAAGAGAGCCGCTGGGACCCGCCATTGGGTCTAGAGAGAAACAAGTGCTAGCGCTGTTAGTAGCGGCAGCAGCGGCCGTTTCGATGGCAGATGCATCCGAAAACGAAGAGAACTGGCTGTAAATTCCAGGGGCTGGAGGGTTGTGATTCTGAACCGCCTTAGAGAAATTAGAAAGCCCGCCGAGCTGGAAATCCACGGCCGGGGACAAGCCTTGGAAGAGCTTGAAGCCGCCGAGCTCCGGGTGGGGTGGGGCCGCCGGCACGGAGTAGTACTCCTTAGGGTCGCCCGCCCCGCCGGGGAAGAGCCTGGACGAGGCGGAGGAGGGCTTAAGCTTCTTGTTCTTACGGCAGCCGCCGCCGATCGGGACGTTGCGGAGGGCGCCGCCCTTGGTCCAGTAGCGGCGGCAGGTCTTGCAGAAGTGGCGGGGCTGGGTGAGGCTGTAGTTGTTGTAGTAGCAGAACTTGGTGTTGGACGAGTCGCACCTCGGGCACTTTAGGGCTTGCTCCGGCGGCTTCCCAGATGACGAGGACGACGCTGCCTTGCGCGAGACGGATCCCGGGGCGGTCTCGTCCTTCTCCGCCATCGGATGTGGCTTCGGCGGAGCGGTATCCGGTGGACCCATTTAATTCTGTAGAGGGAGAGTGAGGGAGGGAGAGAGAGAGACAATCTAGTTAAGGTGGAAGAAGGGTGTATTGGGTTTCCCTTGGGAGAGGGAAAGAGGGAGGGAATTGAATGGTTTCATGGATGGAGTTAGTGAGAAATGAGTAGAGAAGGAGGAGGAGGAAGAAGATGAGCTCCTGTGAACTTCATCAAAGAGAGGGCTGTCCCCTTGGTGGCATATGATTAGAGCGAGACTAGAAATATATAAATATATATAATTTTATAAATATATATATAGGACAAATTAAGGAAAAGCAGGGCGATCGATCTGAAACTGATTTGGCAGTGTAAAGGGATCTGCGACTAGCTTTAATAATTGGGATGCATGGACAAATTTTTAAACCATAGTGAGACAAAAAGTGAAGGCGACTTGATTCGGATTAGAGCATTTCTCTTTGTTTTTTTTTCGATTTCATCTATTGCGTCCTTCTATGGTGAGGTGTCATTTACTTCAAGTAAGCGGTCAAAAACTTATTTCTAGTAAAATAAGACCTAATTTAATAGTAACTTTCTATTTTTCAAACGGAAAATGAAATTACTTTGTGTAGTAAAGTGTAGTTATAATCGGTAACATCATCTATTTTGTCGTATACCATATTATATCCCTACTAAAGTGAGTCTATTTGTCAGTAAAATTATTTGTTCGCAATAAATTCTACTCATTCACGGTTAATCCTGTAAAAATCATACGTTCGTAATATATTTTATTTGTTTGATTTACCATTGCTTACCGTAAACGTAACCAATTCTTGGTAAATACAAGTTGGTAGGTAAATACAAGTTGTTCATGGTAAATACATGGCAACTGCAATTTTTTTTATAAAAGCATGTTCTTTTTGGTAAATGCAACATGATCTTGGTAAGTACTAATTGTTCTTCATAAATATAGGCATTTTGTTTGTGGTAAAAACTACTTGTTTTTATATATATACGAAAAGATTCACCTTGAACGAATAGGATTTATCAAATATGATTTACCAACGGACAATAAAGTTTACCACTACTTGCCGTAAACATCACTTGTTGTCGGTAAATGCAAACTATTGTCAATAAATGCAAGTTATTCTAGGTATATAGATGTTGCTCTTGGTAAATACAAAATATTCGGGGCAAGTGCAAGTTTTTACAAAAGTAGGTTCAATGGTAAATGCCTCTTGAGTTTGGTAAATACTAGTTGTTCTTCATGAACATACACTACAAAAAAACATGCCTTTTCCGACAAAATTTCCAACGAAAAATTTAGAAAATTTCGTTGAAAAACGAATTTCCAACAAATTTTCTAACGAAAAGAAATTCGTTGGTAATAAGTCGTCGCAAATTTTTCCAACGAAAAATTTCAATTTTCGTTGGAAATTTCCGACGAATTTTTTTTCGTTGGAAAATTCGTTGGAAAACTTGTGGCTAAATTCGTTGGAAACGAATTTTTTTTCCGACGAATTTTTTTTTCGTTGGAAACTACAAATTTTTTTTTGGTGGAAAAATCGTGGAAATTTTTTTTCCATTGAAATTTTTTTTTTTGGGTCGAAAAATCGCCCTCGCCGCCGGCGAGGGCCAGCCTCGCCGCCGGCGAGGGGCGAGCTCGCCGACCATGGCGAGGTCGGCCCTCGCCATGGCCGGCGAGGGCCAGCCTCGTCGCCGTCGAGGGCCAGCCTCGTCGCCGTCGAGGGCCAGCCTCGTCGCCGTCGAGGGCCAGCCTTGTCGCCGTCGAGGGCCGAGCTTGCCCAAATCTGGGTGAGTTCGAGCTCATCGCCGGCGAGGGCTCGAGGTCGCCCAGAACGCTGGGCTGGGCGGTGCTGGTGCGGCGGAGCTCGGCGCTGCCGAGCCAGACAGCGGCGATGCGGTCGTACTGGTCGCCGTGGGAGGAGGCGGAGAGCTCGAGGGCGACGGCGGACCACGGCGGGGAGGGGCAAGGAGACGGGGGCGGGGAGTAGACGACGGAGAAGGGAGGGGAGTCGATGGTGTGGGCGACGATGCAGTGGGCGCAGGCGGCGAGGAGGAGCAGAGGGGGCGGGTGAGCTCGATGTACTGCTGCGGGGAGCGGCCGGAGAGAGAGGGCCGCTTCCGGAAGCCGTTGTGGAAGGAGGCGGCGGCGGCGGCGGCAAGGAGGAGGAGGAGGAGGATGGCGGCGGCGGGCGGCTGCATCTGACCTTGCCCAACAACCGAAGAAAACAAGAAGAAGAAAAAAGAAAGGAAGAAGAAGAAAGGGAAAAGGGCGTGCGGGTGGAGGGTGAAGGGGGTGAGAGAGAGAGAATGTGGAAATTTAGAGATTTTTTTTTAATTCGTTGAACAATATAGGTTTTTTTTTTAATTCGTTGGAAATTTCCAACGAATTTTCCAACGAATATAAAAAATGACGAACAATACCGAGTTTTTTTGAATTCGTTGGAAATTTCCAACGAATTTTCCAACGAAAATTGTACACACTAAAATAATTTCCCGGAAAATTTAAATTCGTTGGAAATTTCCAACGAATTTTCCAATGAATATAAAAAATGCCGAACAATACCGGGTTTTTTTGAATTCGTTGGAAATTTCCAACGAATTTTTCAACGAAAATTGTACACACTAAAATAATTGCCCGGAAAATTGAAATTCGTTGGAAATTTCCAACGAATTTTCCAACGAATATAAAAAATGACGAACAATACCGGGTTTTTTTTGAATTCGTTGGAAAATTCGTTGGAAATTTCTAACGAAAAAAAATTCGTTGGAAATTTTCAACGAATTTTTCAACGAAAATTGTACACACTAAAATAATTGCCCGGAAAATTGAAATTCGTTGGAAATTACCAACGAATTTTCCAACGAATATAAAAAATGCCGAACAATACTGGGTTTTTTTGAATTCGTTGGAAAATTCGTTGGAAATTTCCAACGAATTTTCCAACGAAAATTGTACACACTAAAATAATTGCCCGGAAAATTTAAATTCGTTGGAAATTTCCAATGAATTTTCCAATGAATATAAAAAATGCCGAACAATACCGGGTTTTTTTGAATTCGTTGGAAAATTCGTTGGAAATTTCCAACGAATTTTTCAACGAAAATTGTACACACTAAAATAATTGCTCGGAAAATTGAAATTCGTTGGAAAATTCGTTGGAAATTTCCAACGAAATTTCCAACGAATATAAAAAATGACGAACAATACCGGGTTTTTTTGAATTCGTTGGAAAATTCGTTGGAAATTTCCAACGAATTTTTCAACGAAAATTGTACACACTAAAATAATTGCCCGGAAAATTGAAATTCGTTGGAAAATTCGTTGGAAATTTCCAACGAATTTTCCAACGAAAATTGTACACACTAAAATAATTGCCCGGAAAATCTAAATTCATTGGAAATTTCCAACGAATTCTCCAATGAATATAAAAAATGCAGAACAATACCGGGTTTTTTTGAATTCGTTGGAAATTTCCAACGAAAAACAATTCGTTGGAAATTTCCAACGAATTTTCCAACGAAAATTGTACACACTAAAATAATTGCCCGGAAAATTAAAATTCGTTGGAAAATTTGTTAGAAATTTCCAACGATTTTTCCAACGAATATAAAAATGCCGAACAAAACCGGGTTTTTTTGAATTCGTTGGAAAATTCGTTCGAAATTTCCAATGAAAAACTTTTCGTTGGAAATTTCCAACGAATTTTGCGACGACAAAGTTTTCGTTGGAAATTTCCAACGAATTTTGCGACGAAAAATTGTTCGTTGGAAATTTCCAACGAAAAAATTTTCGTCGCAAATTTTCGTGGCAAAAATTCAGTTTTTTTGTAGTGATAAGTTGCTTGTGCACAAAAAAATTACTTATTCTTGACAAATTAACCGTGGGAAAAGAATGAATAAGATTTATCACTATTTTCGTAACATGACATATTCTCGATAAATGTAACTTGTTCTTGGAAAATGTCAGTTGTTCTCAGAAATTAGAACTTGTTTTGGCCAATGCTAATTGTCCGTGGTCAATGCAAGTTATTATGAAAAGCACGGTCTTTTTGTGGGGTCATTTTTTTGAGTTCTTGTGTATTTCGGAAGACCAACTTAAACCAACTCTCAATTTGGTCAACCAAGTGAAAGTAATTATTACAATGAATTTAAATTTGTTACAACTGATAAGTTGTCTTACCAAGAGGAAACATTTTTTTATCAAAAAATAAACATGATTACTGTATATTAAATTATTTTACCAATTAAAGGATTGTTTTAATACTAGGTTCGGCTGATCGAGAGTGCAACTTGGTTGATCATACCTGAAAAAAAGACAACCGGTTCATCAGGTAAAAGAATCCAAGGTCCATATCTTTGAGTTAGGAACGCAAATCATTGAAGAGAAAATATAGCGAAGAAGACAAACAAATTTTCAAAATCAAAAGGGAAAAAACTACAATGCCGCACTAGGCAATCTCTTCAGTATCAATATCAGTGTCATATTTATAAGTATTATGGTTACAACTACAAAAGATATTGCACCCGATATATGTAAGGAGTCTAGTGGAAATAACATGTATGCCCTTAGCAGTAGTCAATGAAGCTCTATTCTATATTTTTATATGAAAATTACATGTATGCCATTAGGAGTAAAAACTTTTAACTTTAATATTACTTTCCTCTATCAGACTCCACAATTCCATCAATTTCCCACTTGAATGCTTGATATTCAAAATGGCAATAGTCTTTCATAGTCTTCACATCTTTGTTTCATCCTAGTGTGGCGGCCCCCTTATCACTACTACCTATGAAGGCCAACTAAGGCAATAATCACAACCTCAGTTTCTTAGTGGTGACAACCTTTATATCTACTGGATTTTTGACGCCAAGAATCTTCTTCAATACCAATGTCTCATCATATATCAGCGGACGAATATAACGATACTTCAACTCATGTGCTTTGTCTTTGAATGAAATATCGGGTTCTTTGCAAGACAAATAGCACACTCTGACCGTCACCGAAAAGAATACTGCTATCCTACTCCTTGCCTATCTCTTTTAAAAAAAATTTAAACCAAATCATCTCCCGACTAACTTCAGATATGACAACATACTTTGCTTCAGTAGTTAAGAGAGACACGCACTTCTAAAGTCTAAACATCCAGTTGATTGTAGTGCCACCTAAGGTAAAAATATAACACAAGGTGCTTTTCTTATTGTCCATGTCACCAACAAAATTTGCATCCACAAAGCCTTGTAAAGTTACACCATTTTTCATAAAACATAATGACATACTTGAAGGGCCTCTTGGGTATCTTAATAGCCAATTTATAGCTTTCCAACGCTTTATTCCTAGACTAGCTATGTATTTGTTCACAACTCCCATTGCGTGAGCTATGTCTAGTCTGGTACACAAAATAATATACACCACACTACCACAACTGACCCATAGGACACCCTAGCCATATACTCTTGCTTTTCATCTGTCTTTAACGATTACTTCTTCGAGAGCTTGAAGTGACTTTCTAAAGGAGTACCTTTAGGTTTTGCATTCTAAACTCCAATTTGTCTAGCACCTTTTTAATGTACTTTTCTGGAGATAACTTTAGAATTCCTTTGGATCTATTTAGTTTGATCCTCATTCCAAGAATTTGATTCGTTGCTCCCAAGTCCTTCATCTCAAACTCTTTTGGCAATTGTTGTTTTAGTATGTTGATCTCCATTATGCTAGATCATGGAATGAGCATATTATCCATGTAGAACATCAAAATAATATAGCAGTTATCTAATTCTTGAAGTAACAACAATGATCCAATTCACATCTAATGAACATATGACCACACATAAAAGTGTCAAATTTCTTGTACCACCATCTAGGAGCCTATTTCAAGCCACATAAATTTTTCTTCAGGTTACAGACATAATTTTCTTTTCTAAGAACCTGAAAACCTTCTGATTGTACCATGTAGATATCTCTAAGTTACCATGGACGATTGTAGATCTAACTACCCTAGAGTAAACTCTCAGCAGCAATAATACTCAACACTAGCCTGATAGTAGTCAATTTCACAATTGGAGAGAAAATCTCTATGTAGTCGATTATTTTCTTTTGCTAAAAACCTACCTTGCTTTGTATCTCTTGCTGCCATCAAGTTCTTCTTTTATCTGGTACACCCACTTATTCTACAATGCCTTCTTCCCATTTGGTAATTGAGTTAACACCCAAGTTATGTTCTTCTCTAGTGAATCCAACTCATCCTACGTTGCTATATACCACTTAACATAATCTTTAACTTGCACTTGCTCCTAAATTTTTTTATAATTCACCAACGTTGGTCAAAAGCAAGTAATGCAATGATGAAGAATACCACTGTACATGTTTAGATATTCTACTAGATCTTTTTAAAGTGGGTTCAAGTGTATGTGAAAAATTTTAGGATTTCTAATAAGAACACTTTTAAAAACCCCATCCTTTTCAATTTCTCTAGTCTCCACCATTTGTTTCTTCACAATGGATTCTACCACGTTTATGTTCTTATACAACTTGTTTTCATTGAATATAACATCTGTAGTTGTTATTATTATTTTATTTTGTTCGTCCCAAAACGTTAACCAAAATAATCAAAACCATATTTTGTGAAAAAAAAATTACTTGGCTTTTGCATCAAGCTTATCTCTATTTTCAGATTCTATGTAGACATACAAAACACAACAGAAACCTTTTAGATATGAGAGATTCACTTTGTTTCCACTCCATTTTTTCTTCTGGTAGCTTGAAATCAAGCGGAATTGAAGGTCCTCTGTTGATAAGATATGTTGCTGTGTTAATTGCATCTATCAAAACGTCTTGGGTAATCCTACTTGCATCCTCATACTTCTTGCACGTTCATTAAGAGTTTTGCTCATCCTCTTAGCAATTCCGTTTTGTTGCAGTCTATTGGCAACAATTCTTGTCATCCTGATCCCATTCTCTACACAAAACTGTCTGAACTCGTTTCTATCATATTCACCACCGTTATCTGACCTTAGACATTTAATCTTCAAGGCAGTTTTGTTATCGACTTCAGCTTTCCATCTCTTAAAAGTAGCAAACACATCATATTTATTTTTCAAAAAAATAAACACGTACCTTCCTTGTGGACTTGTAAATGCAAGTGACATGGTAGTGCGAGCTTCCAAGAGAATGCACACGGGTTGCCCCCCACGCGTCTATATGCACCAACTCTAATTTTCTTTTCTCTGGTTCTCTCCCAATCTTCAAAAAATTGACACATTTATGCTTGCCCAGAACAAAATCTTCATATAGACCAATACCTATGGACTTCAAATCAAGCAGTTTTCCCTTTAATGCTAACACCTTCATCCCTTTTTCCCTTATATGTCCAAGCTTGCGGTGCCACAATTTGGAATCAGCTTCCGACTCAGCAACAACTATGATTTCTCTACTGCTTTATGTCATGTACAATGTTTCTAACTTTGTTACCCATGCTACGACTAAAGCACCTTTAACTATTTTCCAAGAGCTATAAAAAAATAGTTATATATATCCTATGTTGTCTAATTAACTTATAGAGATCTTATTTCTGTTAAGTCCTGGAACATATTTGACATCATGCAACTTCCATTGATACCCATTAGTAGTTTTTATGTAAACATCACCCTTTCTCATAATATGCAAAGGTTCATCAGCAAGATAAACCCTTTTAAACTTTCCAACAACAAAATCGTGCATTAATTCTTTGCATGAATTAGAGTGAAAGAATGCACTTGAGTCTAAAATCCAAGACTCAATCGGACTGTCAATGCTCAAAATTAAAGTATCATTGTCAAGTGTCTCTTCAAGAGTTGCATTCACAAATTTCTCTTTCTCTTGATTTCGATCTCGATACTAAATTTTCTTCTTTGGGGCTCTACAATCTCAACTTAGATGGCCTTTCTTTTCGCACTTCTAGCAAATTATTTCACCATGAGGTCTCGATTTATGTCTCTTTCTGGACTTCGATCTACCACGGTACTGGTTCCACCCTCGTTGATTGCTTCTCCCTCTGCCTTCGGTATTTAAGGTAGCACTAGAAAATTTGCCTGACTTTCTTCTACGAATATCCTCGCTAATAATCAAATCTCGGATTTCTTGAAGGTTCAACTTTTTCTGACTAGACAAATTGCTCACTACAGTCACAGTTGCACTCCAACATTCAGGTAGAGAATATAACAAAATTAAAGCTTTTACCTTGTTATCGAATTTGATTTCTGCTGAACTCAACTAAGTTGTGATTACGTTTTATTTGTTGATGTGATATGTCATAGAAGCACTTTCGTTCATTTTCAAATTGAAAAGACAACATATTAAATATACCTTGTTTGATGCATAAGGCTTCTCATACATGTTGGACAAAGCCCTCATCAAATCCTCCGCTGTCTTCTCAGTGACAGTGTTGGAGGAAACTTCTGCACAAATGTGAGACGAACCACACCCAGAGCTTGTCGATCGAACAATTCCCACTCTCCTTGCTTGATCGAATCTAATTTCTCTATCAATAGAGACCGACGGTTCTTCTGATATAACAAATCCTCGATTTGCATCTTCTAGAAAATCAAAGTCCTTGCCATTAAACTGATCTTTCTTCACCGTCCCTTCGTCCAATTCGTTGCTCCCACTATTTCGTCAAACCAAACTCTAATGCCAATTGTTATGAACATGAATATTTGAATATAAAAAATATAGAAGAAGACAAACGAATTTTTCACAAAAAACTAATTCAAAATCAGAAAGGAAAAACGATGGTACTGCACTAAACAATCTCTTCACTATCACTATCAGTAGCAGTGTCAAAGTTACAAGTTTTCAGGTTACAAATACAAAAGATATTGCCCTAATATATTGCAAGGGTCTAGGACATATATAATTATAATAGAAATTACATGTATGCCATTAGAAGCAATAAAAAAGCTATATTCTCTTATTTTACATGAAAATTACATGTATGCCATTAGTAGTAAATATTCCCAACTTTAATATTACTTTCCTCTATCAGACTCCACAATTCCATCACTTTTGTCATTTTATTTAATGGCAAAAAATTCAACCTCATCATGGGGTGATCGAACCGTCGAATGCCTCTTCATCTCTCTCTCTCTCTCTCTCTCTCTCTCTCTTCAAAGAGATTCGTGATTATCGGCCCATGAAAGAGATTATAACTTTTTATAAAGTGTTAGACGAACTCTTTAAAACCGCATGCTCTACAATAACAACACCTTATAGCCGTTTTTAGAAAGCTATCTCACCTACCAATGAGTGGGGCTGACATTTCATGTTGTGCTGTGTTAATTATATTGTGTCAAAACATGGTTATAATACAAATATGGCAAACACGACCATGACACGTATAATAAATGTGTTGAATTGTCTCGAAACTAATACAAGACATCTAATAAAGTGGGTTACACAACATGACATGAATAACATGATTCCGAATGTTGACACAACACAACATGTTAACCTATTTACAACGTTAATTGGTGTACATAACAAACATGTAAAATACGCTTATGCACGATAACTCCTGTTAATACGTTTCTTGACAATATGAGTAAATTCACTTTATATCAATTTAAATTGTATGGTTGAGTGAGAATTTCTTCTGTTTAATAACTTTTGTAACCCTAAACATGTTTTTATGTAATCATTATTTTTTTTTCAGATATGTGTTATTTTTATAGACTTCTAAAGATAAAAAAAAAGTTTTTACATATGAGTAAGCGTGTTAAAAGTGTCTAATTGTGCCGTGTTGCATCAAATGAACTGTAAACTCAAACATATCGATTCTTGTTTGTCGCTAGTGTTGCTGCTTGCGATAGTCGCATGATAAGCCTGATATTTCCTTCGGTAGTAAGACTGAAATCCTCCTCCTCCCCGTACCCCTGTTCTTTCTCTCTCTCTCATGGTCTTAGATTTGTTAGGTCTGAGATTATGCTGGCCACTTTAGTGACAATGGTAGTGCGACCACTATGTTGTGGGCACACTCTCAAGGTGACATCATTGCCCGCCCTATGTGATACACATCCACGTCAACAATTTTTCACAAAAATTGCTCGGAATAACTATATTGAAATTTTGCGCAAGTTCTAAGATTAAATTGATAAAATTAAAAAGTTTAAAGTTAAATGACGTTCGTATAATAGATATATGATTTATTCGATAATTTTTTCGACTATTTAAGGTTGAAATAGCCAAACTCACCTCCCCAAATCGAATTAATGTTCCTTCATACACGAGAAGAAGACGACGGAGCACGAGAACGGTATCCAATGGATGGATGCATTAACATGACTTCCATAGGCATGGAAATAACGCCCTAGCACAACAGAGGTCCCGAATGACGCATCCAGAGAAGGTTAAGAAAAAAAGAAAATGTAAAGGCCAAGTCCTGACGTGATGAGATGTGATGTGATGGAATACATGGTAACGTGAGAACTGAAAGCACAGAAGCAGCAGGTGCAGCAGTCGGTACGTTTGTTAAGCGGGAGGAGAGAGAAAGAACTCACAGAAGCAGCGAGAGCCAGCAGCACTGCAGCGGCATTAGTAGTAGTGGTGGCAGGGCTCGAAGCAGAAGCGGAAGCAGAGAGCGAAGGCAGGCGAAACAGGGGGCGGCAGAATCTGCAAAGGCTCGGTCTCTGCCAGTTTCGCAGGGGCAGGCTTTGTCTATTCATTCTCTCTCATGCCCTTTTTGCCTCCCCCCGGCCCAGACCTTCTCATTTCCTGGTCCTGCTGTTTCTCCAAACACATAGTTTGGATTTTTTGTCATTTTGCGTTCTATTCACTTTCACGCCCACCCTGTAAGTCAAACGAATCCCTCCCATGTATGAATGGCCTGTATATCTATGGAGGACGGGATGACAGAACCGATCACAGGTTTATGATGCACGATGATTTCGTTAAAAAATAGATTACTATCACGAAAAATTCAAAATCAATATATTTGTAATAAATTTATCCTACGTTAATTTCTATTAGATTTTATTATTAAATAGATAAGTTAGATAATACATGACAGTTGACAGGTATACTAATTTGAGGTTTTACCCTTTTATTTATCACGTGTTTGCTAATTTATAATTTTTCGTTGTATTGATCCAATTTAATGAAGGGTAAATTTGTCACCAGTGTATAATTTTGGGATTTTTAGTAGTTAAATTTGTCACAAATATATCAGTTTGAGGTTTTTGTAGTCAAAAAATTAGCTTGAGATAAATTTATCACATGTACACTAGTTTTGAATTTTTAATAATATTAATTCTTAAAAAATTATTATTAAAAAAATTTGACGTGCATTCTGCTTCGTATAATGCATTCAAATTTGATATCTTCAATTGGAACAGGGAGGTTTGAACAACCTCATATTTTGTGAGTCCTGGATTTATATTCAACCTCCCATGCGTATGCTTGAGACCGTTGTTCTATTATAGGCTATTGTTTCTTCCTAAAATCCTTACTTATCTTATAACGTAGTAAGAAACAGTCTATCGTAACTTGATTAAGTATTGGAGTGGAATATTGTGCAGACATTTGAATTGCTATTTTGGTTATGATTATTAGAAGACATAGTAGTTCATTGTAGTAGTCGCATAGTATACTGTGACAATTGAAGTGCTATTCAAAAATCACATAATCATGTTTCCCTCGAGAGTACCAAGCATATTGAATTAACCGTATATCACTTTGTGTGATGCCATGTACTCCATGATATAGTTCATCTTGTTTTTACTTCATCTACTGATAAGATTGCTGAAATCTTTACCAAGCACATCCTTTAGGCATTTATTGGATCTCTTCTCCAAACTCCAATTAACTAACCGCTTCAACGTCACTTTGAATTTGAGGAGGGTGTTAGGCATAATTAAGAGATTATGCATACTTTTTCTCAGTTGTGTACATCCCCCTTGTCCCTTGATTATGTATCTACTCGATTGATTATTCTTAATATTCTAAATTATGAGAGGATGGTCTGAATATCTCTTCACCTTTAACAGTCTCGTTATACAGTTCATAAATATATACTTATTTAACAATATGGAATATATCTAGAGGTTACTCGTTCGCACACTTAATCTACGAATACATAGATTTAAACACAACCAAGTCTTAAGCTCTTTAGTTGTCTCTCATTGCCATCTTCAAATAGTTAATCCCCAGGTTTGATGTAATGTTATTGGGGCTAAGGGAATTTCCAGTTCAGAAACTAGAGTTAATCTGTTCGAATCTCACTATCTACTTGCACAATCTCTAGGTTAAAGCCTGCACAACTTAAAAGCGTGGACTTAACTGGTTCCGGGAACTTGCGAAATGTTTTATAATAGAGAGCCAGGTTTTCAAATCCGTGCCCCTCGGATTATAAAAAAAATTGTCCATCGAGGAAAGCTCAATCATGCCCAAGATAATAAAAAGAGGCAGTACAAAACGGTCGTGGTCGTCTTTGTCATATTTATGATGCTTGTTTGGACTATGGGGAACAGAACCGACTATCCAGAGTTAAATAAGCCACTGGGAAGTCTGAAATAAGCAAACCAAAGATCACGTTCTCTACATACACACAATATTTAATTTCCAAGTACGGAAATTTTGCATGCCTCTTGGCACGCAGAGCGATTTTAGGTACATCCTTCACCATCAATGTTAAAATAGTGCACAGACAACAAGCATAATGTTGAGGGCCATGTTAACAGAATGCACCATTCATTGCTTACATAGGCTTACTTCACAAAAAGTTAGACATTTTTGAAATAAATTTTCTAAAAATTTATTTTTCGGGAAATGATAATATTTTCCAATGTTTTGTTCAAATTTAAAAATGAATTGGAAATTATTTTTTGTCTTTTGAAAAGGAAAGCCTGCTTTTATTTTATTAAATAGACATTCACTGTTTGATGCTAATGACTTGGGCACGAGCACTGTGGTGCCAAGCCTGGCCTCTATAACCCCGATGCTCGGGTCCCTGACACTCTTGGGCATTAGCTCGGGTCCATCGAGGTCGAGCTCGGGTCCATAGAGGCCGAGCTCAAGATCTCGATGCCCAGGCCTAAGTTCTTGGAGGTTGGGCCTGGGTCCACAAAGGTTAGGCCAAAAGTCCCTAATGCCCAGGTCCATGAAGGTCGACCCTAGGACCTCCCTCGATGGACTTGGGCTTGGGCAGCATGTATCTAGGCATGGACATCGTGTTCTCGAGCTCGGATGGACCTGCACTTGGATGTTGGGGACCTGGTGAAGGGCATCAGGGTCATGGGCTCGGCCTCTTTTGGACCTAGGCTTGCCTCCATGGACTTAGGTGTGGGTGCCGGAGAGCCGGGCATAGGTACCAAAGTCTTGGCCTTGGCCTTTATAGACCTAGATCTAAGCATCAGGGATTCGAGCACTGGCACTAATGTCTCGGGGTTGACCTTTGTGGACTATGGCCATGACACCGGGGGTCTAGGGCTCGGCCTCGATGGACTTGGGATCAGTCGTCGGAGACCCAAGCTTGAGTGTTACGGACCTAAGCACGGGCACCAAGGTCTCGAGCCCAGACTTGGAGGAGTCAAAGCACGAGCACTAAGGTCTCAGGGCCGGCCTCCATGAATTGGGGCCTGAGCGTTAGGGTGCTAGGCATGGACACTAGGGTCTCAGGGTCGACCTTTGTGATCGTGGATACCGGTGTCCCAAGCTTGACCTCTATGTACCCTGGCTCGAGCATTGGGGAACCAGGCATGGGCACTGGAGTTTTGGGTGTGACCTCTTTGGACTCGGGCTTAGCCTTGATGGACTTGGGCTTGACCCCAACCTCTAGACTTGGGAATGGGCATCAAGGTTCCCATGCCTAAGTGCATAATCTCTAGTTCATGTGTCAATGTATAGTCATATTTTGAAAAATAATTTCTAATTTTTTACGGAGAAAATCATTTTCTTGAATTTAACCATAGATTTTTCGTTGATTAGGAAAAAAAATCCATGAAACAAACATAGGCATAAAAGACATTGAGTCTCAGATTAATGGCACCATTTGAAAGTTATAAAACCTTTAAAAATATTTTTGGTCAAATAAAACCGGTAAGATTCAACCGTTATGTTTGGACAAATTTGTAATGTGTGAGATCACGACCAACTATTTTAACACTCACCCTCATGCATAGGCTAGACTTTAGCCTAAGATATAGCGTGGAAATATAATAAGAGAGACAAATAATGGATTTAGAAAGATTTTAACTCAGAATATTTTGCTCATATTATTAGATGAGGATGTTGTTAATATTTCAATATTCTAACAAAATTGAATATAGTCGGTCAACTTTATGGTTATCAAAATAATTCCTAGATTCCAACCCATAAAAAATACTAGATAAAAGAATAATGTAGAGTTTTATGGAGGAAAAATAGACATCTCAGTTATGAATTTTAATCATCTATCATATAATTATGGTAAAACCCTCTTTTCTCTCACTTTTCAAAGAAAAAGTTATCAAATAGGTTAAGGGTTCCATTAAGTTATCCTCTGCAATTTTAATCCACCACCGAATTCTTCTACTCGCGAACTAAACCAACGACTTCTTTTTTAAGTGACTCTCAATGACTTCTTTATTTTGATTTTTTACATATTTGTTGCCTGAAACCATTGAATCATACGATTTAAATATTGTAATATTATCTAAATTCACAGACAATGAAATAAAAGCAAACATATATATTCTAATGAAATTAATCCTAATGAACAGATATGCGTCCAACTACCCTTTTCATGGAGTACTCTTAATACACATGGCGTAAGTATCGTTTTAGGTAAGTAGATTTGAATAATTTGAAAGTTTTTTACCATATACAAAGTGTGATATATTCTTTTTGGGCTCGATACACACTCGTACATTTGAAACAAGTAAGAGTAAATTTAACTAAGTTTTTCTTGCCCTAGTTGATGTCAACTACTGAGGATTTTAGTTTTGGCCAACACATAAACTAATAACTATGACTTAGGAAAACCATCGAGAAGGTTGATCAAGCGGTCTAGGATTTGATTTGCAGGCAGAATATCACAGGTTCAACTCCCTAATCTATCGTCAGTCTTAAGAAATCTTGATCAGTTTGTTTCTGGGTGAGATGCGTAGGTTAAATCTTCAGCAAGTGATCCAATGCAATGGTGGACACCTTCTTCCTTTAAAAAAATATGACTTAAGGAAAAAACTCAAGGCCCTAGCCGATCTTCTCCCTCATACATATGTATATACAGATATTTATATATTTATACATAAATACCTATTGAATACTCGAAGAATCCTTCCCTCTAAATGGGAAAGGTTCCTCCGTTTTGAACGTGCCAATCCCAAGTCAATGTCAAGGAAGTCGACCCATCATCAACTTGGACAATAATTTGAATTGAATGCAGAACGCATTAACTGAGAAGACATAGGACATACTTTGCCTTTTGCGTGAGTTCTACAGAAAACAAATTGTTTATTGCGTGAACACTGATGTAATGTTGACCAAATTCGGGAACGTGGGGTCGTCACTAATGTGGGCCACCCGTAATTATGTTTTCTTTAGAGGCCAGGAAGGATTCTCGAAAGCCAAACCTTGCGAGGGTCGAGACCCTCTTTATATTTGGTCGAAGAGACCCTCTTTATTTAGGTGGTGATATTATCTCCCTATATTGGCTTGATAGGTTATCCCTTTCAATGGATACATGTTAGCTTGGCCACTTAATAGTTAATGAGAAAGATGCCGCCGCCACCGCCGCGGCAACAGAGTTGGAGAAGCTCGAGTCATCATTGGTAGATGTGATCTTGGGCAAGGACTGGCTGGACTCATAGATTGAGCATACTATACAGCTCAAATTCGCTCACGACATAAAATTTACATAAAAATGTTAGGGCCTGGATAAGCTCGGACCAAAGTTGGGTGGGTCGACATTATCGAGTTCGCCCATATGCCTTTCGAGCCTTTCAGACATGTGTAGAGAACTTGTTGGATGATCAATTTCGACTATCGGGATGAGGATAGTGATGGATTAATCGACGGTTGTAGTGGTGGTAGAGATTTAAGTATTTTTTGTATTTAAGATTTGGAGTGTGGGCACGTGCTCGGGTAATTCAAGATTGTCCCGGTATCTCGATGGAAAGGCCCCTATTAAACGATCAAATTACTAACAACTGAACCGGGTCTTGGCATCACACTACCTACGGGACCCTTTAGGAGCTGCCCTTTTTCCAATCTGCCACGACAACCCTAAAGAGGACAGACCCACTTAAAGATTGTCGCTAAAGATTCTAGTTCAACACGACCCCTAGTTCCAAAGTGAATTGAGAAATCAAACCGCAAATCTTCATCCCGTGGCACATAGCCCTCGCTTTCGTCCCATCTTCGAGATAAGTTATGTACGGGGGGGAGAGAGGGAGGAACGCGTGAGGGAAGGGGAGGGGGGGTTGGCTGGATTCCCGTGAGACCAGAACCGAAGCCAAACCGTCACGCGCTGGACTCGTCCCACGCCACTCACCCACCATATTCGCATTTATCCACACCCACCATTGATGGGGCTCGTCTTCCGTCGTTCACCAACCTTCGAAAACCGCAAGTCAATGACATCACGTTCACGTTCCATAACTTGGTCCGATGTGGACCACAAAATATCGTTTAATTTTATCTTTTAACTTATGGGTGATAATTTAAAATCGATTTAAATGCCCCTTTAGAATTCAATTCATGCAACAAGTCAACATGTTGCGAATAGATTTGCCGAAAGGGTGGGTTGGATCGGATCAAGTTTGTGTTGGCTCATAATTTTTTTTGGTCGAAAAAACATTTCATTCATTACTTGGCAGGGAATATAGCATGAGAGTTTCCAAAATCATAACATAATAAGGACCAAAGAGAGTGAGGGGGGTTTAGTCAACCAATCCGGGCCGAGAGATCCAGTGGGCCTTCGCCACCCAATCATGCGATCGGTTTGCATCTCGGGAGCAATATGCAATGGATACAGCATCCATTTGGCCCATGTGTTCTGCATTCCAACATCACAGACCGAGCAGCCCAGAAAAATTTCAGTCCCGCCCATCACTGCCTTCACTGTGGTCAAATTGTCAGATACGAGCAGCACCTGTGCTTTGGTACTTGGGGAGTTCTGTTCACTTTTCCTGTTGCACATGAGCTTCTCTTAGCAAAATCAGGTGATGTCAAACTTATTAGGATTAGATGCACAAACCCAACGAATAGAGAGTAAATACGAAAAAGAGAAATCGAGACAAAATTTATCTTGATTTATCTATCTAGGAGAGATTCTACTACGATTAGCATCCCTACTTCTCCGTTACAACTCTCAATTGCAGTAGAAAGAAATCATACATAAGCAGCAACTATTCATGGATCCCCTGCCTTCGTAAGTGTGAATCACACCCCAACAACGCTCATGCAGATCTCACTTTGAGTCGAAGTTGTAGAGTCCAAGTACTCATTTGAATAGAAAACAGTTTAGATGCTTAATTAAGGAAGAGACAAACATAAAAAAATGCTTGCGGTGTCATTAACCCAAAAAGCCCTAGAAACAAATTTCGGAGGGAGGCAGATTATGCAATACGTACTCATTTGACTAACCGATTTTAGCTTTTGAAGAGCAGTTAGAGCTGAAATGGGATGCAGGAAACACCATCGACGTTTGTAAATCTGGATCCAAGCTTCTCTTCTACATTCAGTCTTCTTTACACAATGTCCATATTTACGTAGGATCGTGTTTATTGTTATGATTGCATGGGAAGTGTGCAAAGCCTAGTTTCAATTCAACCAATCGACTTCTTTTCTGGTTGCTAGCGTTGGACCTAGTACCACACGATTCGAGGAAAAAGCAGTCATTAGATCAAAACAGGAGATTTATGCCGCAGGATTCAACCAAAATTGAAGGGATAACCTCAATTGAATATCTCAGGTAATTAAAAAGGTGTATTAGGAACTTGGAAATGCGTAAGAAAGCAGATTGTAGAAACAAACTGTGTATCTTGCACACACTCAAAAGTTCAAAACAGCAGCGTTCTCAATAACTAACGAATTCTTACTGCAGAGAATTACACACATACGGATCATAATGCATGTTCAATGCACCTGTCAAATTATAACCTTCCAGAGTATTGGTAATATGCTTCAAAATCAGTGACAAACAAACTTAGCCAGACATTCGACCTCAATCTCCCGGTCAAAGTTTATTTGGACACCAAAGTTATTACTTGACACCATAACAGACAATCTAATCAGAGTCTTCGGGAACATCACGCTTGTTTTAAGGTGTTGCCAATATCTATCACAAACCGGTACTTGACATCGCCCTTGGCAAGGCGGTCCATTGCTGTGTTCAAATAGTCGATCGAGATGACCTCGATATCAGCGGTAATCTTGTGCTTTGCTGCAAAATCAATCATCTCTTGTGTTTCCTTCATTCCACCAATGCAACTCCCAGCCACAATCTTCCTCCCTTAAACCACAATCAAGCAGTATAATTTATCAGTTTGTGTTTAGCTAAACAAGACATTTGACACTTTTAGCAAAATGTATAGGTTATATTAGTTGATTTAACATTATATTTGTGGCAAAGGAAATTCTTACCCATGATCAAGGGAAAGACAGGTAACTCGAGAGGCTGATCAGGAACGCCAATGAGGACAAGTTTTCCACTGTGTTTGAGCAAACCAATCAAAGGCAACATTGGGTGCACAGCCGAAACTGTGTCGATTATACCATCCATTGTTCCCATCGCAGCCTATTGACCAAAAAGTTCCAGCACAAACTCAAATCACATACCATAGTAATCAGCAAACGGGGCTTTTTAATGCTGAATCCCTCACCAGTCATTAACACAGTGATATTAATTGATAGAATACCCACTGTACAAACAATTAGGTTATTGGGTACTTCACGAACTAAGAATATGCTCACTTAAAATTGAGTTCCTCGTTGTCATTGCCAAAGAAACAAGAAAAGAAGCAATAGCAATACCCCAATCCAGACATCACCTGAATTTGATTGATGTCGCTGCTAACAAGGAATGCATCGGCACCGAGACGCTGGACTGCTTCCTCCCTCTTCCCAGGAGAGGAGCTGATCACGGTCACCTTGACCCCCATTGCCTTAGCAAATTTCACTGCAACATGCCCCAGCCCACCGAGGCCCACGACGCCCAAGTGGACCCCTGGGCGGTCGAGCCCAAAGAACCTCATTGGGCTATAAACAGTTATCCCGGCACAAAGCAAAGGAGCGCCAGCATCAAGAGGCATGTTTTGCGGGAATTTGATGGCGAAGTGCTCATTCACCACCATCATGTTGGAGTATCCTCCGTAGGTCATCGTCCCGTCATGGTATATGGCACCATAAGTCAGTATCATTTTGGGGCAGTAATTCTCGAGATGGTCGTGGCAATTATCGCAGGAGCCGCATGATCCGACCAAGCAACCAACTCCCACTTTGTCTCCCACCTCGAACTTCTCAACCTTGCTTCCGACCTCCACGACTTCACCCACTATCTCGTGCCTGCATTTCAAATATATTACAATGTCTATAAGTATGAAGAAATCAAAAGCTTAAAGTTTTAGATATGTTTAATTTTTTTAAAGACTTTGTGATCGATGTGCATCTGGTGTTTAACATTTCATGTCTTACTAAAGCTTGTCCTGCATCTAGCTGCACCGCCTATATTGAGTTTCACAGGTGAAGATGAACTGCAGAAGTTGGACTCATGAGTGACCTCACTGTTGAATTGGGGGATGAAGAAGATCCATTAACTTCGTCTCAGCAAGAAAAACTAGTTCTTCCATTGTTGTCTCTTTGCTTCTACTAATTGTAACCTAATCAATGGAACCTATATCAAAATGAACGGTAATAGTGGGTTTTGACTGGCTAATTGACCCAAGAAATGTGTTCTATCAATACTGGCGTGTAGGGACTAATATGACCCATTGGTGACATGGTTGAAGCTCGATTTGGGAGTCAAGAAATTGGCCTAAGCTTCAACCAAAAAATCGACATAAGCAATAGAATCCAATTTTTGAGCGGGAGTTGACCCTTCCGATGCCTAAGTTGGTGTTTGAAGGAGAGAGATAAAGCTCGTAGAACAATGAGCAAATATAATAAGGGGCCATGCTCTAGCCGTGTGTTTAGATCGCTATGTGTAGGTAACTCTTTTAGTGAGTCATTGGGTGACACTTGACAGGTGGAGGCTTTCGAACGGCAAATGGATTGGATGGCTGGACAAATGGAGCGTGCATCACCCTTAGAAGTCAGTAAATGTCCAGTCTCACGTATAGTGGTCGCATCATCTTGTCCTCCAATGTGGTCATCTTAAAGTGGTGTCGAGCATTTCCTATTGGGCAATGCTTGAATAGTATATGAGAATTGATGATTCAATCTCAATGCTTGAATAGTAAATGGCTCTACGAAAAGTTCTTTTCTTTCAATTAGTACTGGTAAAATTGTCAATATGAATAACTGATGTAGAATAATAGCCAATCATTTTAGTGTTATGCGGAAAGAAAATATGAAAAATCTTACTTAAAATCTAATCAGTCAACGGTAAGAGGACCGGTATTGTTGCAAACATAAGTGGGAAAAGTATAACAAAGTCTTAAAACTATTGCATTTGTATCAATTCAATTCTAAATCTTTTAATTTGGCAAATTTAGTCTTAACCCTTTTCACATTTGTGCCAATTGAGCCCATTCGGCCAATTCTGTCGGAAATTGTTGATATGGACATCGTACGTCGTACGTGGCACAGTCGTCCATGCTAACGTGAACAATTTTTTAAATATTTTTAAAAAAATTTTCCTTTTTTTTCCATTTTATGCTTTCCTTTTTTTTTCCTTTGGCTGGTAGTCAGACATGGCCGGTCGCTGGCTATGTATGAGTACCAGCCATAGGCCGAAGGAAAAGGAAAGGAAAAACAAAAAGGGAAACAATTAATTAAAAATATGAAAATCATTAAAATATTATAAAAAATTATTTACGTTAGCACCAGCCATTTTACGCAAGATAGTTGGCTTCCACATAAGTTATTTTCTGTTTAAATTGGCTAGACGGACTCAATTAGTACCAATGTGAAAATGTTTAGGATGAAATTAGTCAAATTGAAAGGTTTACGATTGAATTGGTACCGAAGCAATAGATTTTGGACTTTTTTGATACTTTTCCCACATAAAGTACATGAACTAAATTTGAACACTCTAAAAAGTTCCATGACCAAAAGTTTAATTTGGGATTTGAGCTTGGCCAAGGTTAAGATTATCCTATCTAGCATATGCTGATGTACTAAGACGGAATAAACTTTGAGTAGGTCCAAATAGAAAATCTGCTTGGGTCCTATCAGGTGGATACGTTTGGATATAGATAAAGAAAGGAAGACGGGACGCCCCTCCGAGCGTCGACGTCAGCCCTTTCTCTCTTGTTGGGCACCATTGGTGCCACAAGCAATCATCGCGTGAAAATTGCCACAATCAGGCAACCCCCACACGGTGGTCAAGGCCCTCGTAGGACTATTACACGGTGATCACACACGGGTCATTGTCCCAACTCCCAAGCGCAACCCGTAGTGGTCGCACTCGCTAAAAGATTACCCGCGATCGTCCCACTCCCTAGGCAACTACCAAAGTGGTCCTCACTTTCCTCCCCGATCTACATGCTTCTCCCGCCCTCTTCCACGATTTTTCTATCGCGGTGGCTGAAGACCACGAATTTTTTTAGGGTTAGTGTCGACCGCCCCTCCGATGGTCACTGTGAAAAAGGCTGTTGTCGTCAAAGGCGGCACCATGGCAGCAGCAGTCGTTCCTATGGCCGATGCAGGTTTCAATTAGACTCAGGTTTTTGCCCTCCATTATTTGCCTCTATTTTTTTTCACTAATTTCTAATTGACCCTTTTTGTTTGGTTTCATTCTCGTCCAAGGTGCACCAAGAACTTGATCCGTGGCTAACGTGACGCTGACCCTCTAGAGGTGCTCTTCCATGTCGTTTGTCATGGATGTCCTTGAGTCTCGTCCTCGTCCGATCAAATAGGAGGATGAGGATGGACCATTTCCTCTGGTTGGCCAGTTTTGGGGGCCTTATTTGCCCCGACTTCCAAGGCAACAACAGCTAAAACTCTCCAGAAAAAACACACGAGGAAGTGCCTTTCCTCTCGTCATTTCAAGTGAAAGTAGATGGCGATACGCGAAGACTTCTTTGGTACGGCCATGTCCTGATCTTCATGGCCAGATTTATGTCGTGCATTTCGTCTCTTAAATTAGCACTAACAATACAGTAAATCGAGTCGGACCGATCGAAACGGATCCGACCAGTCTCTGAGATCTTGACCGAGTCTTCAGGCGTGAAAAACGCAACAGTTTATCCAGAAGCCGGAAGAGGGGGAAGGAGAGAAAATATTGGTGAGTTTAATACTCCTCTGTCTCTCTCCCCTGCTCCGTTGCTTTTGCGTTTATCGGACGTTATCTCTCTCTCGGTTCAAGACTCCGTCGCTTCCTCTCCTTCCCCCTGCTCTTCCCGCTCGACTAACAATCCGAGTACCCCACACACTGCTCCGCCTAGATCTCCGGAGCCGGAGCTGCATGGGGCACCTTCGACGGCACGATCTCGAGGATCTCCTTCGAGATGGGGGCGTGGTGGCCGGCGCGTCGAGGTCGGCGCGATGCTTGGCGGCGCCCTTCCCGCCGTCGTGCCGGCGGTAGGTGAGGCAAAAGGAGAGGAGGAAGAGCGCGACGATGATGATGGAACCGAGGAATATACCGACCGACCCACAGTAGGAGGACGAAGATGGAGGTCGGCTTGGCCAGGATGATGTTCACGAACGACAAGTTGTAGACCGGCATCTTTGCATCGATCCTCCGCAAGAAAAAAATCGGGTCTTTCGGCGAATGGAGGAATGGGTGGTTTCGATCGTGAAGAGGAAGGGAGAAAGAGAGAGCAGAGTCGTGAACGGAGCAGTGCAAAGAAGATGAGGGAGAGAGAGGAGAGAGGAGAGAGGAGAGAGGGAGTGTCCGTGTATCTAACGGAGGGAAGAGATGAGGGAAAAAATAATGGAGAGACAGAGGAGTAAGAAGGTAGGCCGAATTGTCAGATGTCGACTTTCGACCGCTGTGCTGCATGTGACGTGGGGTATTAAGCTCACCCAATATTTTCTCAAAGCGCAGAGGCTGCATATCTTTGTGTGTGTGTGTGTGTTTTTATAATATTTTAATCTGTTCTTGATCCAAAAGATTAAGAACGTAATAGCCCCAAGAATCTACGTGATTAAACTTCAATTAAATAAAGAATACATTAGTCAACATGGTACTTTCAGACAAAAAATAAAGTAATAAATTAAAGTACGAGGAGCAGAGCAAGAAAAACACAAAAAAAAAAAACAGAGGAGATTAAAGAAAAGGGAAGAAAGATTACCCAGGAACAAGGGGATAAGTCGAGAATCCCCAGTCGTTCTTCACGCAGTGAAGGTCGCTGTGGCAGATCCCGCAGAACAGCACTTTGAACTTCACGTCTTTCTCTCCGGTCGCCCTAGATTTGACATCGAACAAGTATGCAGAAAATCAAATCGATGATGATCGCCATGTTCTTGTTAAAAAGCAGTCTATAAGATGGTGTTAACTATGGTGCGATTCCACCATAGGAAGGAGAACGACCCATCAAGGGAGAGAAGACAAGGGGGAAAGGGAAATAACCTGCGGGAGAATTTGAAGGGAGAGAGGAGGCCAGAGGGATCTCTCGCAGCCCAGCCGAAAGCCTCCTGCGGGTGCTCTTGCTCTGGCGTCTTCACCATTCTTTCCCCGATGTAATGCGAGGATCTTCTTCTTCTTCTTCCTGTTTTCTCGGAAAATGGGTCACGAGAAGGAAAACGCGATGGTGATGGAGGGGGAATTGGTGCGCTTGTTCAGAGATTATATAGTAGAGAGTCGGCGACGTGGGAGAACACTTCACACGTGGAATCTGTTTTGTACACTTGTTCAGCATTTTCAGTAAAAATTTCATTAAAAGAAGCGAGGTAAATACCGGATACATTAGAATCTTTTAAATTGAATGTCCTGCCATTTGAAAAATGACACAAACAATCTCCTGATTTTTACTTAGTATAGAATGTAATTTCTAAACTTTTAAGGTATTTTATTTAATGGAGTATAAAACACAACTTTTGCTATGAATATGTGCCTTAAATAAGTGTATTCCATCAAAGCACATAAAATATTTTATTTTCATAAAAGTTGTCACTTATCATAAAGTTGTGACTTTTCATAGACAATAAATTTTTAGCATTTAAATAATTATTAAACAGTCATATGAGCCACAATTATTCCTACGTTGAGCTCGACTCGACATAATAATGGAGTGACTCAGGCTCGAGGTCGACTTTGAGCTCAACTCAAAGTCTGGTGAGTCGACCTCGAGCAACGATAGAAAGGTAATCCATCTCTTGAAGCATGGCTCTACCAATGCTGTCCTCTGGTCCCAATGTCATTATTTGGCCACAGGTTTGATCCAGCGACGGTGAAACTAATTGACAGAAGGAATTAATTCGTCAACGAGCGGAGAGGCAGGGGTAGGCTCCACCAATTGCAGAAGAAGTGATTCCATTCGCACTTCTCATATAGTAGTTTCAGGGGTTAGTGCTGTGAACGGGCTTTCCCTTCAAACTATTGTATTGGGAATCCAGACCACAGTATCGATCCTCTGATGTCGACTTAAAGGGGAATAGCTCGAATTTCTGCGGCAACACCGCCCCTAAGAAGGCGTTTTGCACCTGATTGATTAACTCATGAACAAAACTCAGGATCATCGTCCTTAACAGGTCTTGACAGACTTCTTGTTTTAGTCGCACATTGAACAAAGGAAGAAAGAAGTTTTGGTCGAAATGCAAAAAGGGCCTCATATTATATTATAATATATGTTGAGAATTGTCTGGCCCATAATAAAGGAATTTAAAGTGCTTGTACTGGAAATTTAAAGAGTACGGGAAGATAAGAATGGCAGAAATTTAAAGGTGATGGAAGAGTCGTCAATTTGTACGAATCGAAATAAATAGTTGAAGGTGCAGAAGAACTTGATTTCTGATATTAATTGTGTGTACAAAGAAGTTACAACGTGGACGTTTACATCCCAACTAGCAGCATTTACTTAGAGCGCGAAAAGTAGCCATTCTACTCTACAAATCAAATTCTTGTCAGAAATTGATTTCCGAAATTCTTATCAGAAATTGATTTTTAAAAGAGAAATCTGTTTGATAAAACATAACTAATTCTGCTCCAGAAATTTATTTTTATTTTTTAATTTTTGGCACATAAAAAAATAAATTTCACTCAAAGTGAGTGCCCAAAAGTATTCCAAGTCATTTTGTGAAGTTTTGAAATTTTTGATTTTTGATTTTTTTGGGCAACTTAAAAAAATTAAATTTCACTCAAAGTGGGTGCCCAAAGATATTTTAAGCCATTTTATAAAAAGTTTTGAAATTTTTTATTTTTTAATTTCTTTTGGGCACCTCAAAAAAATTAAATTTCACTCAAAGTATGTGCCCAAAGGTATTCAAAGTCATTTTGTGAAATTTTGAAATTTTTGAGTTTTTGATTGTTTTTGGGCATCTTAAAAAAAATTAAATTTTACTCAAAGTGGGTGCCCAAAAGTATTCTAAACCATTCTGTGAAGTTTTGAAATTTTTAATTTTTTTATATTTTTTGAAAAAAATTCACAAAATTTCCTATTTTCCCGAAATCTGACTTTTTTCATTTTCTGGAAATTTTTATGAATTTTTCAATTTTTATGCATTTTCTAAAAAAATTAGTGAGCAAAAAAGAGAAATTAAGAAGAATGCATTCTAGAAGAAAGAAGTTACAAAAAGTAGTTTCTCTTTTTCTTGCCCAAGACTCATTTTGGAAAAAAAAATGCATTTTAGAATCAAGAATGCATTCTGAAATCAAGTATTTTTAACAAATGCATTTTTATTCCAGAATGCAAAAATTACTCCAGAATGCATTTCGGAAATTTTTTAACAAACACATTTCTGTTTCGGAATGCATTTTGAAGCAGAATTTTTACTCCAGAATGAATTCTATGTACACCCTTACAAATAGTCAGTAATTTTGAAACTGCTAATAACTTCCTAACGTTATTTACAGTTATTCATAAGCACTTCCCGAGATCTATTAAAAGTTACAACTTCCAAGATCATCCGAACAACCAGCTGACAATCATGTGCTTTGTGTAGATTCATCTTCTTTGTCTTCGATCTCCAACACCAAGCAAAAAATGCAAAAACTGGCTATCAATAACCTTGATATCCTTAGGGTTTGTGATGTCTCGATGGTAAAACAAAGCCATGTAGTTTACTTGTTGTTTCTTACTTTCGAGCTTTTAATTGGGAATGTAAATGCTATCGTTATTTTCCCGCTTGAGATAGGCTTAGGAAGATGGATCTTGTAATGGTTTTGAATTGTGGCATACCAACGCATGATTAGATCTTTGGCCCGCGGGTCAGGTTGATCTTTGGACACACACATTCCCACGTTAAAATAGGTTATACTCCTTGTATAGCAATTGAAACTCGAGACTTAGTGGAAAACAAGTAAGTGGTCGAGCCTTACATAGACTTTAAGTTCATAGCAAGAGATATCTCGTCGAGAAAGCGACATCAATGTTGAGCACTAGGGTGGTCTAGTCTAATCCAGTTATCCAATTTAGAATCTCTAATTTATGCAGACTAATAGCTTTGGTCTAAGTTCGAGACATATATGATATATCCCATGCCATGACTACATCTTGATAGGTTTGTTATTGATCTTTTAGGTTAGTGACGACTCCTAAGTAGAATAATCACGATAAAATCTCAAATTTCTATGCGACCTGAATTTGGGAGAATCCAAACAAGGTATGCGCCTTCTCACTCCACAAGGGACCAACGATGCTTTGTCGCTTGTTGACCTTCTCTGGCCTGCCTCGGGAGGGTCACAACGATAGAGAGTTGCTATGGTTTGACCAGAAATGAAACAATACAGACTGAACAGTTCGAGAGGTTATTGACATTTTTTACAGCACCACCAAGAAAAAAAGTGGGGTAGTCTGTGTTGGAAATATGGGATAAATTGATGGGTGAATGAATGAGAAATTGATACTCAAAGAACACCCTTGAGTTTGAAGTGGGAAGTGGAAAAAACACTAATCCCACATTGGAAAAGAAGAAGGCAATGGAGTGCTTTATATACCGTTACACTTATTTGAAGTGGTAACTATCAAAGCACAGACTCTCTGCCTCGCGCGCAGGCGCAGGGGGGTGCAAATCCGACGCCCGACAAGCTGAAACTTGGGCGCGAGCGCACATCCTGCGTACACGATTGCAGGACCGAAAAGTGGGCCTCGCGACGAGCCCAATTTTGCCTTCTGATTTAATTTTTCCAACTCAAACGGTTACGAATTTCATAACGTGCGACGGATTTAATCGGTCGTTATGAGTATTGATTTTGTAACGGTGGAACAGATTTAATCGACCGTTACGCGTCATTGATTCTGTAACGACAGACTTAATCGACCGTTGCGCGTCATTGATTCTGTAACGACAGATTTAATCGACCGTTACGCGTCATTGATTCTGTAACGACATATTCAATCGACCATTGCGCGTCATTGATTCTGTAACGACAGATTCAATCGACCGTTACGCGTCATTGATTCTGTAACGACAGATTTAATCGACCGTTATTCTCGACGCGTATTGATTTCGTAAGCCGTTATGATTCCCGAAAGACTCTCCCCTCTTCTCTATTTATGGAAATCACTCTTCCTCTGTTTAAGAAAAAAACATTCTCTGCATTTTGCATTGTTTTCGATAGTGTTCGTTTTCGAAATTTGTTCAAGTTCGCCGAAGCTTTGAAGTGCTGATTCCTTCTTAGCCGTCTGCCGTTGTATCCTGGGAGACAGACGTTCACGAAATCCTCAGCCGTGTGCTAGAGGGAACGAATCTGTTTTAAGGAAACTGTGTCGAACACAGGCCTCGACTCTGCAGATTTTCCAGACTCTTGAGATTTTCCAGACTCAGCAGATTTTCCAGACTCTGAAGATTTTCCAGACTCTGCAGATTTTCCAGACTGTGCAGATTTTCCAGACTCTGCAGATTTTCCAGACTCTTGAGATTTTCCAGACTTTGCAGATTTTCCAGACTCTGCAGATTTTTCAGACTCTGCAGATTTTTCAGACTCTGCAGATTTTCCAGACTCTTGAGATTTTCCAGACTCTGAAGATTTTCCAGACTCTGCAGATTTTCCAGACGGAGAAATTTTCCCCTCGGGTCAGCAATCTTAAAACAGATTCGACCTTTATACATTCAAATGGCTACTGGAAACGAAGTTGTCGATGTCGTTGCTGGATACGATGGTGTCGATGTGGCTGCTCACGACATCACCAAAAACTCTGCCTATGCCTCGGCTGTCCAACTGCCTGGCTCATCCTCTGTCCATCCTGTTGTTTCTGTCTACCATGGTGAGAAACCTGAAAAGTTCGACGGACTGAACTTTAAAAGGTGGCAGCAAAAGATGTTGTTTTATTTAACAACCTTGAATCTTGCGAGATTCTTGACTGAGGAAGCTCCTAAGCTATCCGAAGGAGAAACGGATAAGCAAGCCTTCAACGCTGTTAAAGCCTGGAAGCACTCTGACTTCCTGTGCAGGAACTATGTCATGAATGGTTTACATGACTCGTTGTACAATGTCTATTGTGCAAAAATGACGGCAAAGGAGTTATGGGAAGCCTTGGACCGAAAATATAAAACAGAGGATGCCGGAGCAAAGAAATTTGTTGTCGGTCGATTCCTTGATTATAAAATGGTGGATTTTAAGACTGTGATCAGTCAAGTGCAAGAAATTCAAGTGATCTTGCATGAAATCCTAGCTGAAGGCATGAACTTGAGTGAAACCTTCCAAGTGGCTGCTATTATTGAAAAGCTACCTCCTGGGTGGAAGGATTTCAAGAACTATCTCAAGCACAAGCGAAAGGAAATGAACCTGGAAGAGCTGATTGTTAGACTTCGAATTGAAGAAGACATCAGAGGATATTCCAAAATGGCAAAAACCTGTGCCACCAATAAGTATACATTGTGATAGTCAATCTGCAATTGGAAGAGCACAGAGTAATATGTATAATGGTAAGTCTAGACATATACGTCGTAGACATAATACCATTAGACAACTACTCTCAACAGGAATTATCTCTATTGACTACGTAAAGTCAAGGGATAATATTGCGGATCCGCTAACCAAAGGGTTAAACAGAGAGTTAGTTGAGAAATTGACAAAAGGAATGGGACTGAAGCCCATGAAAGAATAAGTTGGTATAAAGGAAACCCAACCTAGTTGACTGGAGATCCCAAGATCTAGGTTCAAAGGGACAACCTAATTATATAAACTTAGTGATGTCACTGTGGGGGTTATCCCTAAAACCATTCCTATATAAAATATCAGTGATATTGTAAAAGGAAAGGATAGCAATTTTGCTTTAATGATTCTTAAGTGGAGTAAACAAATTACTCATATATTAAGTAATCACCTATGTGAGAGAGAAGTGGGGCCGCTTCAAAGGAGAATTATTTAAGGGCTAAATTCTTTAGAAACTCTTGCAGAACCAGGTTGATGTTCATGGCCAAAACGAACATAACTATGAGAACTGAACAAAAGTTTAGATGATTCCTGTGTGAAGTGTATGATTCATTTACATAAGAAAGTTGGACAGTTCAAGGACATCATGTCTACTGGACAACTAGTAAAGTAAATATACTTTCACAAGGGAAGGTTCAAAGGGTAATACCTACCTATCCTATGCAGGTTTCAATTGTTGAACACTATCATAGAGTCAAAACTAAAACAATTTTCATTCATGTGGGGGATTGTTGGAAATATGGGATAAATTGATGGGTGAATGAATGAGAAATTGATACTCAAAGAACACCCTTGAGTTTGAAGTGGGAAGTGGAAAAAACACTAATCCCACATTGGAAAAGAAGAAGGCAATGGAGTGCTTTATATACCGTTACACTTATTTGAAGTGGTAACTATCAAAGCACAGACTCTCTGCCTCGCGCGCAGGCGCAGGGGGGTGCAAATCCGACGCCCGACAAGCTGAAACTTGGGCGCGAGCGCACATCCTGCGTACACGATTGCAGGACCGAAAAGTGGGCCTCGCGACGAGCCCAATTTTGCCTTCTGATTTAATTTTTCCAACTCAAACGGTTACGAATTTCATAACGTGCGACGGATTTAATCGGTCGTTATGAGTATTGATTTTGTAACGGTGGAACAGATTTAATCGACCGTTACGCGTCATTGATTCTGTAACGACAGACTTAATCGACCGTTGCGCGTCATTGATTCTGTAACGACAGATTTAATCGACCGTTACGCGTCATTGATTCTGTAACGACAGATTCAATCGACCGTTGCGCGTCATTGATTCTGTAACGACAGATTCAATCGACCGTTACGCGTCATTGATTCTGTAACGACAGATTTAATCGACCGTTATTCTCGACGCGTATTGATTTCGTAAGCCGTTATGATTCCCGAAAGACTCTCCCCTCTTCTCTATTTATGGAAATCACTCTTCCTCTGTTTAAGAAAAAAACATTCTCTGCATTTTGCATTGTTTTCGATAGTGTTCGTTCTCGAAATTTGTTCAAGTTCGCCGAAGCTTTGAAGTGCTGATTCCTTCTTAGCCGTCTGCCGTTGTATCCTGGGAGACAGACGTTCACGAAATCCTCAGCCGTGTGCTAGAGGGAACGAATCTGTTTTAAGGAAACTGTGTCGAACACAGGCCTCGACTCTGCAGATTTTCCAGACTCTTGAGATTTTCCAGACTCAGCAGATTTTCCAGACTCTGAAGATTTTCCAGACTCTGCAGATTTTCCAGACTGTGCAGATTTTCCAGACTCTGCAGATTTTCCAGACTCTTGAGATTTTCCAGACTTTGCAGATTTTCCAGACTCTGCAGATTTTTCAGACTCTGCAGATTTTTCAGACTCTGCAGATTTTCCAGACTCTTGAGATTTTCCAGACTCTGAAGATTTTCCAGACTCTGCAGATTTTCCAGACTCTGCAGATTTTCCAGACGGAGAAATTTTCCCCTCGGGTCAGCAGTCTGCAAAGAGTAGGTGCAAGAGCGTAGGGTAGCAGTTTCGACTCAACTTAGGGTGCATTTGGACAAAGACTTTAAGCTAAAGGATTTTCATGAAATGCAAATAATGTTTCCTAAACTATAATTAAAAAGTATATTGAGAAGTGACGTTGATTTAACTTCCTTCCTAGCTCTTGACAGAAACCTTTTCTTTCATCCTTCAAGTTTCATGCTACGATGAACTCAAACATTTGCTTTTGTGAAGCCGCCAATCAAAAGGAATGCCCAAATGCTTTCTGGCTTGTTTTATCTTCGGAAGTCTCAGAGCGTTGGCTACGTTTCCACGTACGTTTCCACCAGGATTCTCAATTCTGGTGGTTGTCAAATCCATAAAACCCATGTCTGATCTTAACACAAAACAACCGAATTGATTCAATTTGGAATTTGTCAGGTAATTGCAAGTTTGTGCAAATTTGACGAAGGACAATTACCGTCCAGATTTTTTTTTGGTCAAATACTATCTGTTAAGGTTGTCCCCCATCGATTGTGAAAGAGGATAGTGGTGGTCAGTTCATAACTGTGAGGGAATATTTCGCTTTTTGAGCTAGCTTTTGGGGTAAAAGAAGCCGAAAACTACCCAACACTGATATCAAAGCTCAAGTTGCCAATGAATTTGAATCCAATAATCACACAAGAGAGTTATGGATTGTGAGAGAATATTGAGTTTGTCCCATATCGGTTGTAGAAGAGGATTGTGAGGGAAAACTTCACATTTTGAGCTAGCTTATGTGGCGAGAGAGATCCAAGATCACTAAACACTATCCATGTTTGAATTACTGCTAAATTGCATCATTTTAGGTGAGGCTTAGACTAGATTATGCTTGATCGAGTGACTAGACGATGGTTGTGCTTCCGTATTGTTCGGACCCACATTTTGACAAGGAAAATTGACAAGAGTCGTGGAAATTGGAATAAAAAACACGCCGACCACATTTGATGCCGTGCTCATTTTGTTGTTTTTAATTGACTTATATGTGCTCTTTGGGCTTGGTGTCTGTCTAACATCGTAGTTTGGAGACTACCATTGAAAAATGTTTTGAACATGAAGTTTGGTGTCAAAACAAGACTGTCTTATGTTCGATTTGCTGCCCGTTCATACAATGGATGTCATTTCATGTGTCGGTTTTTGAGTTGTGCATACATTCAACGGCGTGTTTTATCTATCAAACGCTATTGCCGATTTTATTTCATGCACCGTCGTGTTTGGCTAGTTTCTTTACCTGATGCATACACATGATATCCTCGGGGTTTGTGATGTCTTGGGAAGTAAAACAAAGCCATTTAGTTTATTTGATGTCCCTTTACTTTTGAGCTTATAATTGGAATTGTAAATGACTATTGTTATTTTCTTGCTCGAGACAGGATTAAGTCGGTGGGTTTTGTAATAGTTTCGAAATGTGGCATACGAATGCATGATTAGATCTTTGGCCCATGTGCCTGGTTAATTTTGGACCCACACCTTCCTGTATTAAAATAGGTACATACTCCTTGTATAGCAATTGAAACTCGAGACTTAGTGGAAAAAGAACAAGTGTTAGAGCCTCAAACAGACTTTAGGGTCATAGCTAGAGATATCTTGTCGAGAAAGTAGCATCAGTCCCGAAAACTAGGGTGTTCTAGTGTAATCCAGTTGTCCAATTTAGAATTTCTAGTTTACACATACTAGTAGCTTTGGTATAAGTTCGAGACATATATCTCATGCCATGACTACATCTTGGTAGGTTCTTTATTGACCTTTTAATAGGTTAATGACAACTTCTAAATAGGAGAGTCATGATAAAAATCTCAAATTGTGATGTGTACCGGATTTGGGAGAATCCAAATTAGGTACGTGTCTCCTTACTCCACAAGGGACCAAACAATGCTTTGTCGCTAGTGACCTTCTCGGGCGTACCTTGGGAGGGTAACAACGATAGAGATTCGCTAGACAATTTTATTTTGAAATAATTCCTCAATTTGTTAAGATTAATGGCTTGACCTAAAACGAAACAATACATATTGAGCAGTTCAAAAGGTTATTGACATTTTTATAGTACCACCAAGAAAAAAGATGGGATTGTTTGAGAAGAGTAGGTGCGATAACGGAGAGCAGTAGTTTCGACTCAACTTAGGGTGCGTTTAGGACTGCATTTGGAAAATGTATTTGCACAATTGCAAAGGATTTTAGATTAAAGGATTTTCACGAAATGCAAATAATATTTGATAAACTATAATTCAAAAGTATAATGAGAAGCCACCTTGATTTAACTTCCTTCTCAGCTCTTGACAGGAGCTTTTTTCTTCCACCTTTCAAGTTTCATGCTAACCCTAGCTACGATGAACGCAAACATTAGCTCCTTTGAAACCCCCCAATCGAAAGTATTGCCCAAATGCTTTCCGGCCTTCGCAATATGTGGAACTCTCAAAGCATTGGCTACGATTCAACATTTGTTGACATCGAAATTTTTACCCATAGGTCATGTAATATTTTCCAAAAAAATTGAAACTTATTTTCCTGCAAAATGTATTTTATTTTGTTAACTGTTACATACTTGCATTTTAGATTATTTTGGAGTCAAGCATTTAGAAGTATTTCCAAAAAAGGTAAATACTACGAAAAATTCTAAACTTATACATTTGTGATAAATTTATCCCAATATAATTTTTTGATCACCAAAAACCCAAACCGGTATATACTTGTAATAAATGCACCATTCGTTAGTTTTCTTTAAATTTTACTGTCCAATTGCTGAGTTAAATGATACGTGGCAGTTGATGAGTGTATCAATTTAGGAATTTACCTTATGTTTGTTATAGGTGTACTTGTTAATATTTTTTCGTGGAATTAATATAATTTAATGGAAAGTAATAAATGGTAAATTTATCACAAATGTACTAGCTTGTGGTTTTTTGTGGTTAAAAAATTATTTTGGTATAAATTTATCACTTGTGTACCAAATTGGGGTTTTTAGTGGTAAAAAAATTAGTTTGAAGTAAATTTGTCATAAATGTATTAGTTTGGAGTTTTTCGTGATATTAACCTTTCAAAAAATTAGCATTGAATTGTTGGTTGCAAAAAACGACATCCAAAATCTCCATAGCTAGAATCTAGAACACATATAATCGAGTAAAAAGATTTGCACACCTGATTTGTAATCTATTATTTTTCATGCAGAATAGCAACGATCCTCAGCACAAGTTCTTCTCCTCTATTATTGTCTCTATCACTGTTTCAATGAGACTACCTATCATAATAGCATTTTACAACTGCTCCTTATGTGAGATAACTTGTGTGTCAAGGTTAGAGGAGGAAATTGAGCACTATTTATAGAGTTTTAAACTAGGCCCTCTTATCACTGGCCGGACCTTACTCGGCTCACACTAGCCAATCCCATACTAAACTATTACCTTATTAGACTAATCCCATAAAATAGTAAATTACAATCTCAATTATTTTAGCCTATATCAGAAAAGTTTTTACATTCTCTCACTTGTGTTATGTTAATTGAAATTGTACTATATGTGCAAACCTTTATGTTGGTCTAGAGATAATTCTTAATAGACAATTCGATCCCTTAAAGTCTCAAACACTGAATCATGACGGTAATTGCATATATACACACATACTATATTTAGTTTGGCATATCTTATATGCACTTTTGAACTCACGAATTTGTAGGTCATGTCATACGTGCGCAATTAATTTGAGGGGTCAAGACAATGTTTGCTATGTCTAGCGAGTTTCTTGTTTTTTGGTGGTTGCTTGATCCATAAAACCCATGTCCGATCTTAGCACAAAACAACCGAGTTGATACGTGCTAACAAACTTCTTTTGATTTGATCAACGAAATTGTTTAAGATGAGTTCAATTTCATTGGCTAGAGATTTTGGATATTTGATTGCGAGATTGTGTAAATTTGACGTCGGACGCTTACTATGTAGATTTGAATTATTGCAATTGCATCACTGTAGGTGCGGCTTGGACGAGATTATGCTTAATCGAGTGACTAGTTGATGGTTCTGCTTCCGTCTATGTTCGGACCCACATTTTGATTTGGAAAATTGACAAGAGTCGTGGAAATTGGGATAAAAAAACGCGCCGACCAGATCGACTTACATGTGCGCTATAGCCTTGATGTCTGTCTAACATCATAGTTTGGTGACCAATCGTTGAAAAATGTTTTAAATATGAATTTTGGTGTCAAAACAAAGACCGTCATAGGCTCAATTTGCTGCCCGTTCGTACAATTGATGGCATTTCACGTGTCCTTGGGTTTTTCAATCGTGCACGCATTCGACCACATGTTCTCTCACATGTTGCTGTCGCCATGCGACGTCACTAGTGCTGGTTTCTTTAGCCGACGCATGCACCTCCGGATCTACGACATCTCGGGGCGTCAGACAAAGCATGTAGTTTATTTGCTTTTCCTTTTACTTTCAAGGTTTTATTTTCAGACAAGCTTAAGTCGATGAATTTTGTAATAATTTCGAATTGTGGCAAACCAACGCATGATTTTGTTTTTTTTTCAACCAATCGATTTCCTTCTTGGTTGCTACTTTTGGAACTAACACCGCCCGCTTCTAAATTTATGCTGCAGGATTCAACCAAAAGTGAAGGGATCGTAATTCAAAGAAATGAAGTCGTCTCTAACCTTAAGCATGTCAAATGATTAATAATCAAAATTGACTATAAATTCATTTCTTAACTCATGTTTAATGAGTTTGTGTTGTTATTTTGTTAGTTACATTCAGTAAGTAGGTCATAAATAAGCTCAAAATAGTAATGTCAAAAATAATATGGATGTTAATTGGATCTACAACTTACTTAGTTCCAACAAATATTTCTTCACTCTTTCTCACCTTAGTTTGGTATAAGTTTTCCTAAATTTATTGAAATATGAAAGTGTTTTAACAATATGGGTCAGGTTGTATATTAGTCCGCTCGGATATTGATCACTAAATTTGTGTTGTATTACATTGAAATGGGTCAATTTGTGTTTAACCATTTTCTACTCAATCCACTGGTTTGATAGGTTTGTTAATAAGGCGTATTAGGAACTTGGAAATGCATAATAAAGCATAGAGTAGAACCAAAACCTACATCTTTTACCATAGAGAATGGGAAAATGACACAAATAGTCTTTGAACTTTGGCTTAATGTGCAATGTGGTTTCAAATTTTTAATTTATTCAATGTGATCCTTTAAGTTTAGTCTAATGTACAATATCATCTCTGAACTTTTAAATTGTTTAACGTGATTCCTAAATTTTTGGTAAATATTCAATTTAGTCATTAGACTATATGAAAATGTTCATCGATCACATTGCACATTGGAGTAAAATTTAAAGACTAAATTGAACAAATTAGAAGTTCATGAATTACATTATATATTAAATCAAAGTTTAGAGACTATTTATGTTATTATCGCGTAGAAAATTACATGATCCTCAATTCCTCGTTCATGTTCAATTCGCCTGTCAGACTTTGATCTATTGGGATATTGGGCTGCGCCTGATGCAGGCCTTTGGGCTGCTCCCAGCACGTACCCCATTCGTGTATAGCATGCGGCCTATGCGTCCTGGCCCAATCGTGCGGCTCATGGGCCTGTGCCTACCACCCCAAGTGTGCACACTTGTATGTACGGTTCTTGTTCTTGTTCTCTATTCGTCCACCACAATTGATACATTTGTATGCTTAGAACATGGCAACGAATATGGCACAAAGTATTCGGACGTTCGACGAAGAGAAAGCATAACTCATGTAAGAATCTCACGAACTTTTTGTTAGTACAGGCAGCCCACCTACGCCGTGTCAATATTTAAAATCCCAGTCTATTTGCTGGACAATCGAGCGAAGTATTACCTCTCTTTTTTGGAAAAATTTCTAAAATCGAACTGGGACGCACTGAAAAAGCTGGGAGGTACTGGTAGGGCAGCAAAAAGGAAGGGGGATATGGGGCTGGTGACTCTGTTGAGCTTTAACAAAGCTATGCAAGCCATCTTAGAGAGTAGCTTCCTGTCCTAATAATACTTCAAGCAACTAGATCCTAAGAAGAATCTATTTACTCATACGAGAAAATATTCAGTGGTGAGGACGAACAGCCCGAAATCGGAACCCAAGCCAGGTTATTTCTGGAGCCGGAGTCAGAAAGGCTAGGACAAAGGCGAAGAAGAAGGAAGGGAGGGCTTGAGGTGGGCGTCGGGAGAGGAAGAGAGAATGGGTTGTAGAAGAGAGAGAAGAAAAAAAGATCTAATCTTTTGCATTACAAAACAAAAAAGAGGAGAGAGAGTGAGAGAAGAGAGGGAGAGCGCAGGTATTAAGGGTGCGTTTGGCAATCAGGTAAATAGTAACTATTTTTATTCTTTTGTTCCCATAATCGATTTTGTAACATAAATTTGTTTGGCAAGTTTTTATTTTCGGGCACAAATTTGCAAAAATTTATTCCCAAAATTAGTTTTAGAACAAAATTAAGAAGTAAAAAAAAGTTATTTTTTGATTCTGGAAATAAAAATAAAAAATGGAAAAGAATTTTTTTTTCTTCTTGGCCTGTGGTTGGTTGGCGGCGCCGGCGACGGCGACTTGACCATGGCCAAAGAAGGGGAAGAAGAAAAAAAAAGAAAAGAAAAGAAAGAACTATTAAAAAAATTAAATTATTATTAATAAAAAGAAATTTTATTCAATCACCAAATATATTTTTGTTCTTTTTCTATTCCAAAAGTAGAAATTTTGGATAGTCATCAAGTTTCTTCAACTGCTTAGAAATTATTCTTAGGCACGAAATAAAAAAGAATTATTTTTAAATAAAAATTATTTTTAAAAATAGAATAATTACCAAATGCACCCTAAATATTTACTTGTGATTAGGACTTTCCCCCACCAACCAGCCTCAAGAGGAGAAAATATTCTGTGGTTACTAATCACGACGTCGTCAGCCCACGTGGCGCACGTGCTCCAACCAAAAGACAGCACGGCAGTTGATGGGAAACCCTTCTGTCTCTCTCCTCTGACTGGTCGGTGGGAAAAATAGTGATCACAAGCAAGCATTTATTGCAGGCGCTCTCTCTCTCTTCTCTCTCGTGTCGAGAAAACCACCGAATATTTTCTCTATACGTAGACATTTGGCACGTAGCCACATGGGCATCGAGCATCATAGGAACGGCGGGCATGTGCAGCATGGGCAGAGATACCCTTTTGTCCCCTTGTTGTTTGGCGGGCTGAGATACCCCTCTGTCCTTTTGTTTGGTGGAGGGTGGGGGAATGGAAAGCAGAAACGATGTAGAGCAGACGGTTGACTCCAGGAGTAGGGTCTTTTTCTGTGGACCTGTTTAAGAAGACGATCCTTACAATACATTGAATTTTCGAGATGAAATAACTGAGCTTTCATAAAAAAAAAATAGAAAAAAAAATGAAAAGCAAAGAGGGAGGCTGAAACTATTATATATGGAAAGTGTGAATGGAAAGATGTTCAATCTTATTATGCTCGGGGAGGTGGGAGGTGGAGGTTGAGTTACATTTGTTGACTTCATCGTAAGCGACCGAGCAACGTGCAGCTCCAGTATCTTGATTTTCCATTGAAGTCAAAAACTTGAACAAATTTTGAGTATTCCATGACCTCAAGCCAAGATTCAAGCAATGAGCTTATGAGCCGAGTCAAGCTCGAGCTCGAAATTTTTTTCTTGCCCGGATCGGTTACGCCCCTAATTGGAAACAGCTAAACGAAACTGCAAAACATGCAATCGGTTTTTATGGTGTTAATCCGCCGTATTGTTCATGAAAATTTCTTTTGACAGGTGTCTTGTCTCTTCGGGGACATCCAATAAAATTTCTCTTCACAAGCATATTCTATGACTTATCATCTCCTAAGATTAGACTAATTTTTTTTGGGCATCTAACTCGCTTATGATAATAATTTTTTTGAGTTAACATCATGAAAAATCTCAAACTTGTACACTTGTGACATATTTATTGTGAACTAATTTTTTGACCACCAAAAACCCCAAATTGATATATCTGCGATAAATTTACTTCAAACAAATTTTTTGACTAGTCAAAACTCAAAACTGGTACACTCTTGATAAATTTATCCTTCATTAAATTGAAACAATATATCGAAAAACAACAAATTGGTAAACCTGTGTAAAACCCTAAACTGGTATCTCCGTCAACTGTTATGTGTCATTAACTCAGCAATTTGACGATAAAATTTAACAGAAATTAACGTTGGGTTAATTTGTTATAAGTGTATTAGTACAAGATTTTTTGTAGTCAAAAAATTAATTTAAGATAAATTTGTCACAGGTGTATCGGTTTGAAGTTTTTTGTGATATTAACCATATTTTTTTCTTCATCCACGAGCCGGAGTCTGCGAGCAAAGTGTTTTTTCCTAGTCCCCCTGACTTTCTTCTATATAATCTCTGAGAAGGTGAACTAGTTCCCCCGCCACCACCACCCCATTTTCCTTCTCTCTCGCATTGCATCAGAGAAGAGATGGTGAAGTCGCCAGAGCAACAACACCCGGAAGAGGCTCTTAGCTGGGCTGCGAGAGACGCCTCGGGCCATCTCTCTCCCTTCAAGTTCTCCCGCAGGTTATTTTGCCTTTTCATTCACATACGGTGGAATCTCCGTAGTCTACACTTCATTCTACGGACGTCTTTAAGGGGACAAAAATGGTGGTGATCATCGACTTGGTTTTTGCATATCGTTTTGATTCGAATGCAGGGCGACCGGAGAGAAAGATGTGAAGCTCAAAGTGTTATTCTGCGGGATCTGCCACAGCGACCTCCACAGCGCGAGGAATGACTGGGGATTTTCCACCTATCCTCTTGTTCCAGGGTAATAATTTTTTTCTCTTTTCTAATCACCTTTGCTCTATATTTTTTTCCTGGTACTTTCAAGGTGTCGCGAATAGAAAGACTCAGATCATGGCGAGCTAATGGTCGAAACTCCGGCCAATTTGGCGGCTCCCCAATCGAGTTCCAACAATGGTGCCGTCGGGTCGCATTAGCCTACCTGTCGGTATTCATGGAAGGACTAGTTTCTCTTGCTAAGATGGAGTTGATGGAGTTTCTTCATTCCCCAATTCAACAGTGAGATCACTTGTGAGGCCAACTTCTGAAGTTCATCTTCAACCGTTAAACTCAATCAAGCCGGTGCCGTTAGACGCACGACTAGCTTTAACTACACATACCATGTAGAATACCAAATGCACATTGATCGCAAAGTCTTACTGATATCGAAGACATCTAAAGCACTTAGCTTTTGATTTGTCTAAACTTCATGTATATCTTGACCTATCTGATATGCAGGCACGAGATCGCGGGTGAAGTCGTGGAGGTCGGAAGCAAGGTGGAGAAGTTCAAGGTGGGAGACAAAGTGGGAGTCGGTTGCTTGGTCGGATCGTGCGCCTCCTGCAATAGCTGCCATGACCACCTCGAGAATTACTGCCCCAAGGCGATATGGACTTATAATAGCATGTACCACGACGGGACGACGACCTACGGAGGATACTCCAACGTGATGGTGGTGGATGAGCACTTCGCCATCAAATTCCCACAAAACATGCCTCTCGACGCTGGCGCTCCTCTGCTTTGTGCCGGGATCACTGTTTACAGTCCAATGAAGTTCTTTGGGCTCGACCGCCCAGCGGACCACTTGGGTGTGGTGGGTCTCGGTGGACTGGGCCATGTGGCCGTGAAATTCGCAAAGGCGATGGGGCTTAAGGTGACCGTGATCAGCACCTCCCCCGGCAAGAGGGAGGAAGCGCTCCAGCATCTTGGCGCCGATGCGTTCGTTGTTAGCAGTGACATCAATCAAGTTCAGGTGATTTTCTGGATCGAAGCATTGCTCAAATCTGGTTTGCTATCCGTTGCATGTTATGTGATTTGAGTTTGTGTTGGAACGTTTTTTTTGTCAACAGGCTGCGATGGGAACAATGGATAGTATAATCGACACGGTTTCGGCTGTGCACCCGCTGTTGCCCTTGATTGGTTTGCTGAAAAATAACGGGAAACTTGTCCTCGTCGGCGTTCCTGATCGGCCTCTCGAGTTACCCATCTTCCCCTTGCTCTCCGGTAAGAATCTCCATCGCTCTCCTTTGACAACAAAAATAATGTTGAATCAGCTAACGCAACCGATATATAATGTGACAGAAGTGCCAAATGTCTTGTTTAGCTAAACACAAACTGATAAATTATGTTAATCGATGGATGGTGGTTTCAGGGAGGAAGATTGTGGCTGCGAGTTGCGTCGGTGGATTGAAGGAAACTCAGGAGATGATTGATTTCGCCGCCAAGCACAACATAACTGCCGATGTTGAGGTCGTCCCGACCGATTACTTGAACACGGCAATGGACCGCCTCGCCAAGGGCGATGTCAAGTATCGGTTTGTGATAGACATTGGCAACACCTTAAAAGAGATGTGAGGAAAATCCCCCAAAGATAAGTCATGGATTGACGAGATGAGTTCATTAAGTAGCCTGATTATCACGTGAATGAAAGATACGTTCGTGCGAAAATAGACGGATAAACAATCTCGCCCATTGCTCTTAAGATTATGGTTATACGATGGACGTATCAAAATAACCGGTGAAATATATGTAAAAAATCCGTCCTCTCTCTTCTTAACAAGGTACGAAAATTTCGTCAAAGTCGTGATGTCGAGAAAAGGGATTAGAAAGAGAAATCGATTTTTTTTTTCTGGATTCAACAGCGGCGTCATCTTCTACGCATTCAAGCACTTTTTTGTTTGTTCTATTTTTCACGGTGCTTTCGTGAAAATGTTCATCATATCCTGAAATTTTGTGCTGAGTGATGAAGTATGTCGGTACCTGATTTGTGTTTTCTCTTAGATGAATGATTGAATACTTTCTGCCATTTTCGCGTGAAATGAGAACAAGAAGCTGCTGAAACTATTTACTGCAAATATAGAAAAATGCGATGAGACATTGAAATCGTCTAAAAACGATGTCAGCGTGACCGGAGGGAGCAACTCAGCCATTGCCACGACGTAAAATTGATCCGAGAAGTGACTGGGGTGCCCCTCATTTGATGAGAAAAGTATAAAAAAAGTCTTAAATCTTTTACATTGACGTCAATTTAGTCCTAAACCTTTTTTAGTGCAAATTCAGTCATAAACATTTTACATTGGTGCTAATTCAATCTTAAATCTTTTTTTGGTGCCAATTCAGTCCTAAACTTTTTGCATTGATGTCAATTTAGTTCTTCTGACTAATAGCTATTCATATGTCGAAGAACTAAATTAGCACTTTTTCAAAAAGTTTAATACTGAATTGATACCAAAAAAAGGTTTAGGACTAAATTGTCATAAATACAAAAGATTTGAGACTGAATTGACACTAATGCAAAAGACTTAGGATTGAATTGGCACAAAAAAAAATGTTTAGGACTGAATTGGTATAAATGTAAAAGGTTCAAGACTGAATTGACACCAAAAAAATATTTAGGATTAAATTGACATAAATGCAAAAGGTTTAAGTTTTTTTTAACACTTTTCCCCTCGTTTGACTCATGAGCTTCAAATTGATCGGTCGTAGTAAACCGGAAACCACTCGCATGCAGCCTCTGCCTAGTCACTGATGAGAGATAGGATTCGGTCCAAAGAGTGACGAAAATGAGATAATTTGAGTGATCAGCAGCGCCACGGACCCGCCAATTCGCCGTGACTTCCGACCTCTCCTGAGTCGGGGCCACTCGGGCACCATTCGGACGCCAAAGTCGGCCCAAACCATGACACGAACATCAGCAACTTTAAACCCAAAGTAGGCTCCAAATTGCGCGTTCCAGCATCAAGATGAGCACGCACTCGTTGTTTTCGCGAAGCCGTGCGCACTCGATACCCCTGTTCTGACCGAGCACTCCGTCCGGTTCGGTCAGCACCTTTAAAACTTTCACTTCCTGATGGCTTTTCTTCCCGACCATCGACGAGTGCGCAGTCATCGTTTCCGTGCGATTGTGCAACCTGCCCCGTTTCACCTGAGAAGAGCCTCTAATGCTTTTTTTCTTGCATTATCTCGTTCTCAACGCTCGCTCTCGATCTCGGCCAGCCATCTTTATTTTCATCCATGCGTTGGCTGAGATTGAGCTCTCCAATCCTTCCTTTTCTTCACTCATTCACCTTTCCTTAGCCTAGGAATATTCAGGAGTATTCCCTAACTGAGGCATCATTTGATCCGAAAGAGAATCGAACCAAAAGTGTAGCATCATGAGATGCCGAGAGAGAGGGAAAGACGGTCTTGAATTTTACATGAGGGCTTCGGACTGAACTAGTCTACTACAAAACCATGTTCACTAAACATTCTCGTTTAAATTCAGTGCAAAAAGAAAAAAAAGACAAAAAAAAAAATCGAATTGGGTCGAGTCATATGTCAAAACGGTTTATGAAAATTCAGGGTATCACTCATATTGATGAACAAGCATAATATTCTTAAACTAAAATGTTCTTAATTTCTAAATGCGAATACGGAACTAATTCCGACATTATCGGGTGATTTCGATCCCTAATATTTCATGGAATGCGAAGGAAACCATTGGAACAAAAATTTTAGATGTCTGACATTTTAGGAGAGTATAACTGGTTTGGCGTATAGGTTAAGTGGTGGGGTGTTCTCTTTGAGAACACAGGTCTCTTGGGTATCTCCTCTTTCTTTCTTCCTCTCCTCATTCTCCTTCTCAGCATTCCTCCCAGAATGAGTGTCCATTTACGAGTTACTGCTGCACAGCACTCGTTGCCAAGGACCAAATCTACGCTTTCCAATTCCAACTTCAGATTGAGACTCTGGTATATCTCTCTCGGCATTTAGCCGTATTAGCTTTAGGGACACCATGAAAATGTGAAAAAAGCTCTCACAAACCAGAGAGAGAAGCTCACTTCCAGTTTGGCTTGAATCCCTTTCATTTCCTTGAAAGTATTAGTTCTAGATGCCCACATATTCTAGGCAAACCTGTCTGTTTAGTACCTCGGTCAAAATTAAGATGTCTACAATCAAGTTCACGACAGGTCGACTGCACAAAATCTATCATGAGGTGATGTGTAATGTTCTGTTGAGATAAATTGTGTCAATTTATCAGTATACCAATTCTGAAATCCAAGATCCATGAGGACGACACATTCAATCATTGTGGCTGATGCGGAGAGCTGTTCTAAGATAGATATATTATGATCAAATATTCAAATCCCACAAATCTCTAAGCTAAGGTATGCTCAATGCTATAACCCAAAGTGGGTGAAACCATTATGGACACTTCCTTCTTTGCTACTATTTTTTAACTTGCAAGACTATCTCTATTCATGACTCCGGAGGCCCTTCGAGGCGAATGTAATCATACATGACTCCTTGATAAGGGTTTATGGCCCTGGCCTGAGTCAAAAAGATCACGTTGCTTCCACTACGAAGTTGCGAGCTCGGCACCGGAATGCTGAACAACCAGTATAAACCATGAATTCCGTGTCTAGCTATCGCATTGTCCTGTCCAATTTTCCCTGTGGCGAAGTGCGGGGGCTCAATGCTCAGGTCATTGAACCGTACCTGAGGATCATCAGTAACTATTATGATCTGCATTCGACAATTCCCGAAACAGGGAATATGGTTGCTGATTTGATCCATATTCATCAGTAATGTAGTTGAAGGACCTCGATCTAGCTTATATGAACTGTTGAATGCATAATGTTCCACATATTATGCCCGTACCTGCAAGTCAGATTCAGTAACTGATGCCAAGGCCAATTGGAGGACGTAACCAGCCGTCTTGTGCACTGTCTTGAGTTCAAACTCAATCTTCCATGTCGTGGCTGTGAATGTGTAATTATATAAATTCCTGCACTTAGAGAGAAGCTTAATCAACAAAGAAGAAATTGAGCAAGTTCTGTGGCGGACGGAGAGTAGACGACACATACCTAGTGACATGTGCAAAGAACCAATCTTTACGATGATCATCAATGCCCACATGAAAGACGAGATCATTTTCGGGGTATAAGTCTGCATATCGCTCCCATAAGCCGTATTGCCTAAATCTGCTCAACTTAAACTATATCAACATGAGACAAGAACCGGCATCTGAGTGGCTATTGGCTAAGAAAAACGAGTTTGTGCTTTATTGAGGCAAACCTATATTGTTTGTTGTTAGTGTACAAATTATTCATGAGGGTTGGGTAAGGTTCGGGCACGTAGAACTCAGAAGCCGTACGGTCGGGGATGCCTATTTCCCACAGAGTAGGGCCATGTCTCGGCGGATTGTAGACGAGAATCCCCAAGTTGATCGCAGAACCTGCATTTTGAAATCATATTCATTCCATTTACCTATTGACTATCTATGCTAAAGTGATGTCTCTATACAAGGAATTGCAATTTCAGACAAAAGTTACAGAGTTTGGTTTCAATAAACAGAAGCAAAATTTCATACCTGGTGTGATAGTGACATTGCCTTCATACTTGTAATCTCCAATAATACCTGGAACCCATCCGTATAAATTATAATCGCCTGCTCGAATGTTGTTGATTATGAAATTTCCCTTCCTGTCTGCTCGACACCAAAACTGATAACCCTGGAAATTAAGGGAAATTTACAAAACAAAAATCAAATCTAGTTGTAATTTTCCTAGGCCGAATTGAAAGCTATTGACAAAGTATGGCTCATAGCACGCTAATTTCAGCTTTGAAAGAAAAAATCCAGCGGCTTTATCAACCTTGTTCTCTCTTTGCCACGACCCGGCCTCTCCAGGCAATGCTAGGCCAACATAGGCAAAGCCTCCCCACATGTATTTCTCAGTTATGTATCTGGAAAAAAAAAATGGAAAATGAAGCAACACAGCAAACTTAAATTACGTGATTACACAAACTTAGTATGTTTCATCATCGTGCAGCGCATATGAGCACCATATCTGCCGCGAACTTAGAATGTTTCATCATCATACAGCACATACGAGCACCATATCTGCATTAAGTCTTTCCAACATGATGATATGTCGCAGATAGATCATTGGGGCACTACTAGAGCCGTGACAGCATAATTTTACACGTACCATGTCCATCAATGAGAACTTTGAGCCCATATTGTCGCAAAAAAGCAAGAAATTAAGATGGGAGACTACTCAAGATTTTCATCATGAGAAGAAAACGTTCTGTTAAGGAATTAATTTAAGTACCTGTCGCGAACAAGTAGCTGGCCGACGACCATTCCTCGCTCCTCCGAAGAAGGGAAATCCTCCGACTCGATGAAATTGTATGGCCAGGTCTCCGATTCTACATACATCTAACGAATATCGAATCGACAATGACAAAAGAATTACTAATTTTTGGTCATGGCCTAGATAGAAGACTGACTAATCTAATTTGAGCAGACGAGAGGAACCTAGCTATACAGAAACCTGCTCTTTAGCATTTTGCCAGAGATTGCTCAAGTCTTCCTCTGGGGGGACTGAGTTGAGGTAGACCAGAACAGGGCCAAACACCTTCTTCCAAGGCTCTCCACCATTGAACTTCATGCCCACTTCTTTCCCAGCATAGTGAGTGCTCACAAACATCTGCACTGTTTCCTCTTAGTACTTAAGCACAACTTGTGTACTTACAAGAACAAATTAAGAAAATCTGGGGTGCTAAGCACATTCTTATGTCTACCCATTTGTCCATTGATGCTTAGTGATTCCTTGACGAAACTCACCATTGCCATTGTGTCAAGATCAAGCAAATTCAGAAAAGAACAGATTATGCAGACAAATTGCTGGGGACTTGCAGAGAAGACTCACGGAGAGGGTAATTGGCCCGACGTGGGAAGTTAGGTCCTGCTTGACGGGCCCAGCGGTGCGGAACTCGTTGCTGGGCGTGATCATCCAGAAGCCCACTGGTGGGTCGCCGCTGATCCATCCGTGCACCCTGTTGTACCGGTTCTCGCATGAGTACTGGTACTTGTCGTCCACCTGCAGCGCCGGTCACCACCACCCACTTGTCGCGTGACTTGCAGATAAAAGTACCAAAAGTCCCAAAGTAAAGAAAACTAGAGCTGTGACGGCTGAGGGCAATTTCAATAATTTTTGGACATTTTTACAGCAATTGGATAGCACTGTTTCATCAAAAGAATCTCAATCGTAAGATGACGATCACAGACCGTAAAAAAATTTTACCTTAGAAAATCACTTCATTTTGATTAAATGTTTTTGTATAAGTTGTTGTTGATTCAAGAAAATTGATTCGATCATCACCCTATTCACCTCATTTAGCATGATAGAAAGCCTGATTCAAAAAGTTTAAGTCATCACGTAGAGGGAGACATCATGAATATTATGTCATGTAAACCCGGCAGATAAATAATTATAATAACTTTAATTTAGAGCATAACTAGGTTTGTTTTGGATGGTATGCGAAATTCTTAAGGTTACCTCTCCTCGAAGTTCCGGGTTGATCGGATTGATCAAGAGAACTGCTTCCGGATAGGCTAGTGGCTGGCCCGTGACCCGGTCCTCCGGCATCGGCATGACTCTCTGCCTATCATCCGACAAAGCCATGAAATGAAACCTGAACAATAAAATCGGAGTTCCAAACTCATTAGCATGTCACAACTCTTAGAAATTTCAAAAAAATAAAATGACAAGAACAATTACGAACAAATTTTCAATTACTTTTCATTCTGGAGCTTGTAAACGATCCTGACTTGGTCCATTTCGATGTCCGGCCATCCTTCCGGGCGATCAAAAATGGCGTATGTGTAAAATCCCGAGCATCCACGCTGCACTATGTACCTGTGGAGTTCCAACTATCGTTACCAATTGTTACCTAAGTAGAGCGCAATGTTCAAATTCCATAATCTTTATGTTCTCGTCGGAAGCTCTGACCGTACCTCTTATCGATGTTCAATGGGACCGCGGTTTGGTTGGTCGAGACACTCCCGTTTCTGACGAACGATAACTCTATTTGATCTTCATTTTGCGTTACGATCTTGTATGTTGTTCCTTGTATCCTGCCATCAGTAATTCGCATACTGTGATAGTCGGCGAAAAGAACTCGAATTTCACTTGCTTGGGAAAATGACATTCACCTGTCATATTTGATCGGATCTCCAGGCAAGTTCCAAACAACATCCCAGTACCTGGAATTGCCAAATGAGGTCCCGGTTTAGCTCTGGAAATTGAATCCCATATTCTTCGAAATCGCAGAGTGCGTGAAAACACGATGAAAACGGGCAAATCAAGAGCTAGATTCCTCATGGACACATTACATTACATTATAATACATACCCTCTGTTGTTTTCTTCATTTAGGATTTCCAGCAAGTTATCGACGCCATTGTACTGAATGCCTATGACATTTCCATCCGGAACCGAAAGAGTTAATTGGAGAAGCCCATTGTCTATCAACATCTGAAACATAATCAGGGAGATAACTCAGAACCCGAAAATTACTCATTACGATTCAATTAGCTCATTAAATTACATAACCGTGTTATCATTTACCAAAAATGCTTGGTAAAACCTAAAGAATAATCTTGGTTATGCTCTAATTAATGGGATATTTGAACAAATTCTGAGCCTAATCATTGACAAATTAACAGTAGCAGGTGAAGCCTAGTTACCTGCCCCGAGCCTTGCAACCTCATCTGGACCCCAACAGAAGACATGGGTTTGCTGCTCCCTGGAAAATTTCTTCAACAAGAGACGAAAGAAAAGGCAAAAATTATAGTCAATGCCAAATGCTGACCGGTGGCCAAAACAATTGAAAAACAAAAAGTCATGTGGTAATTATTTATATGGTTGAAACAGGGGGACCGCATAGGCGTGTGATGAGCTTTTTTGACTTCCCATGGACTTTTTGAACCTATATGGCGTACTTTTTCACTTTTTTTAACTGTGGTTTTGCATACAGAGGCGTGTGAAAGTATATCTCAGATTATTAGAATAATATTTAACGAAAAGAGCACCGGTTTGCGGTTGTGTTCAGAGAAGAATCTCTCACGAAACACTTCAGATGGTACACACAGTGTCAAGATGAAAAAGACAAAAAGCATGGGTTCATGAAAGTGAAAGGGCAATTTCATGGCGAAGAGTTGCTCAGATTGTCTGTAGTTACTTTATGGCATTGTACGAATTTCGCCGGATGACTTCACGGGCTTGCGCGGATGAAAGAAAAAAATTACATGGACTTTGCTGCCGCGGCGTCACAGCCACAGAACAAAACAACACAACAGTGCTGGTTTCTCTATCTCTCTCTCTCATGAGCACATACACAGGCACATAGAGAGGACATGCTACATTGGTCATTCATCAAATAGTTAATAAATTGAGAGAAAGAGAGGCGCAAAGAAGATGAGAGAAGAACCGAACTGGGTCGTCTCCGACCGGACAATGCAGCTGCACCACAGCAGCAAATGAAACATCGCAGCTCCCCGCCACCCGCCACGGCTGAGCGACCTCCATTGTGGCTGCCAGTAGCCCATCTTCACACCAGCCACAAGAAAATAACCCAACCGCACTAGAAGAAAGAGAAACAGAGATGAGAGGCAAAGGTGATTTACCAGGAATAAAGCAAATGTGTGGACCTGGTTCTTGACATTTCACCTAAACAGAGCATCGAAACTGATGCGCCTACGCACGACGAGGGCCTTCCGGTCAATTTCCTTTAACCGGAAGAAGGGAGAGAGAGAGAGATACCATGTGGGATTGATGATGGTGGCGTTTTGTTTCCATGGAAGTGGAATTGACAAACTTAATCGTCACAACCGTTGGAGAGACACAGACAGAGACAGAGAGCAATGTAAAAAGGCCAAACGAGTGAGTGAGCTATTCCTATATAAGTTGACGAGTAGGCTTCTTCTGAGCGAGGGTAGATCCGTCCTCTCGCGCAAGAAGTTCACATGGCCCGAAGAGAGACCAAATTCCAACCTCGAAAGTTCTCTCTTGGAACTAGGTACAAATGAAAGGTTTTCAGGTGATTAATGCCAACCCCTTTTGGCGAATTCGATGCTCTTTTAGCCTTGTGAATCGAATCGTAGTCACGATATAGTCCTCAAGACTGTCAGATGCTGCCTTTCCTCTATGTTATCAGCTCGGTTTGGGTGTGGTGTTCATCTTTTTCTTAGGGTGGTTGGTCTACCTCGCTTTACTTCCTGCTCCTAATTGTCTATCTACAGCTCTCTTCTCTTCCATTGGCGATTCTTTAGTGAGTGTTGACGTTAGGTGCATCAAAGGGTTCTGTTTGATACGGTTTTTCTATGCACGTTTAGTGAGAACGAGTGCTACAGTTTTTACAGGGAGAGAGAGAGAGAGAGAGACCATGTGGGATTGATGATGGTGGCGTTTTGTTTCCATGGAAGTGGAATTGACAAACTTAATCGTCACCACAACCGTTGGAGAGACAGAGACGGAGACAGAGACGGCAATGTAAAAAGGCCAAACGAGTGAGTGAGCTATTCCTATACAAGTTGACGAGTAGGCTTCTTCTGAGCGAGGGTAGATCCGTCCTCTCGCGCAAGAAGTTCACATGGCCCGAAGAGAGACCAAATTCCAACCTCGAAAGTTCTCTCTTGGAACTAGGTACAAATGAAAGGTTTTCAGGTTATTAATGCCAACCCCTTTTGGCGAGTTCGATGCTCTTTTAGCCTTGTGAATCGAATCGTAGTCACGATATAGTCCTCAAGACTGTCAGATGCTGCCTTTTCTCTATGTTATCAGCTCGGTTTGGGTGTGGTGTTCGTCTTTTTCTTAGGGTGGTTGGTCTACCTCGCTTTACTTCCTGCTCCTAATTGTCTATCTACAGCTCTCTTCTCTTCCATTGGCGATTCTTTAATAAGTGTTGACGTTAGGTGCATCAAAGGGTTCTGTTTGATACGGTTTTTCTATGCACGGTTAGTGAGAACGAGTGCTACGGTTTTTACAATAACGTACTTCGTAAATTGCTCACCGTTGGAACATTACAAAGTCTCCGAAACTCATGAATCTCTGATTTGGAGAAGTAAGGCCAACTCCCACCTCTTACTTGGCTTCTAACCGGCCTAACATAAGCTAGTGGAGACTCGTAAAACCTAAACAAAGGAATCAATTAATGAGAAAATCAAGTTGCAATCGGCAGGAATCAATTAATAAGAAAATCAAATTGTAATCGTTAGGAGTTTCCATCGCAAAAGGGATCATTCACACTCGCTTAACAATTCGTCAAACTCCTTTCAAGGAGCCAACCGGACTCAATTTTGTGTTGCTGCCGTTTTAGAATATATATATAGTACGAAACCCACAAATTACAGCACTTTACAGCTTGGCGTAATTACAACAGTACAAAACTGATGCTGAAATTAATTTAAAGAGAACCCTTTCTTTTCCCCCTTGATTTAACTAATAATTGGTTTGTCCGGTGCAATTAAATAGTGAGGAGGAGGCAGTGCCCGTCATTTTCGCGAGCCGGCCAAAAAGCAGAGAATGCCCTTTTCTTTTTGCTCACAAAAAGAAAGGGTTTGTAATCCTATGTAAGACCTAAAGGCAAAGGTATATGCCATTATAAAATTTGCAATTGCTCAAGCATAAGAGAAATCAAGATTGGCAAAGGAGGGAGGAGACCCTAATCAATCGGCAGGAGCGTGCAATTGTAATACAGACTAGCTTTGCACTCTGCAGGTGGATATACATACATATATATATAGAGAGAGAGATATGTCAATTGGTATTTAGCCAGAGAGAATTAATAAGAATAAGACCTTAGCACGTCCAAAGAGCAAATCTAGATTTTCTGCGAATTTATCGCGATTCTCCCCGAAAGGAAAGCTAACAGATTATTCAGTTAAACACTTAACGCAAACTCTCTCAAACCCAATCTATTATAAAATAGGAAAGTTTACTGAATTAATGACATGCAATATGTAAGCCCACATATTTGGATATTCACCACATCCAAAATTGTAAATCAAGGTAATCGGGGATTTGATCTTAGGTCTTAAAGTTTGAAACCTCAATTATCACAAATATGCACAACTCTAAAGAAAAAAAATATGAAATTTCCTATTTGGGTGACGCCTACAATCTCACACCAAATCAAATTAAAATCAAGTAATCTAATCAAATATTTGAATTGGATTTAGTTTAAGCAATTACCTAAATTAAACTTTGATCCAAATATGACTGACGAGGGAAGTTTGACGACGATGACCGGTGAAGGGTAGGCAGTGATACGGTGGTGAGGAAACAACAGTAAAGGCAATGATGGTGAGGAGATCGCAGCAACAATCGAGCACGTCAGAAGAGCTGACGACCTGAGTTGATGTGAATCACAACCAAGGATTGAGCTCGGTGAGAGTTCGTAGCTCTTGGTCGAATCCCTGGGTCTCTAAATCTTTGATGCTCCTTCCTCCAGTGGGTTGAAGAACTACGTGGGGTAGAAATCTCGTTAAAATTTCAATGCATTCCAACTTAGAACAAACACGTGCTTATTGTTTTCGCGAGACTGCGCGTTGAAAAGACATAGTTGCAGTCATTTTCTCATCAATCTCACCGTACTAAATTAAGAACAGTGTATTACCGTTCTCTCCACAAATTTTGAGCTAGAATTCTTCTGCTACCATGGAAGAGAGCTTCGCCGTTTTCTCTAATATTTTCTGTATGTGCCCCTTCTTTCTTGCTCGGCCAAGAGGGGTATAAATATTTATAACCTCCATTGGGTCGAGTTTGAATTAAGATCAAGGGTTATCAAATAATGCTACCTTTGGTCTTTTGGATTTCTTGTCCTAATAGGATTGATATAAGATTCAGATATGAATTCCAAGGATTTTGTTGTTTAATATCTATTATTTGGTGAATTACAATAATAAAGCCGGATTTTTTCATATCTCATTGTGTCCACTATTTGATATGAATGACATATCAATGTGAATGCAGTTGAAAATGCACAAACATAGATTATAAAAATCTCTCAAGATTCATTGCTAAAGAAACCATAAATGCACAAGCCGAGATAAACCCTATCAGTAAATCTATGAATATTGTACAATCTAAATCTTGAACAACAAAAGAACTTAGTGTAGCATTCCTTGACTATGACAAGAAATGTAAATGGGCTACGACAACATTTGTTGGGAAAACATCCCTGAGGAATTTTGGTGATTACAAAACTATCATTAGTACTAATGTTTACCATGACGAGTGACTTCCACTTTATCAATGACTCATTGGTATCAGCAAATATAAGAAACTAGACTTTGACGTAAAGCAGAACAAGTGCCAGTGTGAGTGGAATCTCATTGTCGCTTGGAATGACCTAATCGAGCTAGAATTTTCGGAAGTCTTTGGACACTAATACAAGTAGAAGGCTCGTTGGTCCTAACATCGTGCGTTGGATTAACATTGTCATCCCTGGAGATTGTCAACTAGATCACATACAATCTTCATTGGTCATAGTGTGTATAGATTGGCGATGGCGATGCATTGGCTCTGTTGATGGTGAGATAGATGTTGGAAGGTGAGCGTTGATGGTACATAAAAGAGCCGTTGCAAGACTAGACTCCGTAAACTAACAAACTAGGAATATATCGGAAAATCAGCTAACAAGTTTATGCTTAAGTGACGAGACAGTTGTAGTAGACTCCATTTTAGGACCTACGAAAGGTCGAACAAAGTGAATGCAGGAGCAGTCCTAATTCTAATGAAGGTCTGCAACAACTCTCAAATGGCTAGCTAGGTGTCCTTGGAAGTCTCCAACGAATAGATTGAAGACTTCTCTATATAAGAAGCAGCGAAGCTGGAAAGAGGGTTGGTCGAGAAATTTGTTGAATATTGCAATTGTAACCTGAATGTGAAATTGTCATCAATCTTGTTCTGATCATTTCTCTGTGTTTTATGTATCACTGTAACAGCCTATAGTCAAGTGTATAAGTGGAAGAATCGCGATTGTGTTTTGATAGTGTTATTTGTCATGAGAACGGAACAACACTTACCGGTTGTAACTTTTATTGCTGATTACTAGTGAAATCCAGTCATTGTTAGACTGTTAGTCTGAGAGTGAACGTAAGCTTGAATATAAAATCGAACCATTTTATATTGTTATGTGATCGTCTCAATCTACTCTATCGGTTCATTAGCATCACACACGGTAACTTGCTTTCATCACCATCTGGCGTGCTGATTGTTTAATATTCCACGAAAGTTTATCATTATCTTCAGTCAACCTATTCAATCCCCTTCTAGGTTGTATTGTTAGCCCAACAACATTGATGAGGTAGATCGGCTAGAGAATGTCGAAACTCGTAAGAGAAAGAATATATGATCATTCACCTTCCTGATTTCGAAAAGTATAATGCTTCATTCTCTTTTTTATTTACTTAATTTTTAATTTTTCTCTCATTTTTATTTATTATATTTTTTATTCTCTTATTCCCTTCCATCATTCCTAAATAAATTTTTATTAAATAATAAATTATACTAATATACCTAAAATATATAATAAATATAAATACTAAATATGTAGAATATAATCAAAGGATAAAAATAAATTTAAATAAATAAATAAAAATAGGGATAAATAAAAAAATAAAAATAAAAATAAAAATAAAAATGTTGTTATTTTTTTTCATTATTTCATATTTTATATTTTATAGTAGAATTCAAATATTATTTATATTTAATTATCATATTATTTTTATTAATTTAAGAATTTTGTTATTCAAGAAAAATAATTTTTATATCATGAATATAAGAAATCCTACACACCTATATCCTACCTCTTCCATGGGATATTTTTATCCAAGCTATATTCCTCTTATATCTGACTTTATCCTGTCTTGGTCAATAACCAAATACATAATAAGATAAATTTTATCATATCTTGAATTTTATCTGTGCTATCAAACATAGTCTAAGAGTTTCATCGGATTTGGAAAACTATCTCAAAAGCTCGATCGATGGTCATTATCTCTTTCGTGGATTAAACTGATTAAATCAAGTTTGAAAAAGTGCGAATAGGAGAAAAATCCCTCAAACAACCAGCCCCTTCCTAGTAGATAAAATATGGTTCTAAACGATTCAAAGGCGCATAGGAATAGAATTGAATGGATGATTGTTGAATCGAGTAACCACGGTGGATCAAACCTCATCAACAAGGAAATTGAGTTTGGAGTTTAACTCGTACTATGGATATGGCCAGCCATAGCTCTTGATTGCTCTACGCAATGGTAAGTGTTAACATAGTGTCAAGACCATATGACTTGCATGTAATGAATGACTTAAATAAAATGCGAATATGAACTATGCTAATGGTATTTTTGTTCAGAGGTTGGGGTTAATCCCTAACTTTCTTATGCAATAAACGATTAAATGGGTCGCCAAAATTTAGGTGTCAATAGAAATCAAAGCCAAATGTTGCTCAATTTGTACATGCCTAGACAACATGGACCCGAGAGTGATGCCTGTCTTATAAAGAATCGTCATGCTAATATATAAATAGGAAGATACCTCATGCATCCACGACAACAGGTGGTACTGAAATGTGGAGAAATAGTCGGTCATCATAGTATGTTTTTTCAATTTCCCACATATATTCAAAAGAGTGTAAAGATCTTAATGACAATTTTGACGAGGAAGATAGATAACTGGGATCAAAGATGAGCAATTAGATTTTTGAAGGCAAATTTCAGCGGCAGGAAGGTAATCGAGCTCCAAACTCATTGAGCCGCGACATGTTTAGATTTGAGTAGATTGAAAAGATATTCTGAGTTCAACCTCGATGACGACTTGAGTCCAAATCTTCTTCCCTCTCGTCCTCGGATTGAGCTTAGATCTCTCCAACTTAAAGCTTTCGCTTCTATTCTTCACCATAAGCTACCCAACTCTTTCCCGATCTCTTATCAAATTATGGAGTTTCATGGATGATTGTTTATAGAGTGCGATACTGGATTTTGAACCAAACTATAATCAATTAAGGTTTCATTTGTCTTGCGGAAAATAAATGATACAGAAAATATTTCTTATGGAGTTTCATGGATGATTGTTTATAGAGTGCGATACTGGATTTTGAACCAAACTATAACCAATTAAGGTTTCATTTGTCTTGCGGAAAATGAATGATACAGAAAATATTTTTTTAAAAAAATGATCGCTTATGTTACTTACAAAAATGAATGAATGAAAAATATTTTCATCGTCCATGAGAATGCTTAGACAAAAATTATTAACGACAATAATTTTGTTATTTTCTAATTATTTCAAGTGATATAAACAATCATTTTTAGAAAAATATTTTTCAAATCATTGAATTTTTGCTAAACAAACGGAACTCCAGAGATGTTTCTGGACACGAGGATATCTCATTGGACTCCTAAGTCTCACGACAAAAGTGAAGAGAAACACTATCTAGACGATTAATAATTCGCCATTCATATAGGTGGTTGAGGTTAAAAGATTTTAAGGCATGGGAAATTAAACGGTGGTTGAAGCTGAATGATAATTGAGGCACAAGCTAGTGGGAACGTTGGTACAAATTAACCGTAACTCTTTCATGAATGAATGAATTTGCCTGAGCAAATCCTTTTACTGTATATAAAGATTGCTATTTTTTTTGAATTTGATAGGTCTCGTGCATATCTTTGTTTAGATTGTCATCGTACCCAATAATCATTTTTTTATGTGACATAAGATAAAAAAAAAGAAAAAAGAAAAGGGTTCTGGGCTTATTGCTATTTTGATTAGCCGTTTTTGTTACACTTGTCCGGACTTAAAAGTTTCCTATGGGGTTGATGTTGCCATAACCCTAGCAAAGCCATATAGGCATGGCAATTCGTTTGTTTCGCAGAAAATCAACAATTTGAAAATGTTTGTTTGAAACGATCAGCTATATTGATCGCAAAAATAAATGGTCGAAAAATATTTTCATCATCAAAGAAAATACTTCAGTACGAACTATATTGACAAAAAAAAGAAAATATTTTTTGAATCATTTTGTATTGTGTGAAATAAATGCACAAAACTCAATTAATTTCTTGACCCAAAAAAATAAGGACAAATACCATAAAAAACCCCAAACTGGTACACTTGTGACAGATTTACCCTAAATTAATTTTTTAACCACAAAAAATCCCAAACTGGTATACCCATGACAAATTTACCCTTTATTAATTTCCGTTAAAATTTACTGTCAAATTTTTGAGTTGATGACACGTAACAGTTGACGGGTATACTAATTTGGGATTTTACCTCTCCGTTTGTCACAAATTTATCAATTTGTGATTTTTCATGGTATTAATTCAATTTTATGGAGGGTAAGTCACAAATATACTAGTTTGAGATTTTTAGTAGTTAAAAAATTAGTTTGTGGTAAATTTATTATAGTTGTACCGATTTGGAGTTTTTAATGGTCAAAAAATTTGTTCAGATAAATCTGTCACATTTGTATAGTTTAGGATTTTTTGTAGTATTAATCCAAAATATAAAGAGAGAAAGAAAGCTCAACTTAGTTTTTAAAAAAAGGAACGAAGGCAACTGCGAAATGGTCCAAGCATGTGGCACCCACCGCCGGTGTTCGGACAAAAAGCAGTGAGTGAAAGGAACAGCTTTTGCTTTCATGTGACCTCCGATTGTCTTGTGGTACAAGCAAAGCACATCTCAGGATTCTTGCAAGCACGTCCCGTGACAACTTGCTTCTCCTTGCCGCCATCTTTCGAGGAGACATGGATTCTTCCGATCCATAGCAAAAGAAATATTATCTTCCGACACATTTCCTTAATGTCGCTGCTTTTCTCGAGGATAAGGTATTGTGTGGACAAATGTGTGAAGGGTGCTGTCCATATAGCCAATAGAAACATCCTACTAACTGGTTTGCTAATCTTAAAATCGATAAATGCTTGAGCGCAGACTCTTTTCTTTTCCTCCTAGAAGGTTACTTCATGTTTTATTAGGTGATGAAATAGGGATAATAAATTTACGGCATTAAATTTTTGTACTCGACTTTAGCCCCTTTTCAAAACAAAGAAAAAATTGTATATGAACTTATTTTCTTGTGGGATCCGGTGTGGATCCCACAAACTTTCGAAGTATGATGGATTTGATCCAATGGACTCATAGCTTGTTTTGTAAAAGCGAAAGCTCAGCACGGTATATGTTGATGGTTATAGCAGTAGAAAATAGAAACAAAAGGCCGTTTTATAATAACTGAAAATTCGTTGCTCAATCACGTCGATTGAACATTGAATTGGCGAGGAATCGATAATCAAATGATTCAGAAAAAAAAAATGACTGGATAAATTGTCCCTAAACAATGTCCGGGCTTAGCTTCTCTTAGGAAACATTGCTAGCACATTTTAAGGGTGTGTTTGGTAACCATCTTATTTCCGAAAATAATTTTTTATCAGAAATGATTTTTTTTTATTTTATTCCCAGAAATAGGCGTTTACTAACTGTCCAAAATTTTTATCCCTGGAATAGAAAAAGAACATAAATGCTTTTGGTAACTCCATAAAATTTCTTTTATTAATAATATTTTGAATTTTTTAATATTTCTTTCTTTTTTTTTCCTTTTCTGTTTTTCTTCTTCCCCTTCCTTGGCCTATGGCCAGATTGCTGGCACTAGCGACGGGCTATAGGCGAGGGCCACCCTCGCCAGCTCTAATGAGGGCTAGACCCTTGCCACCTGGGAGAGGGCCACCCTCGCCAAATCTGGCGAGGGCTACCTTCGTGGCATGGGTAAAGGTTGCCCTTGCTAGATTCGGCAAGGGCAGTCCTTGTCTAGGTTGTGAGCCGCTCTTGCCGGCCATTGGTGAGGGCCGCGATGCCCTCGCCAGTCCTGGCCTGTGGCTGGTGGCTGCCGACTGGCGACCAGCAATTGGCCATAGGTTAGGAAAAATGAAGAAGCTAATCGAAAAGAAGAAGAAGAAGAAGAAAATTTTCTTTTCCATTTCTGATTTTTGTTCCCAGAATCAAAAAGTAACTTTTTTTTTATTCTTGATCCCGCTCTAAAACTAATTCTGAGAACAAATTTGTGTAAATTTGTGCCCGGGAATAAAAAATTTACCAAACAGATTTCTGTTCTTTTTTTTTTGTTCTACGGAACAAAAGAATGTAATCAATCACTAGTTGGCAAGTTACCAAACGTACCCTAAGTCTCGTTTTGCTCCAAATTGTTGGTGTTATTGGCCCTTACATGCTTTGTATTTTTATTTTTATTGCAATTAGGTCTCCAACTTGGCTGAGTTATGCAATTGGGTCCTTTCGGCAGCCTACCAAATAAGTCACGTCATTGCACCAATAAAATAATTTAGGGAACATAATTCCTCCAAAAAGTTTGGAGAATCCCAGAGCATGTATGAAGGTAAGGAGACTAGAACTGAACATAACCATCAAAAGCAGGGGAATTGTCACTTCGGCATTGCACATACAAAAACATTCACATAGGATTTTAATGTCTTGTAGAATATTGTTTATTTGTTGAAATCCAACTTCACCGGGCTTTTCTGCGCAATATGTTAGAAATTTGCAGATCAATGTTAGAATCCCTCAAATTATTTTGATGATTACAAAACCTTATTAAAGTATTTGATGAATTCTTTGAGTGGATGCAGAAAAGTATTGCATGTTTACTCCATGCCAAGGCCGGAGCATACCACAAGCTCAGAAGGTCTTATAGTGGATTACATGGATGCCACAGATCCATAAGGTCTTATAGCGGTTACACATTGCTTACAACGAGAAAGCCAGTAGCATGACTCAAACTTGGCATGGTGTACGAAAAGTTCAAATCTTACCATCCAAGCCAACCCACTTAGGCACCATGAGCTCCATCTTAGATATATGATATATCAACATGATTATATGAACTCTTCTTTTTAGAGTATTCCCAAAAAACACCATTTCGCGGGTACTGTTCACGCGAGCAGAAATGCTCTCTTCTAGTTCCCTCGCAGTTACTGTTCACGCGACGGTGGGGTGAGGATTCCGGCTAATTCCGGTGACCTTTGGAGCTGAAATTTGGAGGCTAGGTCCCTTGGCTTCTCCTTTCTTTCCTCTCCAAAGGATTCCTTTTCTTTCTCAGTACAGAGGCGGGATTGGTAGATCTGAATCGGGCTCCTGCGGGCTTCTTTTCTGGAAAACACGACCAAGCTGAGTGACTCAGCTGGGTTAGCTACTGCTAGGTCGACTCCCAACCTGAAGGTACTCTCGCCTTGGTTCTCCTTCTTCTTGGCTAGTCATTGAATTTTTGCTGGGTGCATTTATTGGGTTGGGTGGTACATCTCTATTGCCTCTCCCGTAGCTGATCCTTATGACTATATTGGGCTAATTGGTAGTTGAAATTGGAGTATTAGCCTGTTAATTCTCAATGGAGGAGGTTAGTACGAACCCTCCACTTGGTCTTTCCCCTGTTAGTGAGTCTCCTCTGGAGACAGAAGGTCTTGCACTTCCCAGCAAGGTAACAGAGACTATAGGAAATAATACCTCCCGTGCACAGGAGGTTGTCCCCCCTTCTGGTTCCAGACTTCTATTAAAAGGAAATGCTAGTCGTAGTCAAAGTAGAGGGCAGTCGAAGTTTAGAAACTGCTCCCTCAAGCATGCACAGAATGTAGATCAGTAAACTTCGGCTGCCTCCAAGCCATCTGCAAATCAAAAGATGGTATCAGGATGGCCTAAATAAGCTTGATTTCAGACTTGGACAAGTCAGTTTTGGAAGTAGCTTTAGGCCTCAAGCAACTGATAATGATCTTATGTAAGATCACAATTATTCTGGTCAGGTCAGAATATGAAATATGGCGTTTAGAGCCTTTAGCAAAATTCTAATTCTCTGAAGCCGCTTTGGAAGCATCTTCTAGGCTCACTTCTAATGGAGTAAACTTGTAATTTTTTGCTCCAATAATCATAGCCAGATCTTCCACTTTCAAATTATACTTTTTATCACCAACAGTGAATTGAAGCCAATTTGGTGACAGAATGGAAAGATTTGAGTAAAAATAAGCAGTCAGTTCTGCATATACTGTGCAGATTGCAGACAGAATTCATAAATGCCAAATCTTTCAAAAAGATGTTTATCAGAAATGCTAGCCTTTTCCAGATAGTCGAAATCCATACTACGATGATTCATAATTCCTCTAGCAAGTAGAAGCTGATAGTATATATTGTGCTCTGTATTTATGAATAAACCGCCACTACCTTGAATACCAGATGCAATTCCATCCTTCTTCTCAAAATTATGAAAAAGTTTAGCATCATCATAAGGAATCGTAATATTGGATGCACTTGTAGATTTAGGGCTTATGCGAACAGATTTCTTGTCAGAAGGAGTGGATGGTTCCTCGACTTTCTCTTTTCCCTTTCTGGAAGTAGTCTCCTTTGGAGTAGAACTAGCATGATCATGAACAGTTCTAGAGGAAAATTGAGAGTAACTTCGCACAAGACTTTCTTCAGTGTGAAAGCCGTTATCTTTCAGATACTGACAAAGAACCGATGCAGAAGCATTGCTGCGTTTCAACCTCTCGTATGCTTTCCACACAAGTTTGATATTACTGAAACGAAAGTCAATTTTACCCGTGGTTTTTAGTGGAGATGATGGTTGTGGTTCTTGTGGTGTCGCTTTTGAAGTTTCTTGGTGGTGGTTCGATTGTGTTTGATATCTCCATGAATTCTACCGATCCTGAGCACTTTGAATCTTTGTTGAGAATACGTGATGATCATCTTTTGAAAGGCATTGTGATTCACAGGGACAAAAAGATTTGATCTTGGAGAAGAAGGAGAAGCAAACTCTGAGTTTCGTGATGATAAGGAGCGAAAGGGTTCGTACTGTTAGGGTTTTATAAAAAGAAGAGGGCGATTTTTGGAAATAAAGAACCGCTTTTGGAAGTTATAAGAAGTGATCCTATTTTATAGGAATGGTAAAAAAAATATTTTAAGCACAAACAATCAATTAGATAAATTAGAATACATACCTAATTTGCTTCCAAAAGTAACATGTACGAAAATATCCGACTAGAAATGTCAAAAAAATACCCGCCAAAATTTGAATTAAGGACGTATCTTTCTTTTGAGTCTGAAATAGACATTCAGACGGAGAACATTTTAATCTGAAAAATTTCTGTCTAACAAATACTTCAAGAAAATGGATAAGTAATGCATAGTTTATTTCTGATATACTCAAATGAAGACTTATCAAGAGTTTTTGTGAATATATCATATAATTGATTCTTAGAATCAATAAATTGAATATTCACATCACTATTATAAACATGGTATCTAATAAAGTGATGCTTGATTTCAATATGCTTAGCTCGTGAATAAAGAATTGAGTTCTTGATCAAATTGATAGCATTTGTGTTGTCACATTTGATTGCAACACTTGAATCTTTAATAGCAAAGTCTTGCAACTGTTGTTTCATCCATAGAATCTATGCACAACAACTTCCCAAGACCATATATTCTGCTTCTGCTGTAGAAAGTGCAATTGTATTTTGTTTCTTTGAGTATCAAGATACCAACATATTTCCAAGTGATTGACATGTTCCTATTGTACTTTTCCTATCCACTTTACAGCCAGCTAAATCAGCATTAGAATAACTAGTAAGAGTAAAATTTGATTCTTTGGAATACCAAAGACCTAACATTGGATGAGTTTCAATGTATTTAATTATTCTTTTAACTGCAGAAAGATGTGATTCTTTTGGGTCAGATTGAGATATTGCACACATATAGACACTAAACAATATGTCAGGTCTAGATGCAGTAAGATATAACAATGATCCTATCATGCTTCTATATACCTTCTGATCAACCTTTTTACCATTTTCATTTTTGTCTAGTTTGGATGAATGAGACATAGGAATATCTGTTTTCTTGCAGTTCTGCAATCCAAACTTCTTGACAATCTCCTTTGCATATTTTTCTTGGCAAATGAAGGTTCCATTCTTGGTTTGTTTTACTTGTAGTTCAAGAAAGAATGTCAACTCACTCATTATACTCATCTCAAACTCATTCTGCATATTCTTAGAAAATTCTTTGCAAAGCAGTTCATTAGATGATCCGAAAATAATATCATGAACATAAATTTGAACAAATAAAAAATCTTTACCTTTACTTTTAATGAACAAGGTTGTATCAACCTTACCTTTTGTGAAGTCATTTTGCATAAGGAAGTTAATTAACCTCTCATACCAAGCACGAGGTGCTTGTTTTAGACCATAAAGGGCCTTTTTGAATTTATAGACATAATCAGTCTTCCTTGGTTCTTCAAAACTAGGTGGTTGTTCCACATATATTTCTTCTTTGATATAGCCATTTAGGAAAGCACTTTTCACGTCCATCTGAAACAATTTAAAGTCATGGAAACAAGCATAAACTAATTGTAGCCTAATGGCTTCTAACTTGGCAACTGGTGCATAGGTTTCATCATAATCTATGCATTCTTCTTATGAGTAGCCTTTTGCTACAAGTATTGCTTTGTTTCTTGTAACTTTCCCTTTGTCATCCAGTTTATTTCTGAACACCCATTTAGTTCTAATTATTGGATGATTTTTAGGTCTTGGCACAAGTTCCTATACTTTATTGATTCTGAATTGCTGAAGTTTCTCTTGCATCGCTTCGATCTAGCTTTCATCTGATAATGCTTCACCAACTTTGTTTGGTTCTATTTCTGATATTAATGCCAAGTTGCTGATATTTTCCTTGTATTTAGTCTAGTCTTGATGCCATCTTCTATTTCTCTAATGATGAGGTTCTTCGGATGACTGGATTTATGTTTTCAGTTTCTATCGAATCTCTCCTTCTGAATATAATCAGATTCTGAAAGTTTTGATTGAGTTTGGATTGAACCTTATTTTTCTTCTTCTATAGATTCAACGATATTTGGAGATTCTTGTTTTTTTTTTTTTGGTAACCATTTTGGAGATTCTTGTTGAGCTTCAGATGACTCTTTAATATTGAAAGATGGTTCAAATTCATCTTTGTGAGTCTGAATATTTTTATCAAACCTTACATTCATTGTTTCTTCTACAGTCTGAGAATTCTTGTTGAATACATTGTATGCTTTACTTGTAATAGAATATCCAAGGAGAAATCCTTGATATACTTTCTCATCAAACTTACCAGAGTAGTCATTTGAATTTTTGAGTATAAAGTATTTACAACCAAATACATGAACATATGAAATACTAGGTTTTCTACCTTTGTAAAACTCATAGGTGGTTTTCTAAAAAATGAGCCTAAGAAAAACTCTGTTAATAATATAACAAGCTGTAAAAATTACTTCTGCTTAAAAATGAAAAGGAATCTTGCTTTTAATTAAAAGAGTTCTTGCCATTTCTTGCAAAGAACGATTTTTCCTTTTTACGTTACCATTTTGTTCTGGTGTATAAGAAGTAGAAAAATTGTGTTGAAAGCCATTTTCCTTATAGAAATTTGAAAAACTTTGATTTTCAAATCCTCCCCCATGATCAGTTTTAATGCAGGAAATGGTATAACCATTTTCATTCTGAACTCTTCTTGCAAAACTTGAAAAATATGAAAATGCTTCATTTTTATGAGCAAGGAACAACACTCAAGTAAATCTTGTGAATTCATCAACAATAACTAAATAACATTTCTTACCACCAATACTTTGTGTTCTAGTTGGTTCAAATAAATCCATATGACAAAGCTGCAAAACATGATTAGTGGAAACATGATGTATAGACTTAAAAGAGCTTCTTACTTATTTTCCTAGAGTGCAAGCATTGCATAACTCTGTTTTCTTGTATTTCAAATCTGGCAGACCTCGAATCAATTTCTTGTTTGAGATTTTTAAGATTTGTTTTATACTAATATGTCTCAATCTTCTGTGCCATAGATCTTCATCCTCTTTGATTGAGATCAAGCAATAAGTGGAGTTTGGGTTGACATTTAGAAGATAAATATTGCCATGTCTTCTTCCTGTGAATGTTTGAGAAGAATCTTTGCTTGTTCCTAAGCATGTATTTTCTTGAAAGTTGATTCTAAAACCTATATCACATAGTTGGCTTATGCTTATTAAGTTGTAGTTGAGTCATTTTACCAATGATACATTATTAATTGTGAGTCCTCCAATTTTAACTGTTCCGTTGCCAACTATCTTTCCTTTGTTATTTACTCCAAAGGAAACTTTTCCACCATTCAGACTTTGTAGTTTAACGAATAAACTTGGATCTCCTGTCATGTGTCTAAAACATCCACTGTCTAGGTGCCACTTTCTTTTTCTCTTTGTGAAAAACCTGCAAAAATCATAACCACTCAATTTTTCTTTGGTACTCAAATTTATTTGGGTCCTTGAGAATTAGTATAGGCTGTCTTAACAAAATCTCTTCGAATTGGTTTCTAGACCTTAGGATATTCATTCTCAAAGTGCTGTGAATCTCCATGTAATTTGACATTTCAATTGGCATTTTATGATACTTTACCTCAATTTCAACTTTAGCATCAGAATCTAAATCTGAGTCTGAGTCTAATTGGGCCATCAGACAGAAGTTTGAGATATCTTCATCACTGTCTTCACACTCTGTATCACTCCAGATTTTTGCTTTTAAGGCCTTCTTTGCTTTGTCAAATTTAGTCTTTTTTTTTTCAAAAGTGGATAATTTGGGTTGATATGTCCACGTTTCCTACAATAAAAGTAGATTACTTCCTTTGATTTTTCTGTTTCATCGAGAGCCTTCTTCTTCTCAAAAGGCTTATTCCTTTTTAGATTTCTTCCTTTCATTTTCATCTTATTGTACTTCTTTATGAAGAGAGCCAGTTCTTCATCGTCAACATCTTCATTTTTAGAATCTGCATCATCAGAATCAATATTATACTTTAATGCAATTGACTTTTTACCTCTGGATTCATTCTCCTCATTTAGTTGTTCAGTTTCATATGATTGAAGAGTTCCGATTAGCTCATTCACTGATAGAGGTATGATCCTTTGAGTCTCTTGAAGGGATGTTTTGATATTATCCCACTGCTTTGACAATCCTCTCAAAAGTTTGTTGACTTTTATCGCATTTGAGACTAGTTGTCCTTGATATGCAAGACCGTTTACTATGTCAGCAAATTTGTCATACATCTCAGTAACTGATTCTCCAGATTTCATTCTGATGGATTCATATTGACCAAACAGTAGATTGATTTGAGTTTTGTTGGCTTGATCTATTCCTTCATATGTAATGTAGAGAGTATCCCAGATATCCTTAACTGATTCACAAGAAATAATTTTCATATATTCAATGGGTGCTAAAGCACAATAGAAAGAATAAATTGTTTTTGAATCTAAAGCTTCTCTTTTTGATATCTCAGTTTGAGACAATGGAGGATCTGCTGATGTACTTTCTTCTATCTTTTCTTTTGAATCTGAAGGTTTTGATTTGACTCGTCTGATGATAACATCCCATTGCATATGATCAATTGACTTGATGAATGCCTTCATCTTATTCTTCTAGACACTATATTCCTTGCCATCGAAATATGGTGGTCTATTATTGCTTTGTCCTTCAATGAGACCTAGAGTACTCAAGCTAGCCATATAGATCGTTAGCTCAGAAGTAATACACTTCAATAAATGAGCAATCTGCTCTGATACCAATTGATATAGTTAGCAAGGATCACCTATAGGTGGTGGATAGGTGATCTTAAACAATTTTGATCAATTTAAGCAAAAATGATTGACCACAGTTGAGTCTGAATAAAATTCAGATTCAAAACAGTTTATATAAACAATGCTCTTGATGTGCAATATGTAAAGTAAGAGATAAGGGATAGAAAAACTGCACACAAGTTTATAGCGGTTCGACTTATAGCAAGCCTACGTCCACTCTCCCACGTTGATAGCCTACTGACTGGATTTCACTATGTAATCAAAAGGAATTATAGATTCTGAGTGACACCACTCTTATGTATGATAGAACTCTCTATCTCACACAATCACTCTTACAAGGTATTCCTCAAGATCTTAATGTTTAGCTCAAAAAGACAAGAGAAAGAGTTGGAGTATGCTCAAACTTTGGACTTGTTGATTCTTGATTTCGTACATTGCCTTCTGCTCCTCGTATATCTCCTTTTATACTCGTTTACTCCCAAACTAGCCGTTGGACAGTCTTCAAAGGATCATCTTCCAATCTTTATCTTCGACAGATTTGTATAAAATGGATTGAGTAGTTGTTGGTTGACAAAATCTGAATCCCGCTTATTCTGTTCGTCCATACAATCAGAATCTTAATTTTCATAAGTAGAGCTTTATTCATTGTAATGCATACTCGTCATGATATTTGATTGTCAATCAATTGATTAAGATTGAATCAATCGAAACATTCCTATTTTGAAATCTATACCAGATCACTAGCTGTTGTGATTTGTTCTGAATGAGTTTTGCTTATGCTTCTAAAAAACTTCTGAGTTTGCATATACAAAACTTCTGCGTCTGAATAATTTCTGATTCTTGCTTTACATTCAGAACCTGAGTCTGCGTAGGTCTTCAGAAAAATCTGAGTCTTTCAAAATTAGAGTTTGAATGACTTTTTATGGTAAAGTCTGAACTTTTAGTTCTGAGGAATTGTAAAGTTTGATATTTTTCTCTAAACTTCCAGAATATATTAACCTATAATGAAATGCATGTCAGATTTATAAGATAAACATAGAAAATTTTGTTAGCTTCAAAATTCATTAAGAGTTTTCCTCAACATTTGGAAGATCTAATCCCAATTACTATGCATCTAGTCCTAGTTTCTGCTTTTTTTTTTTTGGAAAATTCATCTTGTCCTAATTCAAATTCATTTACTCATAGTTATTATGCATCTTAATTGTATTCTCGATTTCAAGTCTTAATTTTATGAGTGGTAAGTGTATTGTTGGTTATAATTCTTAGTTTTTATGAGTTTTAATTATGTTGACAATTTCAAGAATCATAGTCTAAGAGTCACAGAATTTTAAGAGTAATTTTCGTTTGCTTAGAAGAGTCCTCTATAAATAGGTGCAATGTCATTTGTACTATAGAAGACTTGACTATAATGAATTCATGAGATTTTTCTAAAGTAAGTGAATATGTAACCCTTTCCATTAAACACTCTTCCATACACTTAGGGCCTATTTGGCAAGTTGCCAAATAATAAAAAATTTTGCTCTTTTGTTCTCAGAATCAGTTTAGAAATAAAAATCTGTTTGTTAAATTTTTTTTGTGCCCAAGCACAATTTTGCAAAAAATTGTTCTCAGAATTAGCTTTGGAACAAAATCAAGAAGCAAAAAAAAAAGTAGCTTTATAATTTTGGAACAATTTTTCCATTTCTAATTCTTCTTCATTTTCTTCTTTTTTTGGTTTGTTGTTGCTCTTCAGCCTGCCGCCCGCCGCCCACTGGCAGCTGGCAAACGGCCGTAGGCTAAGGCCGACGAGGGCTGCTCGCAACCGCAACGATGAGGCCTCGCCCATCCAAGGAGAGGCCAACCTCGCCGTCGCCATGGTTAGCTACTGCGAGTTCGACCTCGCTAGATCTGGGCGAGGTTGTGCCTCGCCTAGCCAAGGCGAGGCTGGTCTTGCCGTCGCCACCCAAGTCCGTCGCTTGGGTGGCGACAGCGGCGGCGAGGGTCACAACGCCCACGCCGACCCTGGCTTGTGGCCAGTTGTTGGCGTCAGCAACTGGCCTTGGTCGAGGAAGAGAAGGGAAAGAAAGAAAAAAAAAGAAAGAAATATTAAAAAAATCAAAAATATTATTAATAAAATAAAATTTTGTGTAGTTACCAAATGCATTTATGTTATTTTCCTATTCTAAGAATAAAAATTTTGGGCAGATACTAAAAGCCTTCAAATGTTTAGAAATTGTTTTCGGGCACAGAATAAAAAAGAATCATTTCTGAGCATAATATATTCCCAGGCACAGAATGGTTGCCATGTGCAGCCTTAACCTAAAAAATGAATTTCGGATTAGCTCAATCCCACTGTGAATCAAACTCTATCTTCATTATTTGCCTCTCGTTGCTTGTTAGAGCTTTGCTATCATGGCTACCACCTTGGCAATATGGTTGAATCGCTTGAATCACGATATTGCTCACCTTCGTCTACCCCATACTAAATCGCATGGATTTGTACTTTGGTATATAGGCTAAGCACTTTCTCAAGAGTTCATCTGTTCTAATATCATGTTGTTGTCAACTCACTCATCCATCCAACAATTGCACTCACTTGAGCATATTTAGGATGCATTTGGTTCAATTTTAGGGGATGTAAGACCATTTCCCCAAGGATCTTTGAATGAAGGTGTATTTGCAGGAAGAAAATAGCGTTTGAATCATTGCTTTTGGTGAATACTTTGTAAAGTAACTTTGAAGTTAAAATAAATAAATAAATAAGAAAAAAATAAAGACCCAGCTCATGGTTATTATGTTGATATATCATATATCATGGTAAACCAACTTTAGGCGAAAATATTTCATGATTTATCAGATTGATTGCTAATCCAAGATCATGACTTATATTTCCAAAAATAGAAGATTCTCTACAGGCTGGACAACTGAATAGATTGGAAGATTTTTATAGCTAATATCGTGGATTAATGACAATATTATCCAAGGAAATTCGAGAGTGACATGACGGATACTCATTCAAGTTTCACCATTTGATTTATGAATACTAGAAACGAAGCTGAGAACACAGGAGGATGAACTACAGCATATACGTGAATTTGCGAATACACATTCATGCTCATTAGCTCGAATTTGTGATTATCACTGTGAGAGTTGAAACTTTATTTGTAAATCTTCTTTAAACATTTTTTGCTATTTTTTTTATATGCACTATGGTGAGCGTGAGAAAAAGCATGGATTTTTATTGGAAGTGTTCGCAGAAGCTGTTTGTTCTGCAGACAGAGGGAATTGGGATTTCACCTAAGGTACTTGGCAAAGGGATTTGTAAATCCATTGTGGGTGAATGAAAGGTGTGGAAGCTCTGGAACTTCTGTGGGGCATTTGCGAAAAGAAAGGGTTGATTCACAATTGTGGGGTAACAAGGGAGAAACTACTATTGTAGAAGGTGAACTGCAGGAGAAATAAGTTTATGTCCGGAAGGAACCCGGTTAGGTTTGCTAGAACTTGAAGAGTGAAGTAGGCAAAAGGAAAGTCAAACTATTATAAAATCTATGTCCTGATATTCTCAATCCCTATCTATTTTATTATTGTACTTTTACCTGTTCAAGATTGTCTTTATTGTTGCATTCACATAGTTTGCAGAATATTCAAAGTTTACAGTTTGTAGAAACTTCACTGTTGCACCTGCAGAGTTTGAAAAATCAGACATTATTATCGATTCACTCCCTCTTGGTTGTTATATCTGAACCTATAATAATCCACCGACGGCATCTTCCCCGACGTGCGTTTAGCCATCTTGAACTTGTTTCACTTGCTTGTCTTCGTGGCCGCCTCCTTGTTTGGTGTTTATTTTATTATCCCATGGCTCTTGTGCCGTTGCCACTATCGTCTCTGTTTGGAGTTCGTTGTACTCTCTTACTCTCTTTGTGGACTTCTCTGCTTTCGTCATCCCCCTTTCTGGTTCAACCCATATAGCTCTGTCGTGGGCCTTGTTGCTATAATCCTAGCCCGATGCGGGACCATTGGGTTTAATTGAACAATTCTCAAGTCCAACTCAAATTTCATCATCTTAATAGTATTGTCGGTTTCAAGTCTAAATTTTATGAGTCTTAAGTGTATTGTCGATCACAATTCTTAGTTTTTATGAGTCTTAAGTGTATTGACAATTTCAAGAGTCATAGCCCAGGAGTCATAAAATTTTAGAGTAATTTTCGCTTGCTTAGTAGAGTTCTCTATAAATAAAGGCACAATCTCATTTGTACTATAGAACTCTTGAACGTAATGAACACATGAGATTTTCCTAAATTCAGTGAATATGTATCTTCGGGTCTTTATCCAATTCCAAAGTTCTTTAGGGCTTGATGGTGAACTTTATCTATTATCAAGTTCTTTATCCTTGGTACGTAAATGGCTCGGTCATCCATGCCTAGGTAGTGAAATTCATTTGAGTTTTTTATCATTAGCTCGCGCTGCATTCCTTTATGTCTTGGTGGTGACCTTAATCTATTCCAATTTCATTTTCCACTCATACACATTCATTTAAAACCTTTCCATCAACCGTTTCCATTACACTCTTCCATACAATTAGCCTTGAAAATGAATTTCAGAATTGTTCAATCCTAGCACGAATTAAGTTTTATCTTCATTATTTGCTTCCACAGCTTGTTAGAGCTTTGCTATCATGGCTACCACTCTGGTAGTATGGTGGTAGTATGGTTGAATGGCTTGAACCGCTTGAGCGTCTTCTTTTTCGTCCATCCCATACCAAGTCTTATGGATTTATACTTTGGTAAAAAGGTTAAGCACTTTTTCAAGAGTTTTTTTTTGGTAAGGTACTTTTTCAAGAGTTCATATGTTCTAATATCATGTTGCTATTAACTCACTCATCCATCCAAATATTGCACTCACCTGAGCACATTTAGGCTGCATTTGGTTCAACTTTGGGGAATGTAAAACCATTTTCCCAAGAATCTTTGAATTAAGGTGTATTTACAAAAGGCAAATAGAGTTTGGATCATTGATTTTGGTGAATACTTTGTAAGTAACATTGAAGTTAAAATACAAAAAAGAAAAGAAAAAAGAGAGGGAGCCAAATCAACAATTAGAGGAGAGAGGGTAGGTGAGTGATGATTGGCGACCATCTATTGTCGGCCAGGCGACCGTCAACCATCGCAGCAGAGCTTAGCAAACCCAGTCATTGAGGTTGTGCCCTGGGTAAGGGCCACTGAGGTCAAGCAAACCCCAAGTGATGAGCCACTGGGGTCACATGACCTTAGGTGAAGTAATGCCAAGGTTGCACAACTTCAGGCTTTATAGTTGTGGCCTTTCAACAATTGGGCTTCTTAGATCTAGCCCTTCGACACTGATGAAACCCTAAGCGAGGGCTATTGAGATTATGCAACCCAAGCGAGGTGATGCTAAGGTCACATGACCTCAGGCAAGCTAGATATCCACTCTGACATTATGCGAGCCAAGTAATGGGTTGTTGAGGCCGCGCAATCCAAGCGATGCGATTTTGGTGTTACGTAACCCCATGTGACCCCTCGCTAGCATCTGTCCAACTCCCAGCTTCAGATCTGTAGGTTGAAAATGAACAATGCGAGGGCAAGACTGGAATAGTGAAATATAAGTGGGGGCAATTTTGGAAGAAAAGAATTCATTGGCCTTATATTCAACCTTCCGAAAATACTAAAAGCCCGAGGCGGGCTTACCTTCATCTTTCACCTTGGCCAATGTTGGCATTTTCTCAAAGTAGTCCAAAAAAAGTTAAACCAAAATCCTCTACTTTTTCCCAAGGGATTCAAAGGCCTAAATTTCATTGAGACAGCTGAACCACACACATCCTTAGAGATTTATAATGCTCGGTATGACAAGGTTGGAGAGTGATTGTTGGAGCGAGAGACGAGTTATCTCTTAGAAGGCTTCTAGAATGGCTAAAAGGACAACACCGAACAAATGGCGGGGAAGGGGATGCTCATGGGTCATGTATGGGGAACTGAAATTAGTTCCCTAGCCGCGTTTTTCTGTACAACAGCGAATTAAACATAGGAACTTAAATATTAAGATGAGAAAACATGGGTAAATTGTAAATCAAATGACAAATCCATGGGGCTCCAAACGCAATGGGGCAAAGTAGATAATATAGTGTTAAGCTGGAATGCCTCAGTGACACTGTCAAACGTGGGTGTCGAGCTTGTCTTGGTCGGCTCGACTACAACTACGAGGAACACCGGATCAGTCATACCGGCGGCGAGGGGATGGAGAAAGACGAGTCGCCAGAAGCAACGGCCACGGTTGCGGTCAACTTCGGCAGGTCAATCATAGTACCCAGCGTGCAGGAGCTGGCGAGGAAGCCCATCGTCAACCTCCCGCCACGATACCTGCGCTGCTCCGATGATGAGGACCCTCCGCTTGTCTCCGGCGACGCTTCCGAGTCCGTCCCCGTCGTCGACGTTCAACGCTTGGCTCGCGGAGATCCGCTGGAGCTGGAGAAATTGCACTTCGCTTGCAAAGACTGGGGGTTTTTCCAGGTGCACCTAAATTCTCCTTCTTTTGTTTTTGAATTTTACTTTTGTATTGATCGTGCATCCATAAAAACAAAAAAAATTGTTGGTGCGCTTGTATTAATGGTAACACTATGTGATATATTATCGTTGCTAAGACACAGATATGTATGGGGGTTATGTATGGATGTATGTGTATAATATGCTGTAGATGTTGATACGGTAATGTTAGAAATGTTTGGCATAAAAGAAGTAGGAAGACAAGTAATTTAGAAAAACGGTAATGTCTCTCCTGGAAGAGTCTTGAGACTTTGTAAATGATCATAAGCATGTAGTCACCGAGATACTGTTTAAGCTCACATTAATAGGAAGGAGGGCCGGAAAAGGAAGCAACCCATCTTCCAAGTCTGTTGGATGATTGATGATTGCACGTTCAGTGGTAGAACTACATGTGACTTGAACATGTATCACCGATCCAATGAAGTCATCCAATCTAAGATGGACAACAAATTAGGATATTCACTTGTTAATGATCATTTCACTGCATGGCTGAGAATTTTTGCCTTCAACCTTAGAATGGAATTTAGAATTAAGATGCTCATTTCAGTTTGTATGTCCTTCTTGAGTGATTTACTACTTTGTGCATGGATAAGCATAGATTGTAAATCATGGAGTTAGCGTGCCATTGCTGGAGGAATTCAAACGCGAAATCGAGAGTTTCTTCGAACTTCCTTATGAAGAAAAGCAAAAGCTGTGGCAGCAACCGGAGAACCATGAAGGGTTCGGGCAGCTCTTTGTGGTGTCGGAGGAGCAGAAGCTAGACTGGTCGGACATGTTCTACATAACCACCCTGCCGCTTGGTCTGCGGAAGGCCGATCTATTCGAGAAGCTTCCTGAGAATCTCAGGTAGAGTCTCATGTTGGCCCTGCTGTGCTTGGTGAATGTGGTTTTTTAATAATGACGATGATGACAAGCAAAAAATTTATTTGATTGGGATGTTGAATTGAGTGACTGAGTGTCAATATGAAGCATCTAATGTGATTCCTTTTAATTGTTGTGTTGAAATAACTGCTGCTTCTGGTAAGTCCATCTGATATGTACATTTGTGGCTGTTGTTGCTACAGGAACAATTTAGAAGCGTATTCGTTGGAAGTGAAAAAGTTAGCCCTGTTGATCTTAGGTCACATGGCAAGAGCTCTGAAGATGGACGCCGAGGAGATCAGAGAACTGTTTGGTGACGGTGTTCAAGCTATGAGGATGAATTACTATCCTCCATGTCCACAGCCAGACATGGCCATTGGTTTCACTCCTCACTCCGATGCTGTTGCACTGACAATCCTTTTTCAGCTCAACGAAACAGAAGGCTTGCAAATCAGGAAGGAAGGAAGATGGGTACCCGTAAAACCGCTTCATAATGCTTTTGTTGTCAACATTGGTGACATTATGGAGGTAGTAACATATTTCCTTCTTCAGCATGGTGTTTTTGAGAGTCATATTTGGGCACTGGGAAGCAGAAACAGATGAGCTATGCCCTGGTGAGATAGCTCAGTTGAGAGCCCAACTAGGAAGCACTTAAAATGATTCTTCTTTTTGTCTTTTTATGCATACGCAATCATGTCTAAATTAGTAGCATTGCTAAGACCTGTAGATTGAAAAGGTTTCTATATCTGAGGACATCAGTAAACATAGTATGTGGCATGTGCTAAACATGAGTGCGAGTCGTACAACCGTACAGTCGATAGTGCGAGGAAATACTGTTTGAAATTGTAAAATAATGACTTACGATCGTTGTAGTCAGCTGATGTTTATTTTGCTGTCATTTAGCACTTTCTTCAGTATATGTACTATCATAGAGGAAGTGTTCCTCCGTCTGCTATGTTGGCTCTGCATTCTTTTATTGTTTGCGCTATGATGACTGTCTTCATTCTCTGTCGAACATTCTACAAGCTGACAGGCAGTTCATGCACCGATGAAAGTATAATTCATGGTTTAAGACCGTTGTTTTAAAGCTCTTTCAAAGGCCACTCGACAAGGTCTTGATGGAAGTTCATAAGAGTTGCTCATTTTCTTGCTTAGCGGATGCTGTTCCCCGCTCATTCTGTCACATAAATCAAGATAGGCTGTTGAATTTGTGATAAATGTGACTTTAGAAATGTCACTGTATAGACTCATTTTATCAGCGATGTGACAGACAATGTCACAGAGAGTATGGAAAACACCACCAAGGTCTAAGTGTTATTTTTAGGAGGTTTCAGTGTGGTTCCCACATGTAATTGAAACTTTAGTGATCTGGTGACTAACACCTCAGGCTATGAGAACATACAGATATTCAGCTACAGATTTACCCTCCATATGAATCTGCTAACCTTTGTTGGTTTGCTTCCTTAATGCAGATTGTCAGCAATGGCATATATCAGAGCATTGAGCATCGGGCGACCGTGAATTCCACTAAAGAGAGGCTCTCTATAGCCACATTTTACAGTTGCAGGCTAGATACTGTCTTGGGACCAGCGCCTAGCCTTATTAGCAGCGATAACCCCGCCATTTTCCGGCGAGTCCCTCTGGAGGCATACTTCAAGGAATTTTTCAATCGGAAATTAAAGGGAAAGTCATACCTGGATTTCATGAGAACTGCCGGTGCATTTTAGGATGTCGTGCATTGGAAATGTCGAGTGAAGAAAGTACCTGAAGCTCCTGAAGTTGGAGTCGGTTAATGTTTTATTTTGCTGTCATTTAGCACTTTCTTCAGTATGTGCACTATCAGAGAGCAAGTGTTCGTCCGTCGGCTATCTTGGCTCTGCATCCTTTTATTTTTCACACCATGATGACTGTCTTTTTGCATTGTTGCACATTCTACAAACTGACAGGTAGTTCATGTATGGATAAAGGTATGATGCGTGGTTTAGTACCGCAGTTGTTAAGCTCTTCCACTGGCCACACAAACAAGGTGTTGATGGAAATTTATAAGGAGTTGCTCATTTTCTTGCTTAGCCAATACCGTTCGCCGCTCATTCTGTCATGCAATTTAACATAGGCCGTTGAATTTGTGATATGTATCAGGATAGAAATGTCACTGTATAGACTAATTTTATCATCAATGTGATGGACAAAGTCAAAGACTGTACATAACTTGTTTATTGGGAAAAGTGCCAAAAAAGTTCGAAATCTTTTGGATTTATGTCAATGTAGTTCTAAATCTTTTTTTTTGTGTCAATTCAGTCCTTAATCTTTTGCATCGGTGCTAATTTAGTCCTAAACCTTTTTTTGGTGTTAATTCAGTCCTAAACCTTTTGTATTTGTACTAATTCAGTCCCAAATCTTTTTGTCTTTGTGCCAATTCAGTACTTTTAGTCAATTTTGGCCGAATTTTGCTGACGTGGATGCTGGTCGACTAGCGGCCAATCACCGGCATTAACGTGGACAACTTTTCATAATATTTTTTTGAATTTTTATTTATTTTTCTTTTTTTTCCCTTCCCCCCTCTTTCCTCCAGCCAGTCGCCGAATCGGCGACCGGCCAGAGGCCAGAGCTCGTTGGCTACTAGCGCGACCTCACGAGACCCTAGCGAGGCTCCCTCTGGCCAACGACAGCAAAGGCGAGGCTTGCCGATCGAACCTCGCTGAATTTGATGAGATTGTGTCTCGTCCAGCGGCCGGCGAGGTCAGGCCTCACCTAGCAGTTGATGAGGCCCGAGCCCTCGCTAGAGACTTTTGTCGCGATCAAAATTGATTAGAACGACTAAATTAACATAAAAATAAAAAATTTAAAACTAAATTAATATCAATGCAAAAGGTTTATGATTTTTTTTACACTTTTCTTCTTGTTTCTTAGCATACAACGACTTTGGACTTCTTGGGACAAAGTCATTGATGATCGTTCGGGAATTCCAGGTCCTTTTGAGCGGCTGCTGGCGTGAAGGACCGGCGTCTGCTTCAATTTTGACCTAAGGGACAAAAGGGTCAAACGCTCTGACTTGGGGATTTTCTTTGCAATTTAAATCGATCCACAGCCACTCAATTTTCTCCCCTAATCTTATCCGATAATGTGTCCTCGAGAGAGCAAATTTAGAAGAATAGAAAGTAACAATTTCTTTTTCTGGCCATTATTTAAAAAAGGATTTGTTTCTCAATGTTTCTGGATACTTGTTAACCAATCAACTAGAGAAATTTTGTTGCTTCGAATACATCGAGTTCTTATGTTATGTGGGATCAATGCTTGGAAATTGATCTTTTAAAATTAAATATGCTTAACAAGTGTTTCGAGATACTCGTTAAAATTTGCTCCGACCCTCTATCACAACATATTGGATATGAGCAATTATTTAGTGAATTTGATATACATATTAAAATGAATTTGGGTCGTTAAATTAGGTGAAATCCACGTGAGAGTCAACCTTTTCCAATGGTTCAAATTCAATTCTCCTTTTCGATCTAACCAGAGTACTTTCATGCTTAAAAAGTCTTTGATTCACACGATCATTTGATGCTGTTGTCCTAGACGGCAGAACTTTTGCACTCTGTTTTAAACCTGCCGGGCACATATTTTTTTTATCATCTACCACTCACTAACGAAGCCATGCCCATTGCAGAGCTCATTCTTGGCGCTTTCCTCAGGTGCTGTTCCAGAGGTTGGCCTCTCGTGAGCTGCTCAACTTTGCGTGGCACGAGGGGGTCAATAAGTTGCTGAAGGGATGGGAGAAGATGTTGATCATTATCAACCAGGTGCTGGATTATGCAGAGGACAGGCTACTGACCAGCAATCTCAGGGTGAAGTCGTGGCTCGAAGATCTTAAGAACTCGGCCTACGGCATCGAAGACTTGCTTGACGAGTTCACCACGGAATCTTCGGACGAGACGAGAGAGAATAATGGGAACCGATCAGTGTACCGTTGACTAGGGGTGTAAACGGTTCGGTTCGGTTCGGTTTTCTTGAAAAACCGAACCGAACCGAACCGTTAAGGGTTCCTCCTTGAACCGAACCAAATAGGAACCGAACCGAATTGGAACCGAACCGATAAGACGATTTGGTTCGGTTCGGTTCGGTTCGGTTCGGTTTGGTTTTCAGTTTCTTCTTCTTTTTTGTTTTTTTTTTTTGCTTTTTTATTCATGGCTCGGTTTTCTGTTTTTATGAAAAAAATTAAATGATAATTTTTTGATAATAATATGTATTTATGATAACCCAAGAGATGAATGGAAATGGGTTCTCAGAACAATATCTGCAAAAATTGTCCCGGAATAATATTCTCCAACATGATTCAATCCAATATAAGCTCAACAAACAAGTGTTTCAGTCAAGATCCAATATTTGGTAGAAGATGTTAATCGGAAGAAGAAAAAAACACAAAGACTAGATTGTTCGCAACTAATTTCTAAAAGCAAGAAAAACCCCGTACGGTAGATGATCTGGAGGAGTTCATCCGTCGACTTTTCATTCTCTCGTGAGCTAATCTAAATCCACAAGTCAAAGGTGGTGTCAGCATCTGAAGTATTTATCAAGATCTAAAGTTTAAGGTGGCCGAATCGCTGTCCTACTTTACCTCAACGTCCTGCAAATTCATCTGTCAGCTCAATCCAGTGCATAAATCCATAAAAGAAAGAAAAGAAACACCAGGAACTACGAACCCTCCATTGCAGAACCAGCTCGATGTAGATCAGACACATAAATCAGGACAAATGTATGCAAACCATCTGCTAAAGTGAGTATATACAAGGACATAGTTGATAAATCACAAATCTGATATGCTGACCCAGCAAATGAAGAGGGTGGAGGAGAAGGAGCAATAACCCGAAACCAGTGGAATGGGCGGAACAGGGAAGACAAAACCCAAAATAGAAAACAAAAATCATTTCTTTTTTGATAATTTGCATCTTCCCAGCTAGCCCATCCCAGTAGCTTCAGACAACCCATTCTCCATCTCCATTTCCCCCTTGTCTCCCATCTTCTCGACTCATTTCCAGATCTTTGGTTTCATTCTATTTTATATAACGAGAGAGAGACAGAGACAGAGAGCTTTATCAACACCTACCTAATGTTCTTCGCCGTAGGCATTCGAGGAGACTTCCAGAGCTTTATCAACAGAGACGCGAGCGATGGGGTGGAGGGGGGCGGGGGGCGAATCGATCTCGGCGGAACAGCCACGGACTTCTTGGAGGACGACCTTCTCGAGGCCATTGACGCCCTTGTAGTGATCGACGTACACGGTTCGGTTCCGCGTTTAGGGTTCGAGAGAGATGAGTGTCGTCACCGGCAACAGCAGCGGCGGCGGCAGTGGCGAGTCGACGGGGAGGAAGAAGAAGAAGAGCAGGGACGGCGGCGAGAGGAAGAGTGTGGAGGGCCGTGAGGAATGAGGATGGTCTCGCCGAGAGAAAGAGTGTTTATTTCAGTTCGGTTCGATCCGAACTGATCCGAACCGAACTGAAATAAACCGAACCGAAAAAAAAAATGGTTAATTTTGATGATCCGAACCGAAACCGAAACCGAACCGAAATGCACGAAATTTTCGGTTCGGTTCGGTTCGATTCGTATCTCGGTTCGGTTTTTCGGTTCGGTTCTGACACCCCTACCGTTGACTGATAAGCCGCTTCCTACTACAAACTTGCCCAAGCGTTGTTTCCTTAGCAGGGAGGATGAAAAAAAGGGTGATCTTTACTGACTGAAGAAGAATGCAATAGATTATGTACATATCTAAAGTGATTCCCATAGTAGGGATGGGGGTGTTGGAGGATATTTCTGGCTCAGCAAGTCTATAATGACACTAGAGTTACTAGCTATTTGAACATGAAAGTATGGTTTCGTGTTTCCGATGATTTCGACGTGCTCACTATTACAAAGAATATCTAAGAGACAAGCAAAGGTCATTTGTTGTGTGAAGGTAAGGACTTGAATTGGCTTCACTGGTAGATGTTTCGCTCACTGTGCTATATTTCCCAAGGATTATGATATCGAACAAGACAAGTTGATTCACTGGAAGACTGCGGAGCACTTGTTGGAGGGAAATAGCTGGTGGCAAGGAAATAAGGAAGAATTTACGGACGCAAGAATGCAGGATGAGGCAAATGATGGTGCAGATTTGGTTGTAGGTTCCACTGATACAAGAACGGAGGAGGATGTGGATGATGATGAAGATGCTGTTGTAGGTTCCGCTATTATGAGAATGGAGGAGGAGACTCCTATTGGTGCTAATGAAGGTGATGGCATAGATGAAGATATAAGTTCTGCTAAGGAACTTTTAACTGGTCCCAATGTTGATGATTTTGAAGAAACTAATGGTATAACAAGGCAAGTAGTTATTAGGTATGATCCTATATGTGACCATAAAGAGATTGCATTTAATCTAGGCATGACATTTGAATCTCATGAACAATTCAAGTTTGTTGTGCAAAACTATGCGATAATTAATGGTTTTAATATTTTTGGCCCTAGAGTCAATTGAAAAGAATGGAAGCGAAGTGTGCAAGTGGATCGTGGATGCAGGTTGTACGGTAATTGGATTCAAGATGAGAATACTTTTTGTGATTAAGAATGCTGGAGTTCCACATAACTGCAATAGAAGCACCGCTACATGACTTGCTCGTGAACATGTGTCATCTAATTTGACTTTCATCTCAAATGTTCCATACTGGCTAACTCTCTTGAGCTCCTCCAAATAAGATCTCAACACATTGTATTCCTTCTCTATCCGGCCTCTTATATGACTAGGAGCTTGCCATATAGCTCCGTAACATTTTTTTTTTATCAATTGTCAAGGCAAACCTTTCTCTTGCATTTGCTTGCATATATACAACGGCTGAGTAAGTGAGTTTAGCTCTAATCTTAGACATATATTCACCAGCAACCCATGTAGCAGTCAACTTGCCTATTTGCTGGGCTTCTATTGCAGTTATGCGGATCTTTAAGTCCTTTAATCACAAAAGTTTCCTCATCTTGAATCCAATTGCCGTACAACTTGCATCCACATCCACTTTTTTTTTCGGTTGAAAAAAAAAATTGAACGGTTTATGAGATTCAAATATCATGCCCATATTGTATGCAATCTCCTTATAGTTACACATGGGATCATACCTATTAACTATTCGCCTTGTTATACCACTGGTTTCATGAGAACTGCCGGTGTGTCATAGGATATCGTGCATTGGAGATGTAGAGAAAGTACCTGAAGCTCCAGAAGTTGAAGCAGCTATCTTGAAGTCCAGGATTCAGAGAATTGTCGGATCACTTTGAGGATTCTTAGCATACCGACGACCTTGCAGTTCTTGGGCCGCTGAACTATTTTGAAGCGTCAGAGCTGAGAATGCACATTTCTTGAGCAACTGAAGCAATTTGCAGACTTTTTCGTGGTACATCCCCAAAGTTTCAAGGCTACATAGTTTTTCGTGGCACTATAGAAGCCAAGTTATTGATGCAATTATTGATAAAGAATTGCTTCCGTGTCGACGCGATTGGTTAACTCATAACCCCTGATGTCTCGCAGGATCTTAGAGGGACTACTACTAGTTAACAGGGTCAAACATCTAAACTTAATTCATCTATCTTTGATTTTTTTGGTTCCCAGTTCTATATATTGAAGCATGAATTAAGCAATCCCTGTGATACTGGTTTATGTTACTTTTGAGCAAGTTGTGAATGCTGCGTGATTAATGGAATAATACGTGAAATGGATCTGATTAAAGTCCTAAACATGCTTCCCCATTAATTTAGCGCTGCCCGAATAAAGGATGAGAATGTACACTGGAGAAGGAAATACATATGTAAAAACATTATTATTAATGACACTAACAGGGGTTATGTTTTGAAAAAAGGACAAACAGGGGAAAAAGCAGAAAATGAAGAACATGGTCTCACTTTACATTGTTGAACACAAACTACAAGCTCTTCATAGACGTGCAATTATGTCCAGAGTAAAAAGCAAGAATTACCAGGAAGGATTAGAAAACAGCCCTTGCATTCCGAACTTTTCATCTTTCACTCCACAAGAAAAGAAAAAATAAAAAGTAAAGGTAAGTAAAAGGCCAGTAAAAACCAGAAGCCTAAACTAGTCTGCTGTGTTATAATTTAATAGAGCTTTTCCAGATCCACCTGTCTGAGTAGATGAACAAGTAGTGCCACTAGTACGAGAAGACTGAGTTGTATCCAAATCCGTGAGCCCCACCGACGTGTACGAGAACCTCAACATATCCATCGGGGGCGCATAATACATCGGTACCGGCAACTTTGATGGCAGGCTCGGCAAGGGAGCTTCAAAATTGAGGACATTTATCACCTGCTTTATCGTCGGCCTAAGGGTGTAATCCGGGTGGCAACACCATAGTCCTACCACCATGAGGCACTCCATTTGCCGCTCGTCGAACTCCATGTTTAACCCCAGATCGGCTGCTTCAACCACTTGGCCTCTTCCGTACAGATCCCACACCCACTCCACCAGCCTCACCTTGCTCGGCTCTGCCCTCGGCTCCACTGGCTTCCTGCCACATGCTATCTCAAGCGTCACCACACCAAAGCTGTACACATCCGATTCTTTACTGGCCTTTCCAGTCGTCACACATTCTGGGGCCAAATATCCCATTGTGCCTGCCAAGACAGTGGTTTGAGAGCCCATGTCATGGTCCACGAGCCGTGCAAGCCCAAAGTCACCCAGCTTCGCGTTGAAGTTTGAGTCAAGCATCACGTTGCTCGACTTCACGTCACGGTGCACCACACACTGCTCCCACTCCTCGTGAAGGTAGAGTAAGGCCGAGGCCAGGCCAAGGGCTATTTTGTACCTTGCAGCCCAAGTCAGGTGGGTTTTGCCTTCGAAAAGATGCGAATCAAGGCTTCCGTTGGGCAAGAACTCGTAAACTAGAAGGAGCTCGCCTTGTTCATGGCACCAACCAATGAGTTGCACCAAGTTCCGATGCCTAAGTCGGCTGATGATCTTCACTTCCGACACATACTCCTTCTTGCCCTGCTTTGATCCCCTGGACACTCTCTTGACCGCGATCTCCGTGTTCGATTTGCTTAATAAACCTTTATAAACTCCTCCAAATCCTCCCTCTCCCAGCTTACCTTTTTCAGCAAAATCATTGGTCGCATGGGCAAGATCACGGTATGTGAACCTCTTCGGTCCAGCTCCCTTCTCGAATTCGCCTTCAATCAACATGTCGACCGTCGAAACTCCTTTACTATGTCGAGATTTCTTCCTCCAAAAGATGAACCAACCAATTCCTAGTACACATGCTACCAGACAGGAACCTAGGAGTATGCCGAGCACCAAGCCAGGGCTTCTTTTCTTTTTGCCATCGTCCAAGGTTGAACTAAATGACCAGGAAAGGATGTTATGAATCTCAACGTAATAACCTGTCGCGGCAGAGAAGCCAATTCTGACCTGTTCCGGAAGGATTTTCCTCAGATCGACGATGTACGAGAGGCTTGAATTGTTGCTAAAGATGGGGTCATTGGCATAAGTAAGGAAGACGCTCAAGTTAAAGCTTGTGGAGTTGTAGCTGACCCAAGCATTGGCTATGGATCCATTCTTCATGCTGGTCCTCCAGGACACATTCGTGACCGAGACGATGGAGTTGACGTTGATGCCCACATGGTCGGGGCTTGGGTCCCACTCGTTCTTGAAGCTGTCGAACTCAATAGCAACGACACAGTTTGCGGACGTGTCGTTGGCCGTGCTCTGGTTGAAGAGGGCAAGATAGCCGCCGCTCGAGTTGGCAGGGATAACAGCATCGAACGGCGCCATGTAGAAGGTAATGCCATCCCCGTAATTAGTGTCATTCAGGGCCTTCATCAGAAAACTGAAGTGGGCCATGAAGTCGGTCAGCCTCCCGGTCTTCGAGTCCCACAGTCGGACCGGCTTGTCGTAGGAGGCCCGCCCGGCACTCCTCTCAAGGGTGCGGTCCTGCTGGTTCCTGGTCAGCTGGATTACGCCATCCGATGTGAACGCATCGCCCTCGAACGTCAAGTTGCCGTTGTTGGGCTGGAATCCAGAGAAGTTGAAGGAGACCGAATGGGCACGATCGATGAGCAAGAGAAAGAACTCTAGGAACTGGATCACAAGGCATAAGAGATTGGCCATCGGGGACGGAGAGATGGATTGAACGAAGAAGCGAGGATTGGGTATATTAGGTATTGGGGGTGGTTGAGCTATATCGGTGTCGTGCCGTGGGAATCATACTACTCGTATCATTTACCGGGTCAAAACAAATATTTTTTTTCTGTTGGTCTAAAGAACTCGATCAAAAATTAAAACAAAAAAAATGCTAATTAGTCTAATGCTTGCCGATTGGTCAGATTGAACATAGGCAGAGCAACCCGAAGCCAATAATTGATTATCTTAGACATAATCGAACATTGAACAATTGTGACATGGGGACAATTTTTAGGGATGAAAATCCCAAGACATGGTCCAGATGGCGATAGCTCATGTCCTCATCTCTCTTCATGCAGGCTTGGGAGGACTTATATTATATTCCCATCTGTACGAAGATGCTCATTGATATTGCCCTGGTCAGCCAGGAGCCGTAACACAAAATGTGGGTTAATTTGCAGTCCCCTATTATTTAAATTTTGTCTTTGTTTTTTTTTAATTAAGTGGAGTTGGTATCATGTCATGTGAAAACAGTTGGGAAATAGAAAATTTGTAGTTGCATGTATGTCCTCTTGCATTTGTCAGTGGCTGGTTAAGGGCCAAGCCGGTCATAGCCGGCCTAGGCCATTCTTAGGAAGAAATGTACCACTTGGTGCGTAGGCGAAACTTGAGGAGCATGTTTCTTTGTCGTCGGCCATGAGAATGTTTGATGGTTTCAATCGTCGTGAGGATTTCGAGGAAGGAAAGATTAGAATTTGCTACAGTTTTGTTCAGTTCTCATTTGGTTTAGTGTAACAAACAAAAATCATTGCCTTGGCAGCTTGAGAAATTTTTTTTTTCACTAATTAATAGCAAAACATGTGTTCCGTTGTCGTTTTCGTTAATGGGATGTGCCGAAGACGGTGGATTAATCATGGGCGGATAGCCTATCATGCCATCGATCGGATTGCTCACACATGTTATGCATTATATTCAACTCTCAAATGGCGACGCGGTTTAACCTACCAATGAGTAAGGCTGAGCATGGTACAGTTAGATCTGGTTTGGATGGAAAACGGAACCAAAGTGAACTACTACAGTACTACGGTTTGAAAAGAAACCGAGTTGAACTAAACAAGTTTTTGGAATCGAACTGAATTTTTCAATTTAGTTGGGTTTGGAGTTGAACTGAACTAAAATTTTCATTTTGTTTTCTTTCTCTTTTCCTTTCTTATTTAGTGCTCTTGATTCTAATCCAGTATTTGACTTCATCATCCTCATTTTGGTGAAGGTCTCAAGCAAATAAAAATTAATAGAAAAAAACGAAAGCAACGGAGTTTTGAAAAAAACTAGAAAAGTAAATTTTGAAAAATAGAAAAACAGTTCGGTTTAGCAATTAGATTTAATTTGAGAAAAACTTAGACCGAACTAAACCGCCAAATTTCTCTGTTAGAATTAATTTGTGAACCGAATTTTTAAAATCACCTCCCCAAATTGAATTGAATTGAGAATTTCAATTTGGTGTAGTTCGGTTTGGCGGTTCGAGCCAAATTATGCTCGTTCTGTCGGCGAATGAAAGCACAACACAATAAGTTCTAAAATAATTGGCATAGTATTTCGACAGACTTATTTGATTTGGAAAACCACATCCAACAAGGATTAAAGTAAAAGCAATCAAAAACTTTTCACCCATCAGTTTAGTCCTACGAGTGTCTTGATCTCTATGCATATCAATAGATTTGCCAGTCAAACCCAATCACCATCAATTCGATCATTTTTGCCTTACCATTTTAAGGTTTCTTGCAACATTCATGTGTCTTTGTTTTCCTAAAAACTTCGTGATAAAAGAAAATATTTTTCATGAAAATTAGTTTTCATTTGTTTGGTGGTATGCTAAAAAATGTGACTGAAAACGAAAGATTAGATCTCAATTCTGAAAATAAATCTAATTAGTGTAATGAAAATAAATTTCTTATATAACGAATTGGTAGCATGAAGTATAAATTTATTATTTCATATGTCATATGGAGGGGCACTTTCATTAAGTATCAAGACGTCGAGAAATAGATAATATAAGAAATGCAAATATCAAAAATAAAAATCTATTTCTTGAAACCCATAAAAGTCAATGTAAGATTATTTTCAAAGAACTAAGATGCAAAGACTAAGGCTTGATAATAAAAAAATGTGACTTTCTTCATTTTCCACCGCTGGGTTAGTATACACTTTTTCTTCTATTCAGAAAGTCCCATAATTTCTTCAGTTTGGTGCTCTTAACAATGAATGATTTTGCAACTCTCTCATTGTCCACTAGATAATCGAAGGCATATGCAAGGCTTCACCAAAACTTTCAATCCCAATTATTTATTTATAGAGCTCTGCAATATCAAATTGATTTTGACTCAACTTGTTTACTACATAAAAGCATTACAAACCTATTTGAAAGAATTGTGGAGTCCAATAGAAGAAAGTAAAATTAAAGCAAAGAGGCCTTTTAAAGGTAATGGCATACGTGTGATTTTAATGTTAAAATAGATAAGAAAGTATTGCTGCTAATGGTATACGTGTAATTTCTGCTATAACTTACATGCCTTATACTTCTACTATATATTAGGGAAATAACTTTTTAGTCATAATCCTGAAACTTGTAAGTACGAAAATTGATGATAATACTAATAGTGAAGAGATTGCCTAATACAGTACCATAGTTTTTCCCTATATGATTTTACAAGGTTTTTCCACATAAAAATTTGTGTCTTTTCCTCTATTTTTTTTTCTCTTCAGTGATTTGCATTCCTAATAACTTGCATCAGAGCCTAGTTTGGCAAAATAGTGGGAGCGAGGGATATGGATGAAGGGAGGGTGAAGATCGATCAGTTTAATGGCAAGGACTTTGGTTTTGGAAAGATGCAAATTAATGATATGTTGTATCCAAAGAACTTACATCAGCTTTTGTAGAGAAAAATGTAGATTCGATCTAGAAAGAAGACTGGGAATTGTTAGATCGGCAAGCTCTAGGTGTGATTCGTCTCATATTGGCGTGAAACATTACGTTCAACATTACTAATGAGAATGTTGACACCTAAATTTCACCGACATTTATTTAGTTTAATTTGCATAGAAAATTAGGAGTTAATCTTTTAACCCCTAAACAAAAACATTTGAATTGCATAACATATAGTTTAGGTCCATTTAGTTTTTTTTTGCATTATTGCATCAAATTGGCGTTGGCAAGCGAGCTTAAATTTCTTTGAATAAAACTCGGTTCGCTCGAGAATGCGAGGGCTGGGAATTTCACGTCACGCGGGCTCGAGTATTTTTAATTTGGGCTTGATTTAGTTTGATTTAATTAATTCAGCCCAAGTTAATTCAACCCGTTTAATTTAATTAGAGCCCAAGCCCAAGCCTAAGCCCACTTAGGATTAGAGCCCATTTAATTTGACCTAGGGTTAGCACTATATATATTTCATTAGGTCAAAAATTTTGGGAGAGGACACAATTTTCAGATCTGAAATTTTGAGAGAGAGAGGACACAAGAGAAAAAAAAAAACAAAAGAAAAGAAAGGGGGGGAGGTCACGGCCAAATATCTTGCAGCCATGCCTTCGCCGATTCTGGTCGTGGTTGTCAAGGTCCTTGCTGCACTCGCCGCTGCTTAACAAAGCCAAAAGTCGCTGCCTCCTTAAACATCGCTGAGCACCCTTTGCCGCAGCCCTTTAGCCTTGAACAGCCCTTAATCAGCCTTCGTGTGATTCGTGGGTGATAAAAAGGCTTGATGTGATACGCGAAGAAACCGAAAGGGAGAAATCATAAGTGGGAGTCAAGGAAGAAATATTGTAGGGCCCTGGAAGATTGAAGATGGTAATCCTGGGATGACGTTCGTGAGTGCAATTTCACAAAAGAAGATTTCTTCACAGCTACAAGACAAAGGACAACACATATAACACCATCATCCTACCCACTTCTTCGTGGAGGCGATAGATATAGAGGGCAGCGAAGTTGGTGATCTGGGAAGTCAAACGAACGTCGCGAACACCGAGTCTCTCCGTAGCACATCTACACCAGCAACGATTTCCAGCAACTTCAGTCCTTCTAGCAACACCGCGCCCAACCGGAGTGCCACTCGTGTATCGCCCCACGTCACCGCAACGCACCACAAGCCGTTGCCGCCATCGACGCCGCGCTATCACTCGGGCATAGCTGCACCGAACGAGCCCGCCGTCCCCGCCGTGCCGGACAGCCGCGCCGTGAGCCTCCGCCAAGTGCCAACGTGAGTTGCCGTGCCCCGTGTCTCGCCGTCGCGATCCCGATCCCGATCCCGACTGACTCGAATTTGGAAATTTTTCGAATTAGGTAAGTGGATATACTATGAATATTTAATTTCCTAGTTTGAACCGTTTGGAATATTGCATGATTATCTAGTAGATATCTAGATATATTTGGGTAATGTTCGATATCCGCAATATTTGAAATATTCAAAATTAGGAAACTTGCCTAATTTAGCAACGTATTTGGACGATTATCCGACTTTAACCCTAAAGTCCGATACGCGGTGATACGGGAAATCGTCATCCTATCTATAATCACTTAGATACGATGATAAATTTCATTAGCTTCCCAAAGTCGAATGATCAATTATCCGTTAATATCTATAACCCCTTAGATATGACCGATAATTTGATTTTTGTGCCTAATCCGAGTTTGAAACGAATTTGGCGGATTGCGTGGTTGATTTGAGTTTGATTGTTATCCTTGTTTTGATTTCTTTCCTTTTCAAATAAAAAGAAAACCCAAAAAAAAATCTGTTTTGTTATTTAAATTAAAATTTTGCATGTCTAGGATTTTTGAATATATCCTGAAGGATGAGATAAGTATTTAATTTAAATTAGGACTTAACGTGGCATGTTTCCTAATTTAAATTAGGTATTATTTTAATCCTAACGGATTATTCACGTTATTTTATTATTCCGAATTTTCATAAAAAAAACCCAAAAAATGGTGAATTGTTTCATGTTTTATTAGGATAGATTGCATTTTAATTTAAGTAATTTATTATTCCGAATTTTAATCAAAAATCCCAAAAAGAAATCATTCTATGGTAGATTAAGTCATCATAGTTTGCATGTTAATTTAGGTATTTTTGAATTTCGAATTTTAAACAGAAAATGCCAAAAAAAAAAAATCATTAGGTTGCATGTTATTTTAGGCATTTTCATTAATTCCGAATTTCACTTAATTCCGAATTTCCTTAAAGAAAAATACCAAAAATAATTCATTCGTCCGTCATTAAAATTAGGTCACATTGTCGCATGACATATAGTATGCATGTTAGGTTGCATTATTTCGTATGTCATATTTGCACGTCATTGCATATAGTTTAAGTTTCATTTAATAAAGTGAAAATCAAAAAAAATTGAGTGAATGCTTTGTTAATTAGAAATCATATTAGGGCTGTCTGTATGATTTTTCGCTAACAACGCAGATGCTTGCTGGATTCGAGGTAAGTAATCCCTCCCAACTTGCAATTTATTTAATACTTTGATTTTTGGGTGTTAAATTGGTGGTTTGCGCACCCGTATGAACACCTCACATGTTAGTAAATAAGCTAAAAATGGATCCAAACTGCCTGCCAAAAATATTTTTGAAATGAAAAGGTACCGAAAGGGCGTTAGACTAGATCTAGCGTAATCAAGTCCCCCGGCTTAGAATCTCTGGTTCGTAGGAATAAAACATATCTCCCTATGTTTTATTTAGGTTTCTAATCGACCTACCACAAACTGATTAGTGGCGACTCCAAGCATGAAAGCATTTGCACGTTAAGAACTTAAACCCTAAGTTGCGAATTGGTAGGGCTTGGGAGGGCCCGAGTTAAGTTCAATCTTAATAATCCATTAGCCCGAGAGAAATTGATCAAAATTATTTTTAGGGTCGCGACAGAGAAGACAACGGCAGAAGTGATGAGGGCTTTGTCAAACATGTACAAGAAGCCATATGTGTCAAATAAGGTATATCCGATGCATCGTCTTTTCAATATGAAGATAAATGAATGTGCTTCTATGACAAATCACGTCAATATAATCACAACTCAGTTAAGTTCGGAAAAGATAGCTTTAATTTTGTTATTTTAACTGCCTGAAAGTTAAAGTGTAACTTTGACTTCAGTAAGCAGTTCGTCTGGTCAGAAAAAGTCAAGGATTCAAGAAATCCGAAATTTGATTCTTAGCGAGGATATTTACAGAAGTGAGTTAGTTGAATCTTTGGGCGCTGCCCCAATACCGAAAATCAAAGAGAGAAGCAATTAACGACGTGGAAACAAGTACCGTGGTAAATCGAAGTCAAGAGGGAGAAGTAAATCAAGAGAGGTGAAACAATTTGCTGCTATTGCAAAAAGAAAGGTCATCTAAGACAATATGGTAGAGCCACAAAAAAAATTAGTATCAAGATCGAACTCAAGAGGAGGAGAAATCTGTGAATGTAACTCTTCAATATTCGTCAAATGATACATGATGGGACATTGTCAGTAAAGAAGGTTCTTAGTGCAGAAAATCCAGTAGATATGTTAATAAATGTTGTTACCACTGAGAAATTGAGATTGTATATAGCCTTAGTTGGCATCCATGTTTATTGATGAGTAGGCTGCTATACTAGAATAATTTGGGTTAAAAGACAAGCTTAGACTATAAAAAACTATTATTGTTTTGAAGATCAGCCTTCAAGTGAAAGATTCATAGAGTTGTGGGGTTTGATATAGGAAAGTAATATTAAAGCATATTGGCTTTCTATTGCTAATGACAAACAAGTAAATTTCAAGTTAAAGCAGAAAAGAAAGTATTGTAGTACTGTTGTTAATGGCATACATATAATTTTTGCTACAACGTGTATGCCTTAAACTCCTGCAATATATTGAAGCATTATCTTTTGTAACTGTAACCCTAAAACTTGTAACTCTGAAAATTGATATTGATACAAATAATGAAAAGATTACTAGTGCAACAACATGGTTTTTTTTTCTTTATGATTTTAAAAGGTTTTTCACATAAGACAACACATAAATGAATTCCAAATTAAAAATAATAGCTGTAAGAATATTTTGCCCTGTTTTCTCTTTCAACCACAAAATTTTCCTTGAATTTTCGGGGGAACCGATGCATGGATATAAGTCCCATCAAGAGATCCAGTGCAATCCTAATGTACTTATTGTAAGTAAATGTAATATTGGATTTTCAATATGAAGTATGTAACCTTTGTTATGTTGCGTACTTCAAAGTACAGATAAAATCTTTTATTCTTGGATATTATCTTGGGTGTAGTGCCATCCGGTGATCTTATAATATACTTACATTATTTTAGAGTTGCTAGTAAAACAATTCTAAAGTGTTAAATCAATGGCCTCAATTGACCTATTGAACCTTGGCCCTCTCACTGTGAACCTCACAGTATGCCCTAAAATATGGTGAGAGACTATTACTTCCTCTTTGATTGACTCGTCTACATTTGATATAACAAATTATTTGACATAAGAATTGCACACAACTCAAAGAAAACTTCTGGTCTCATATGTATTTCATCGAAACAATTAGTATAACAAAAAATTTGATTCATGGATAATTTCCTCCCAAAATCTTTTTTCCACCCGAGGCACTCTAGGCATGTGACTTCGGGGATATTCATCCTTCATCACTAACATACCAACTGCCATTATTGATGTAGCTTCACCCTTTATTGCTCCATGGACATCACTGTTTTCCATCTACAAGCAAATAAATTAGAATTTTCATTTCTTAATCTCAGAGTCACTCAAAATAAATATTTCCTGTCAAAACCCAATAGCAAGAATTCAAATGAAATAAAGAAAAATGTCATACAAAATTGTAGTAAGACAAGTACAGCCTAACTTTGAGATTTTAGCAAACATCTTTCGTTCTTTGTTCTTGACACTTTAACAAATATCTTTTTTTTTTTTTTTGGTAAGGTTAAATATCTTTCATGCTTCCCTCTTGAACAATATGAATCGCATAGTTAAGGGAATCAATCACGTACATAATGATATTGCAAACCTCCTAGGTGAACAAAAAAAGGAAATGCATAATCTATGATCCTACTCTTATTAAATCTACACAAGCACATACAAATCTCTTGTCGTAGCCTATAATCTCTAATTGACCTTGACAAATCAAGTCTCTAGGATCTGGGGAAATCTGAAACTGATTTCAAATTCGGCTTGGAGAAGACAAAGGAAACTAGAATCAAACGATTATAGCACGGAAGATTGAATAACCTAATCACATCAACAACGCATTCACGATGTAAAGGATTGATTGAATTTTCAGGGATTATTTTCAAATCGGTGGGGAGAGAGAACTTTGAACAAAGCTATCGAGCATGGGTGAAGAATAGCTAATCCTTTGGTGAAGATGTTGAGCGTCCGTGAAGAAGAGCGAACCTCGAAGAAGTGACTGAGCGTTCTTGGCAAGAGACGTGTTACGTTTGGAAAACTGATTTCCTCTATTCAGAAACGGGAATCCCTTCTCCTAGTTTTTTATGGGGGTGTTTTCTTTGACTCTAAATGATTTTCCGTTAAATCATTTTTCAGCATATCAAATACATGAAAGTCCCAAAAACTAATTTATGGAAAGCTCTTTTAGGATGGTCGGCATTGACTGGACTGTCACGTTAGTAATTTCCGATCAAAATTAGCTGAATAGCCTACATTGAAAAATCATCAAAAGGTTTAGGACTGAATTGGCCAAATTGAGAAGTTTAGGATTAAATTGGCCGTCGTTAAAATAGATTTATGACTTTTTTGGATAGTTTTCCGAATTGGAAATGTTCAGCGCACGTGGCACAACCAATGTGACAACGAGCTAGGCTCGTTGGTTGAATGGACCCAAGGGCCGGCACTGCACTGCCCTCATATTTGATGTCTTTGATGAAAGGATCAAAAGTGAGATACGTCGAACTCAGAGAGTGACTGGCAGGATGAGGAAAGCAAATGGGAACAACAAGAGTAAAGTCACGTAGCTGTAAAAGGAATCATGATTCCTTCCTTGACGCCATGAGAGAGAGAGAGAGAGAGAGAGAGAGAGAGAGAGAGAGAGAGAGAGAGAGAGAGAGAGAGAGAGCTCAATGTGGAACTAAGATTCTAAACCAATTTTCTTATATGTTGGTAATTTGTTTGATTAGTATTCAAATGAATCAAGCTCCTGAACCTTACCTCTGATGCCCACGTGAAGTATATTCTGTAATGCTTAATTGGCATCCTCCAAGGTTGAACTAAATGACCAGGAAAGGATGTTATGAATCTCGACGAACAGACCTGTCGAGGCATAGAAGCCAACTCTGACCTGCTCTGGAAGAATTGTCCTCAGATCGATGATGTACGAGAGGCTCGAATTGCCGTCAAACATGGGGTCATCGGCAAAAGTAAGAAAGACGCTCAAGTTAAAGGTTGTGGAGTTGTAGCTGACCCAAGCATTGGCGACGAACCATTATTGATGCTGGCACTCAAGGTCACAGTCGCGACCGAGACGATGGAGTTGATGTCAATGCCCACATGGTTGGGGCTCAGGTCCCATTGGTTCTGGAAGCTGTCGAACTCGATGGCGACCACGCAGTTTGCAGATGTGTTGAAGGCCGTGCTCAGGTTGAACAGGGCAAGGTAGTGTTGAATATCTAAATTCGATCTTATCAATAATGCAATAAAGTAATGAAAATTCACACAACACAAGAATTTACGTGGTTCAGCAGGGGAGATGTTTCGCCTACCTACGTTCATGGAAAGATAAGATCTATTTCACTAATAACGTAGAAAAGTGTACAGCCGCTCTTTCTCACTTCCTCCCTCTCTTTCTTTTTTTTATAGAGACTTGTTTCGCTCTAAACGTATATAGCGAAACCATACATGGCACAAATTATAAAATTGCCCACATAGCCTAAAATATTTAGCTTTTCCATATAAATCCTTCTATGACTGAACATAAAAAGCCTTTGGCGGCCCGGGGGCGTTAGGGGACTCCCGTGCTGTCCAATCATCAGGGGGCCTTTCGAAACCGCCTCATAATCTTTTGGATAATAAAATACAAGACATCAACCTCAACAAGTAGCCGCCACTCAAGTTGGGCAGGATAATGGAATCGAACGGTGCGATGTAGAAGGTAATGCCGTCCGCGCTGCAAGTGTCGTTCAGGGCCTTCATCACAAAGGTGAAGTGGGCCACGAAGTCGGTCAGCCTCCTGGTCTTCGAGTCCCACAGGCGGACCAGCTAGTTGTAGGAGGCCCGCCCAACACTGCTCCTGAGGGTGCGGTCTTGCTGGTGCCTCGTCAGCTGGATCACGTCGCCCGACGTGAACGCGTCGCCCTCATATGTCAAGTTGCCAATGTTGGGCTCGAACCCGGAGAAGTTGAAGGAGACCGAATGGGCATGGCCGATGAGGAAGAGAAAGAACACTAGGAAGTGGATCACAAGGCATGAGAGATTGGCCATTAGGGATAGAGAGATGGATTGAATGAAGAAGTGAGGAATGGGTATATTAGCTATTAGCAGCGGCTGAGCTGTATCGTTGTCGTAATGTTTGCTGATTGGTCAGATTGAACATAGGCAGAGCAAATCAAGGTGTTAGGCGGGACGAGAACAAGTGTTTTGTCCATTTTTCTAGATGGCCAACAATTAATTACCTTAGACATAGTCGAATAATGAAGAATTGTGACATGGAGACAATTTTTAGTGATGAAAATTCCAGGACATTGTCTAAATGGCCATAGCTCATGTCCCATTCTCTTCATGCAGGCGCGGGAGGACTTCTATTATATTCCCATCATCGATACAAACATGCTCATTGATATTTCCTGGTCCGCCAAGAACTGTAACACCAAATGTGGCTTAATTTGCCGTCCCCTATTATTCAATTTTGTCGTTGGCGATGAGTATCATCGTGAGGAATATCAAGGAAGGAAACATTAGAATTTGCGACAGTTTTGTTCTGTTCTCATTTGGTTAATATCAAGGAAGGAAACATTAGAATTTGCGACAGTTTTGTTCTGTTCTCATTTGGTTAAGTGTAATAAACAAAAATCATTGCCTTGGCAGCTTGAGAAATTTTTTCTTTTTCACTAACTATTAGCAAAACGTTGTTAATGGGATGTGCCAAAGATGGTGGATTAATCGTGGGCGTATAGTTTGTTGTGCCATCAAATTGTTGACATGTGTTATGCATTAGATTCAACTCTCAAATGGGGACGCAGTGTAACCTACCAATGAGTAAGGCTAAGCATGGTTCAGTTTGATTCAGAGTGAACCAGAATGAACCGCTACGATTTGAAAAATTAAGAAACTAAGTTGAACTACATAACGGTTTGGAATCGAACTGAATTTTTCAATAAAGTTCGGTTTGAAATTGAAAAGAACTAAATTTTTCATTTTATTTTGTTTCTCTTTACTTTTCTTATTTAGTGCTCTTGATTCTAATCCAGTATTTGACTTCATCTTATCCTTGAATTGGTGAAGGTTGCAAACAAATAAAAATTAAGACAAGAAAACGAAAGCAACCATGTTAACACACATGAAAGTCTCAAAAACTCAACATTTTTCAACGAACCAAATACATGAATGTCTCGAAAACTAATTCATGGAAAGCTCTTTTATTGAAGCAAACACCCCATAGTCAAATTGTGTCTATAGACCAATGATGTTAACACACCATTCGGCAATTAATTGGGTAACAAATTTGTGATAGGCTGCCTCTTCCGTGGTGCAATCCTTCCTTGCAAACAGGTTGATGCACTATCTATCTTCAGCCCTTTGAACGAAATGTTGGTCTCATAAACCAAAGATTGCCGGTGCGAATCGTTGCACCTATTCTCCGCATCCGTCAGTTCAGATCTATTCTACTATTTCGCAAACCAAGTTTTTCAAAAATGATGCTCTGCATCTTGGGATAACCGCATCTTTATATTTTCTTTCTTTTCCTTGTTTTTCGCCATGAATTGCCTCTAAAGTTGTTGCCATGTGAGAATTAAGTTCATTTTGGAAAAATTGCGTTTTACTTGTATTTGAATCGGGACCCTCTTGGGTCATCTCTACCACCTATATGGTCAATTGTGCCTTCGGGGCCTTTCAGTCCATGACACACGCGTTTGTGCACTCTTGGAGTTAAAATACTTAGAAGGGCTTAGTCGGATTCGCACAATTCTTACACAATTGGAAAACTTGTGACTAGGGCTTTCAAATGGGCCATATACTGAAGTGATAATTCCCAAAAGAAAAATCATATATTAGAGATTTTGGACTAAACCGAGATGATTTACGGATTCGAGAGCCTTGCATCAGTTTTTGCACGATCAACCATAAAAAAAAATTATGTTCACCATAACTAGGAGGTATGGAAATTTGATGTGTTGGTCAATGGGGGCTTCACCAAGTCTTAGAAAACTTCGACCAGCAATTTCTCGCTCCTTCAATATCCAATCGATTCGATTCTCTTTCTATTAAAGAGCACATTACTAACATTTCATGATGCAATTTTGAAATTCAGAATTCAGAAACTTCCCGATAAATTTAAAAGTGGGCTCCCGATGGACAAAAATTGACCGTCAAACTTCAGGGTCAACAAATATGGCTCTTAAAGGAAAATTTTTTACTAGAAAAATCCATTTATGATGTTATGTTTTGTGCCTCTTCATCATTGGTGAATCCGGCGAAATTTAATTTGCTAAGGACTCAATAAAGCATTTTCTCTGTGGATGGCCATACAGCCATTGTAGATGTTGGATTGTAATTTTGTGTTTGTTTATTACAGAAGATAAGCTCATTTGCATTTACTTAATAACCATTATTAAAACTCTCTAGTAAAATCTCGTGGGTTACCACAAGAGAACCCCGTTTATAAAGTTTTGCTCAAAATTATATGGAATGTTTGTCGATTCATATTTTCAATTTATCAACAAAAAAAAACTCAAAATCTTCCATCTCATAACTTGATTTTTCAGTATTCATATGTAATGAAAACCATTTCACCCATACTTGTTATATTCGCAGGAAGAGGATTCCTACTCTTAGCGATGAGTTTGGCAGTGTCAATTCTAACAAGGAACATCAAGAAAAGAGAGACTAGCATTTGCAATCGTTTTACTATGTTCTCATTTGATGAAATAGTATATATAAATCATAATTACCGTGAAAGGCTTGAGAATTGTTCCAACTAATCATTAGCAAAACGTGTGTACCTTTTTGCTAGGCAAATAAAGATTATGTTTGTAATCGAAAGAAGTACAACAAATAGAATACAGCCACAAAAATTACAAGGCTCAGAAAACATAGAGGCCCAATTCAAGACCAATAAAGTACGAACATAATGCCCTGAAGGGCCAGCACAAGACCAAAAAAACCAAAGGCCATCAGGTCCAACACAAAAGGTCAAAGAGGCCTAGCATCACCAACATGGCAGGATTGTCCGGCCACTACTAGCGGCTTCAACGAGAAAATATACGAAGTTGGACATGAAATGGTATGCGTACAATAGGTTTTTCATATCACGATTGACAAAAAAAGAACATAAATTTGTCATGTTAGTACCCTTAAAATGACATAAAGTGTCATATAAACTTTCCATGCACATTTGCCTTTAGTTTTCTTTTGAAATCTCCGCAATTTCAATAGTGAACTTTTTAAAATTTGATGGGGATCAATATATCATAACAACATAGAGAAGTAGCGTTCAAAAATACTTCACGTTACCTTTAACATTGGAACCTTAAGTTTTTTTTGGGGGCCAATTGTAGAATTTGAAATCTAAACTAGTTTTGCTCGAGATTCAATTACTTTAGTGACTGCCAACTGAACCTAAGTTTCTTGCCTCTCAGGCATCCAAACTCTGGAAGCAGCCGATTGAGAACGATACATACTACAGATGTATCAACGCAAGTAACAGCAACAATGATCTTTCCCCTCAAAACCAGATAGTTGTTCTCGAGTTCGGCACGAATTTGAATCTCAAACAGGATCCTTCATTACAGAACTGGTAAGGTTCACACGCTCATGATCTTCCTCTCATTTCCTCTATTGTCCATCTGACTTGGGCGTCAGAGAGTCAAGCCGGGGCCTCTTCCGGACATCTCCTCGCCTTCCTTTCTCTTCAGGCTGGAGACAGGCCAGAAACAGGCCAGGACAAGGTGAAAGCTTCCAAGGGAAAGACACCGAGAAAGCAAGGCTTGAACACGACGCCGCACAATAGTATTCTCTTGTTTCTTTCGTTCATCGGATAGCTTTCTGCTACACCCACCGCATCTGCGTTATCCATCTCCTCATTGAGATTATAAATCCTACTTTATTCCCTCCTATCAATTTCCTTCAGATTGCAGACAACTTCATTTTCTTCAGCCGATTTAATTGAAATTAGTTACCTAATATCACTCATATTACTGTTCTGAAAACCGGATTATCCATAAAGGTCACTTCGACCATGTTATCAAGATTATTGGAGCAACAGAACTATAAGCAGAGTTGATGTTCAATACTCACTTATATATACATGGATTGATCTGATGCCACAAATAGACAGGATCAAAAAGGTTTATTGAAATTGCACAAAAGCAAGAAGTGCCAAGACCAGATATTTTTAGCCATCGAGTTTCGAAACATGAAGCATTCGCTTCACTCTACAAGTACAGTACTACTCATTATTAACCACCCTAGCTGACTCGTACAAACCTGCTATCAGATCCATGCTCGCATCTCCACCGGCCTTCGTCAAAATTCTGGGAGTAGCTAATGGCGTCGTAGTGGAACGACACCGGTTTCGGCCTGTAGATGCATTTTCCGTCGGCGACGATCCTCTTGAGAAGATCCCTCCATTTCCGAGTCAATCTCCGGCCTCTGTTGTCGCGGCTTCGCAGGCGATGGTACTCCGTTTCGTCTCCAAGAGGAAAGCAGGACGGCGACAAGCACCGAGCAAAGCGCGAGGGCGACGACAAATCTCTCTCCATTCGAAACTCGGGCTCGGAATTCTTGGGGTCTCGGTTTTTCTCTCTCTAGGTGTGGAGGACAATATGATGAGTAATGAGAAGTATCAGATGATATTGGTGCGAGCTCTCACTGTAAATAATTGCATGACATCAATCATGGGGGGAACTCCTCGCTCTCTCCAATTTCTCTGCTTTTTGGTTTAGTGGGCCCTAACATAGGCCGGGATAAAATAATTCTTCACAAAAATTAAGTTCAATCCATTATGGACACCTTTATATAATCAAGCCAGAAATTAGTTTTGTCTCACTTTTTAGTGATTTTCCCAAATTGCCAGTATCGGACTTTAACATGTCCTTAAAAGGCTATACCTGAATCATAAGGTGTTAAAATGAAATTAGATATTGCCGGGGTAGGGGCAATAAGAGAAATTGGGGAGTGCAAACATCGATACGTTAAAATAAGAAATATATTGATGGAATCTACGTGGTTACTAGACAGGCCGCCAAGGCCCCTCGTGGCAATGAACCCTGGGTTGATCTTCAACCTAGGCTCAGAGGGAGCTTCCCCCGGTCCTTTATATGATCAAACCAAAAATTTGTTTTGTCTCACTTTTCAGTGATTTTCTCAAATTGCCAACACACTAAACAACAAAATGACAGAAAATATATAATTAAGACTTTATTGGTCTCACACAAAATAAAATTATTGTAAAATATTTTCCAAAAAATATCAATTATTTCGTTTTTTTATAAATGAGCTAAAGAAAAATATTTTCATCATTTACGAAAATGTTTAGACATAAATTATTATCGATAATGAAAACACATCAATTAACTGATTATTTCAAGCTATACAAGTGATAATTTTTAGAAAAATATTTTCCAAATCATTCATTTTTCTTGAAACAAACGAAACCTTATATTTCAAATGACTTCCCATTTTCAGCCATCTCCTTATATAATCACACATTTTCCTTTTATTCATAGCTACCCAGCTTAATGCACATTCCCTAGTGATGATTAATTTGGATGGATGAAGATGTCTTGTTCCGAAAGTATATAAAAGTCCCTTTGAAATAAGATGTCGATTGCACCGATGCCGTCCCTCAAATATGAACTTTTTTTTTATAATTGGGCCTTTAATACTCAAATTTCATATTATAGTCATTAAACTTTTATTCCCATCTAACTTGGATGACGAGATTCTTGCTCTTGACGACAACTGTCAATGTGGACTTCCCATGTTAGATAAGAATTTATATTGTTATACGGCTCACTCAATCACATGCAATACAAAAAATCATGGTGAAGATTTTATGCAAAAGGACAGAAACGGCTCGAAAGTGTGAGTCTTTGGGCTAAAACATAAGCTTTTAAATCAGGATGTAAACTGCAAAATAAAGATGTATCAAATTCCAAGCGATTAGAAACTCTTGAACATTTCAAAAAACTAGGAAATGCCTCTACACAATTTCTCTAAATTAAGCAAACTTTTAGGGTTAATACTATTAAGAATCTCAAAATAGCATTCATTGACATAATTACTCTCAGCTAATTTTCACCTTACGAAAACTTTCAAACTTGTACCCCGTAACACGTTTACCTCGAACAAATTTTCGCTTGAAGAAAAATCTCAAGCCGGTACCCCCTAACCCAAATTTACCTTCCGTTAATAGCTTAAGATCTAACATGGAGGGTAGATTTGTGTCAAGGGTACTACTTTGAAATTTTTTGCAACGAGTAGATGTCTCATGGTATGTCAGTTTGACATTTTTTTATGAGATAAAAATTAGTTTGGACATATATGTCCTGGAGTACTAATTTGGGATTTTGAATGGTATTCCCCCAAAACTTTATATGCAACGCAATTTACCTTCAAATTGATGAAGTTGTTGATACTAGCAAGAATGTTGCTACAAGCAATTGCACAATCTCATCTTACTTGGTTGGTCACGCAGTGATTAAACATTGAACATGGAGTGAACCGTTGGGAGCAATTTGGTGGAGCTTCTTGCATAGATCACCTAATCTCAACAACAAAATAAAATATAGAAAGCTTTGAAAGAAAGTATTTGCATGGAGGATAAGATAGAATGGGAAAAGATATACACATTGGAAGGAAAACCAAGTGAAATGGGATGGATTAAAAAGGAAGATAACTTAATACCATTAAAATTCTAAATTGGCACCTCATCACATATTTTCCCTATACAAATATTCGTTTAACGAAAAATTGAAAAATGGTATCCCTGACCCAAATCTACCATTTACATCAGATGTCAAATTGCTAATTAAGGGGTAGTTTTGAGATAAATATGTCATGGAATGCGAGATGGAGATTTTTTGTGAATGTCACAAGGTATTGGTTTAAAATTGTTAATGACATTAGTCTTGAGAAAAAGAAACTTTATTCAGAGGAGACAATACGGCAGTGAAGAGGGAATATTTACAGACTCGCATGTGAATTTGGTACAACCACATGTGGACTGGCCATACCCACCAAAACGCTAGTGGGTTTACTCGACAATTGTCCTTGACCCCAAAAAAAAAAAACTTGAAAATTGTCCACTTCCTTCCCCTCTCTTCGTTTGATAAGCAAAATATATAAATAGAAAGATAACTAAAATAAAATAAAAATTCAATCAATCAATCAATAAAGAAATTTTATGGAACTCACCTTTTCATTGATGTACGGCACCGATCCTAGTCTATAGTCCGTGAATGAAAGCTGAGGTACTTGCATCCTAATCTTTGTTCGCACAATACTTGCTTAGCGTAATTTTTATCAAATATATTTTAGACGTTACGAAATTTCATGTAAAATTTCTAAACATCGACCTCCTTAGATAAGGTATCGCGAATATTTTTAATTATTCCCCTCAAGCTAGATTTTTGTGCTCTTTTCATGGGCTTGGCGGAATACTCATTGGGCCATCTAGGCCCAATCACTAGAAAGGCAAAATAAGCGGACTTGAAAAAGTAATTTCTTTGTTTTAGGTCCTGCCCACATCCAGTCTTGATTAATTTTACGTCAAAATTTTAGATAAAAAGATTTCCTAAATTTTGGGTAGTATGCATTTAGCCTTGAACTTTCAATTGTTACTTAAAATCGCCTCAAAACCACCTGTCCCTTTACTTTTCGATTAGTATGTATAATGCATATGATTTTTAAAAGGTAAAAGTGTATTTTCATTTCACTTTTTGAATTTTTTTTTCACTCTAACTGCAATTAAACCGGTACACCTATAACAATTTACTCCAAACTAATTTTTTGACCATCAAAAAGGGAAAATAATATAAACAGTCCCTGAACTTTGGCCCAATATGCAATGTAGTCCTCAAACTTTTAATTTATTCAATGTAGTGTTTGAACTTTAATCTACTGTGTAATGTGGTTCATGAACTTTTGGTACATGTCGAATTTAGTCCTTGATTTATGTGAAAATATTCAATATAGTCCATGAACTTGAACTAATTTATGAACTACATTGAACATTTTCATATAGTTCAGGAATAACATTGAACATGTATAAAAAATTCATGGATCATATTGAACAAATTAAAAGTTGAGGGACCACATTGAACATTAGGCTAAAGTTCATGGACTACATTGAACAAATTAAAAGTTCAGAAATCAAATTACATATTGGATCAAAGTTCATAAATTATTTATGTCATTATCCCCACCAAAAACTTCAAACTGATACACCCATGAAAAAATTATCCTTCATTAGTTTCCGTTAAATTTTACCATCGAATTATTGTGTTTGATGAGACATGGCAGTTGACAGGTATACTAATACCCTTCATTTGTCACAGTTGTATTAGTTTATGATTTTTCGTGTATTTCAATTTAACGGAAACTAATGAAGAGTAAATTTGTCACAAATGTATAAGTTTGGGGTTTTTTGTAGTTAAAAAAATAGTTTGCTGTAAATTTGTCACATGTGTACCAATTTGCGATTTTTTGTTGTCAAAAAATTAGTTTTTAATAAATTTATCAAGGGTGTACTAGTTTTGGATTTTTCATGGTATTAACTCTCAAAATATGGAAAGCGAACAAAACAATAAAGAAAAGGGAGAAAACTAAATCAACTAAAATATTGAAAATAGAAAGGGTTAATACAAAGAAAAACCCAAAACTGGTAGGTTTGTAACAAATTTATCCCAAACCAATTTTTTTACCACAAAAAATTCCAAACTAGTACATTTATAATAAATTTACCCAAAACTAATTTTTTTTATCTCAAAAAATCCCAAATTGATACACTTGTGACAATTTTACCCTTGTTAAATTAGATTAATATCACAAAAAACTACAAACTGATAAATTTGTGACAAATAGAGAGCTAAAACCCTAAACTGGTATACCCGTCACGTATTATCTAACTTAACAATTTAACAGTAAAATTTAATAGAAACTAATAAGGGATAAATTTCTTATTGGTGTACCAGTTTTAGGCTTTTGTAGTCAAAAAATTAGTTGGGGACTCTTACCAAAAAAAAAAAATTAGTTGGGGATAAATTTATCATAGATGTACCAGTTTGGATTGTTTGTGGTATTAATCCTAATATAAAAGGCAAACATCAGTAATGAGAGAATAAAAACTTGTTAAAATGTGATAAATTAGCCAGTTTAGAGTAAAATAATTCTGAGGAAAAGAAAGAAAATTAGCAAAAAGGGCAAAGGTCTCAGTGACAAAAGGTCGGACGACAAAAATTGATTACTCTGCCAATATTTTAAAAGTTTACGGAAGGTAATATGATGGATGTTGGTGCTGCATTAGCATGGAAACACTAGTGCATATTAACTGGTTCGCTTACAAAAATCAGCTAGTTCACTTTCTGATCATCAGCTCTGAGACCTACTTACAATCTCATTGCTCGTCCATGATGTACCATGCTACTTGCAGAATGGGGATGGAACAAAATAAAAACCAAAAGGAGATCATGTTTTAATTTTGCAACTGTGATCAAACAAATCTGTCGCTGGAAGTCCTCTGCTGTTCATTCTAACTGCAGTGTTCTACGATGTATTTCTAGCTAGAACTGAGCTTCTTGGCTCGTTTTCTGAATAGATCGGTGGATTGCTCACTTACCCATATCGAGAGTCTACTTATGTTTGGCCAGAAAAAAAGGTCTAGCTCTGATTTTAAGGTAAGTATATCAGTCAGCTGTTTTCACTGCTGATAATGTACGCAAAAGTAACGTGCTGGGTACATTAGAATTCGAAGTTCGCATTCATAGAATGTGCTTATTGTGTCAAATGGAGCCAATTTGTCCGCCGTTATCGATATGCAACTTGGCTAAATTTTCCAAATCAATTGTTGGTCGAGATGTGAAGAGGAACTTCTGTTCTGAATCGCTAAACCAGAGTGCTTCACACGCTTCATAAACGCTTATTACCATCTAAGACCGTTAAGACAAGACATGCTATGCTTGATAAGCTGCGTAGTTGAAGAGGGATGTGTTACATCACGTATGATATCAAAGCTGAAATTGCGACAGATGAACATTTAATTGCCCTTGCATCATAATCATTTAATTGCAGAAGATAGACTATGCCACTAGACTGGGCTGTTTATGGTAATATTTTATTTTAATGCTTTATCAACTGATTACACGCAACTCATCATCATGACAGAAAGAATAAACTTCTCTGTTTATTGAAGCCAGAGGCAACGCGGGTGTATAACTCGAGTCTCTCATTTGACATGTTTTCGCAGTGCATTAAATAGCATGCATCGTATGCAATGAGAGAGAGAGAGAGAGTTCAAATTTCCATCTTTACAGTATCTTTTTTAGTTTTAGATAGGGAGATCACGGTACAGATTTTCTCAACATCGAAATTTGTATCAGCAGCAGCACTTCTTCCTGACAATCAATTTAGTACCATACTTACAACACGTGATTTTTCCCTCAGTTCTTGTACTTCATTGTTGCTTTCTCAAACCCAATTGTAGGGAATTGCTTTGCATACTCCTCGACACCATGGCGAAGTTTAGCAATCTCCGATTGGTGATGGGAAGACTGCATTGTGGCCAGGAAGTCCTTCAACTTTGTTCCTGTTAGACAAAATTTTCCAGCATTCATCAGAGAATAGACAACAGAACAAGTCAAAGGAAGAAGGCGAGCACCAAAAAGAGGAAGCAGTAGAGAAAAAGCATGAAGCATGCTTGATTGCATTAGGTGGTTTGAACCAAGTATAATCAGCAGAGAGAAGAATGAATTGGTAGAACCGGTCACCTTTGGTTTCGGCCTTGATTTTCACTGCCAAACCCACGGCAGCATCAAAGAACTCAGCTACTTTCACAAAGTCCTCTTCGACAAATCCTCTCGAAGTAAGAGCAGGGGTACCTGAGGTAGTTGGAGTTCATAAATAACCAACATGAAGACCCTGAACCTGAAAGCACAATGTAGTCCATAAGAAGCCTCTACCCATTCTTATGCCACCAGGAACCATGGCAGATACATCTCCTGGAACAGTGTTTTTGTTGGCAGCAATATGAACAGATTCCATCACCTTTTCAACTCTGGAACCATCAATTCCCTGTGGAGATAAGGAAAAAAAAGATGGACAAATTGATCCCTTTTTCATGGGTAAAGGGCAGTACAAGTTAAGTGCCCCTCATAGACGGACTAGTATGTTTATGTAAGTTCTTCAAGACATATCGATAGCACCTTCATAGAAAGGAGAGAATGTGAAGTTCCTGCATTACCTTATTCTTCAAGTTCACTAAAACCAAATGATTTTCAGTTCCCCCAGAAACAAGTTCATAGCCCTTCGCAGTGAGAGTCTGCACATGATGTAATTAGTGGAAGATTATAACAAAGAAGTGGCCAAAATGCAGAAGGAAACTATCTCCTTTGATTGAATGATAATATACTTGAATAACACTAAAAGGTCAAGAGCAACCATTTGTTCAAAGCCATTGATCTAGTCAAAGGTCATTGAGAGATACCTCTGCAAACTTTGCACAGTTACTGAGAACTTGCTCTTGATAGGCTTTGTATTCTGGAGTTGTAGCCTACAATTACAAAGGGTATACGTTTAAGATCTCAAGGAGAATATTAATAAAGGTTTGAAATAGCATATACAAATCTAGCAAATTGTTCACCATAGACGAAGCTGTTTTACAGTTGACTGGATCTTCTAACTGCTTAGCCTCCGAATTTTAAGAATTAATTGTACTTCAAGAAGAGTCAAATTACATTATGTCTCTTAAATTATCTGGCAAAGCAGATCACAAGATAAACTTGATCTTCTCAAGAACCACCTACTTTGCAACGAGGAAGAAAAATAAATGAACAGTACTATAGCAATGCAGGACCTAGACTGGAGAGCATTAATTAACTAAACAGGACCTAGACACTGACCAATGAAATGTCCAATTAAGTCAGCTAGAAGCAAGGATTCCTGCCCATAGCTGAAAGGATTCCAAGATGAGATATAGTTTTCTAGCTATGATGGAATCACTTCAATGACTACCGAGACCAACATGAGTTGCACTCTTGCAGAAAACAAACTGCAATTGATGAACTCATGCAATGTAATCCCCTTACAATGGAGATCTGGTAAAAAAAGCACACCTGCTTCAATGCAACAGCCAAACCAGCTATTGTGTGGTTGTGTGGTCCTCCTTGAAGACCAGGAAACACGGCCTGATTGATTTTGTCTTCAAAGTCATACAAAACCTGATAATATATCAAGATTTAGTACACTTCTTCACATGAGAAGAGAGTCTCATCTTTCTTCAGCTTTGTGGCAAAGGGGAGAACAAAAGTAGGGTTTGAAAGCTATGACAAAATGGCTGAGGAAAACGAATAATCTGAAATGTTTATTAACCTCTTTCCCTTGCTTGTTGATCTCTTTTACGCCCTTCCTGAAGAAGATCATGGCTCCACGTGGACCACGAAGTGACTTGTGAGTCGTGGTTGTAACAACATCAGCATATTCAAAGGGTGATGGAACCACACCAGCAGCAACTAAGCCACTGATATGTGCCATATCTGCTAACAGGATAGCCTTTTGCTTGTCACATACCTGTTGCATACATCAGGAATTATACATCGGATTTCTAGATTACAAGGCAAGGTTCGTTCCCAAATTTGAACAGTGACTGTACTTAAGTGCTAAAAGGAAAGGGCCTTCTGAGTTTACCTTACGAATACGAGCATAATCATATAGACGTGCATAAGCACTGGCACCAGCCACGATTAGTCTTGGCCTGAAGAGTGTGGCACTTTTTTCCAACTGCAATGTTGAAGTGAAACAAAGTGAAACCATCAAGAGATTACAGAGCATTTACAATTCATACCACAACGTACTCTAACCCACTCTGGTAATTCCCGTATAACATTCTGACTACAGGTAAGAATATTGAATTTCATCTAGAATTAGTTCCAAAAGAATCACAGTTTAAACATCCATTGTAAACACAACCAGCTACATTCTTCCCTTTCATATTACACTGAAGACTACAGATGTTTTTGCTGTGTTATTGCATAAAGCAATGATTTTTCCATGAAGGATTAAGATCTCTCATCCTCATGACTAGAATCCTAGAGAGTGTCAAGAAGACCTACCTGGTCATAATCAATGTAGCCAGTGCTCTCATTCAATCTATATGGCATTGTCTCGAAAAATATGGACACTGCAGATATTTTCTTAGTATCAGTCTGCAAAAGAACAGAAAAAGTTAATTAGAAACTACATACCAAGACAAACAACTTTCATCAATTGAGAATGTGGGATGCCTTCTCATAAGTTTTATATTTATTTCTTGGGGTACGTGATAGTATATTAGCCCAGACTAAACTAGATACTGCATTTATCAGCTGGATATGCATCTCTCATCTCATTCTGTTCGGGAATAAAGCATTCCACATTGAGATTGGTAACAAATTTTTAATATCTACTAATATATCCAAAAACATGGAGAAGATGAATGAACAAGCTTTAAGAACACAGACCCAATGATCAATGGATGTTTCCCTAAATGAAACAAGAAATCAAAAAAACTTCTGAAATGGTCAGAAAAAATCCCGTTACAAGATTACCAAATCAGATGAAACGTCAAATGCTTCATGAATGGAAGAATCACATGTTCACCCCAGCAAAGAAAAATAGGGAACCAGAGGAATTGCTCATTTTTTATAGCCTTTGACCAAAGATGACTTGATCACCTCTCCCTAAGAAATATAAAGGACTGTGCAATTACAAATAATTCTCTACTGAAAAAGTTGACTCTCATTCCAATTCAGTTGAATTTTGAGCTAAGCAATGAAACCGCTTCTATGAAAAGAATAGACAAATGCTGCACAATTTACTATTTGGATTAACTTAGAGGCAGAGGTCCTTTAAAGCAAGAAAATCTGACCACCAAGACAACCTGAAATAAGACTCTATGATGCACAATAGTTGCACAAAACTGCATTATATTTGTAATTGCCATGGATAAGATGCCACCCAATTTCTTTACCTCGCTACGGGAGGAGTTTCTAGTAGAGAGTTATGATGTACACCATCTCTAGTGAAGAAGAAGCAACTTTTATGGTTAAAGTAAAAAGCTCTTCTGACAAAACAGATCCACAAAAAAGTAAAAAGCTCTTGATTGCAACATTAAGCACCTGATAGCCATGAGAAAGATGCCCACCATGAGGAAGATCGAGTGCCATAATCCTATCATGAGCTTTTAGAAGTGCAGTATATACTTGGAAATTGGCAGGAGACCCAGATAGAGATTGCACATTAACTGCAATACAGAAGGATACTCAGAAATCTGCTGGCAATACGCATATTCTGGCAAGCATATCAAATAATTTTACAAATTGGTGATGAAAATCAGTTCATAATTGAGCCATTAACGAGACTGATTTTCCTTTGCCTGTCACATTTGATGGGAGAATTAAATACAAGAATCCGAACAAAATGCATTTGACAACATTATCATATCAACTAGATGTATCATAATATCAACTGACCCAAATACCAAGAGATGAATATGATTAGAAATTTATAGGTGAAAAAGGTTGAGTCTGACACAGACATTCCAGATGTAAGGAAACAAATGAGAACGAGAACGACAGAAGAACAAGCAAGGAGAATGCTGAAGTTATTGCAGTAGAAGTGAAAATATCATATAAACTACCTCCCCACTTGGTGGGATCCAACCGAAATGCTTCCAAAGCACGTTTCTGGCATAAGGATTCGGCCATGTCAATATACCTGAACAAATAGACTGCCAGTTTCACCACCAATCAAATTTTACCAGGTTAAGAGTAAATACCAGAACTATGTAATCAAGTCAGCTGAAATCACAGCGGCAAATAAGTACAAAGTTCTTTTATAAGATACGCATATTGTGAAAGTGCCCAAACATACTCATTTCCTCCGTAATATCTCGCACCAGGATATCCTTCACTATATTTGTTTGTCATTACCGATCCAACAGCTTGCATTACTGAGACAGAAGTGAAATTCTCTGATGGGATGAGCTCCAGCCCCTTGGTAAGCACAAAACAACCACCACCATAACCATTAGTAACCGAACATAAGAAATCAGAAATTATCGATGGCAGAGAAGGATTTAATCTTCATAACAAAAAAAAGCTATATACATAATCTTTTTCATTTTCATTACGCATAACATGAGAAACTCCCAAATCGTTCCTCCTCCAGCAAAAGTAAAAGGGTAGGTGGACCTCTCAATTTCTTGCATGATTTTTGCTTGCGCCGGTCAAATAGCGAGCAAAGTAGCTGCTAGTTTCATAGAACTCTTGAAAATACTATCGGCCAAACAGTGAAACTAATTGGAAATAAAATTCACTCGCCAATGAAACATTGAAGCAATGAGTACCAACACAGCAATATGAGAAGCTTTGCTAGGAGAAAAACAGAGAGCCGAGTGATACCTTCCATTGCCTCGCTTTCTCGAGCTCAATGATGTCAGCAATCTCGGGATCAACGACCTCGAGCGGAGCGTTAAGCTGCTTCGGCCACTGCAAACACATAACGTACACGAGCAAAAGTAGAATCATTTCAAAGGCAAGAGAGCGAAAACTTATACGACAACCACTTGCGAACAGCTCGGAACTCATGTTGTCAAAACATAGGGAGGTTGGAGGAGGACTATGAGGACGCTTACAGTGACGCTACACTTCTCCTTCTCGTAGACGGCTTCATTGGGCAAGGAGGCCTGCGAGAAACAGAGTCAGAGAACAAAACCAGCACCATTGATGCACAACCCAAAGAAGAGGAAGAGAAGGGAGGGGAAGGAAATGGAGGGGGGACCATGTAGCAGACGGAGCCGCCGCCATTGACGAGAGGACGGATGGGCTTCTCGATGGAGGCGGAGAGGCGTCGGAGCGCCATTGCCATGGCCATTCTTCTCTCTCTCTCTCTCTCTCTCTCTGTCTCTCTCTCTCTCTCTCTCTGCCCTTTGGTGGTTGACGAGAGTTGGGGGATGAGTTTCCCGTTTATGGTTATGGCTGAGTGGGACTTGCGCAATTGGTGGTTGAAGTGAAGCTGTTTGATAAACTCAATAAATAAAAGAAAAATTTGAGGGAAAAAATCAAAGAAATGAGAGGGAGGATATAGTTTTAGGGTGGTTGGTGATTATCTCTTTCAGCCCACACATACCAAAGAGTAGGGAAATTGGAGGCTCAAGCAAAAAAATAAAAAAAATACCACTCGAAATCCTAAATTTTTGGTATGGAATCCATTTAGCCTTTTCGATAGCTTTCGTTAAATTCTACTATGTTATCAAAAAGTGCAATTAGAGTCCTTTTGGTGACGAATACCATATGATCGTCAATTCCGTGGCAATCTTCATCAGGACCGATTGTATAAATGAAGAGCCTTACGATTCGATTAAGTTCTATATAAAAAATTTAGGATTTGGAGCGCAATTTCCCCAAGAAATTAAAGGCTGATTTTGTTTTCATTTGAAAAGCATAATGAAGGGTGCTATGGTGACTTTCCCCTAGACATGTGACCTATTTTTATGCACAGTAATAAGAAGATGTCCCTTCATTCTATACATCTATTTTTTTCAGTTTTCCAGATCAAACTTACGATAAGAGAAATTGGTAAAACGTGTCTTGGTGAATTTTTACATTTTTGTTTTCTTCTTAGTTTAAATATTGCGAGGGCTGCACTCTCGTTTTTCTCTTACATCCGAAACATCTAAAATTTCGCAATATATGATAATGATGTCGTAGATTTACATATAATCTTCTTACAACTTTCTAAAATTCAACAAAACTTTAAAATCTTAAGAGGAAGCAAAAAGGTTGCAATTCAAAAATCATAACCAGACAGGCCTGCTTCCTAAGATGCAAAATTTTCCATGTTCATTTGTTTCATAGTCACTGCACGGCTCATGTTGATCTAGTCCTAACATTGGAATCTTCCCCCTTTTTTTCCACATATTGGGAAATAAAAATTCATTTTTGAAAGGAGCTTCAAAAGGAGAAAAATGAAATTACGCGGAGAAAATAACACGATCTATTTTTCCTTTTTTTCTATCAAAATTTATTTTAGGGAAAATATTTTATTAATTATGGTTGGTAAAGAAAGTAGCCTTTCCTCACAAACGCCGACGGATATTTAGTTAATAATTCTTGGGTCGGAATCGGTCGATGAGCTTGCTTTTTTTTTTTTCCACATTACTTTAAAATGGGCTACAAAAGTTGGATCTGTTTTATTATTTTTTTCTTCTGTCAAAATTTTCTTAATCCTTATTTAAAATGGGGGAAAAAAAAAGAAAAATGTGGGCAAACAACCAAATCCGACCATACAAGCCCTATCTAAAACTGCTTCGATTCTAAACCACAAATGGGTGGGTGGAGAGGATATGTCATGATAGGAGCGCAGTGCTTTGTGAGACGAATTTGGCCACCGAAGCTTTCGGAAGATCTTTGTCGATTAGACTCGGTCACTTTCTCGGATGTCGCTCCCGCTTTGGTATGCTCATCTTATGTGCATTGATTTTTTTTTTGTTTTACGTTTTTTATAATTTGCGTCGAGTTCGTTTCTCAAAAGTGTTCAATTTTTCGATTCGATCTTAGTCCGACCCAACCCGATAGCCCGCCGAACGCACCCTAAAAATAGGGTATGTATGGACTTTTTTCAACTTGTAAAACAACGTCAACTCAACCCAAGCTCGGAAATTTCCGGACCCGACATGCAAGTAACTTTGTTTCCTTTCAACTTTTGTAATGCTTTAGATGAAATTCTAGAATAGTCACAATTCCGCGGTATTTAGCCTTATTAACTAAGGTATGTGAAAGCAGCCGAAAAGTTTCAGGAGTTTAATAATGTTTTCGGGGATTCGAACCCATGCTTTGTTATTGTACAGATTATCTACCTCCAGTTTCAAAAGTGATCGCAGGAACTCTAGCATCTAGCTGAACTACGAAGATTTGCTCTTCCAAAACTTATATATGTGTTTATTCTACATGTTTTGATTGTCTATGTACGACAATAGTGTAGAGGAAATTGAACATAATCATGCATTGCCAATTGGTAATGCCGTAATTATTAGAGAAGGAATTTTCAGCATGTGTTCATCACTGATGATAATACAAGATCTAATAGGATTAAACTTGCCTGTACTCTGTTGATCCTCCTTATTTTAGGATTTTGCTTTGTTTCATAGTATATTTGGCTTTACTCTACTTCGATTTTCTTTGCCACAAAAGCTTGCACAATTCTCATGTATTCTTTTGAGCAATCAATACAATTTTCTTCCGACAAATTAAAAACTTAGGTGTGTGTAACATGCTTGAGACATATACAACTTACCTAATTACCTTTGTTGACCTAAATCATATAATTTCAATGATGGTCGTATACTAAGAGTCCTCTACAAAATTTGCATACCGATTGATGTAACGATTTTTGTTGGATGCTTAAATGGACGTTGTAGTAGAGATGAGCGGTTCCAGATTCTTTACATATTCTACATGGAATTTGAAACCTACCTTCCGATACAGATTCCTTATTTTTTGAAACTTGAAACCTATCCGCCGGAATCTAGACCCTGGAACTTATCTTATCTAGGATAGGTTCCAAGGTCTAACATGTTCTTTTTTTCTTTTATTTTATTTTTACTTAAACAAAACAAAAATGAACACAATAATATTGAACAAGCATGTCATTCATTAAAAAGAATACAAAATACTAGTTTTCCTATCGTTACGGTTCAAATAAATATAATTAAAATGAAAAGTTATTGCATAAATCAATAATAGGGGTAAGCGATTTCATGTTCCATATAATTTCCGCTCATGATAATAGGTTTCTCATTTTTTGGAACTTGGAACCTACCCTATCACAGTTTCAGAGGTCGGTTTCAGAGACTATCCGGGTTTCACTTGTATTATTAATTGAACAATTGTAGTAATCATCATCTTTGATAATTACCACTTTCTACTATGATTCAATAACCATGACTTATATTTGGACATACGAAAAATATGAAATATGACTCATAAAAAACTACTTGCAAATTTAGCATCACTTGGAAAACCAAATTACCAGAACGAATGTTGTATCACAATACTGCATAAACAGCATAACACTTATGTATAGTAAGTCATGCCAATAATTTCTATTTGTGTTGGCTTGAACAACAGTTGATATTCAATTATATATTACTTACTTTTGTCTCTCTCGACCCTGAATTTAGAGTATCCCAATCCATACAGGAACTTCTAGAGCTAGAGTTTGTTGCCGTTCTTAGTGTTAGGCATATTTTAGTAGTCGTTTCTCGGATTTTTCAAATTTGGACCGTTGAAAATTAACTAAAGGATATGATCGTGAAATAATACATAAATGAGTCCTCAATTTAGGAAAATACGTTTTCGTTTATGTTTTTAAATTTGCAAGTTTACAAAGTTAAGTATTGAAATGGAGTTGGTTTAATGGTCAAGAAATGAACTAGGTGTGAACTCTATGCACAACAAAAGTTTGATTAGACACATGATCATATATAAACAATGTCGATATGATTTATTCACTCGATCATGTCTCATGTCCTATCTGATCAATGATGTTACCTTGGCATCTCGTTGTTCAGTCATATCATTTATAGACTTTTTGCATTCTCATTTAATGGTCAACATTAAAAATAATGAAAAGCGTAAATTACATTGAGTAGACATAGATTATGAGCTCTTTTTGTCATGATAAAAATCATTAATTTTAAGATACCAAAGGAAGAAGGCGGTACCAGAAACTCATCAGGATCCTCACTGCTTGGGCCCAAATTGGCATTGCTGGTTCAGGCCCAATTTGCATTGACTGGGGCTTGGGTTTCTTGCTGGGGATTGAATTGGACTCAACAAATACCTACACCTTTTTTCAGTAAGAATCAGACTTAGTCCAAGATGAAACTTTATTAAGTTGGTTCATCCATGTCAGCTAGGTCACGATGGACTGTGGAGTTAATCAATTAGGAATCAGAATTCTACTATGAAGAAAGCCGAAGTTACCTGACATTCCATGGGATATACTGGACGAGATCTTAGTACGACTGCCCATCAAGTCTCTTGCTTGATCCAAGTCCGTGTGCAAGCGGTGGATGTCCTTGAAATCAAGCCCTGAGTTCGCAAAATCCCACTTCGACCACAGGAAATCCAATGGGCCAGGCCGTAGTGACGAGTATAATTGGAGGTATGGAGAAGTCAAATTACGCTTGGATCTTCTTTCCGGTTGCGCATCTCTCTACTCTTTTGGACCGCAATTTCACAAACTTGGAAGAGCTAAAGCTCGGTTACATTGATGGTGCGGATGTTGAAATGCACATACAAGTTGTGTTGGAAAATCAATGTGAAGTTGATTGAAAGTAGCAATTTTGGAAGAGTACTTAAAGTCTATATATGATTGTAATTGTGGCATTTATAGTCAAATATATCGGGTTGAAGTGTATGGTTTTGAGGAATTAAAAAGCGACATGTGAATCATGATTGAAGTCATTATCAGATGGCCCGTTTGTCACTATAAAAAAGAAAAAGAAAAATGAATATTCCTATGACAAAGTAGTTTGATATGGTCATTTTGGGATATGCCAAAATTCTAATGCACGAGTGAGCATGGTCCGGTTTGGGCCGATCATGCACTTAACTCTAGGACCAACCTGCATAGTGTTGGTCCTCAATTTTTTAGACTGAAGACCGACCCTGTTGAGCTTGGGACTGAGGACCGGACCGACCTTATGGGTCTGGTCTGGTTCCAAGGGCAACCCAGGACCAACCAATTCTTTTTTTGTTTTATTTTTTGTATTCCTTGAAAGTACATACTCTTTCAAATTTCATATTTATCAACAATGCAACATTGAGCAACCAAACTATGAACACCGATACATATCAAATATGAATCTAAGATAAGATAACAACATAAATCTCCATTTACTAAAAGCAACAAATCATAAAAAAAATGAACACGTGAAAACGAGGTCGAGGCGAGCAAAGAGGCAAGCAGCAAGCAAGGTGAGCAAATAGAGCTGAAAGCAAAGTGAGCGAATAGGGTTTCACAAGCAAGCGGTGAGCAAACAAAGCAAGATGACAAGCGAGGAAGTGGAGGGTTTCTTTTTTTTTTTGGTGAAATCAAGGCTGGGTTACCTGGTTAAGTGGGTTTCTTTTGACTAAAAAAAGTGGGTTTCTGCTTTCTAATTTACAATTCTTTTGACAAAAAGAATTTACAATTCTACACGGCAAAACCACATAAAAAAACAGAAAGAATAGAGGCACAATTATTGGCGTAGGGTTTAAAGTAAACAAAATATATAAATATAATATATACAAGGTTGGTCCAATCTGCACCAACCCTAAAGTATTAGGACCGAGGGCCAACCCGCACAGTGCATGGTCCAGGAGTTCTAGGATCAAGGATCGACCCAGTCCTCTTGGGAACCGGACCAGGACTGGCTGGGTTGGGTCAGTCTAAGGTTGACCCTGGATCGATGCTCACTCCTATTGTAATGTCTTAAATAATTGGCAAGTCAAAATAGAATTCCAATTAAACATTGTTTCTGTTGATGTGATCTCATCTTTTAAGTTTAATTAGAAGCAATTAACATGGAAGATATGCACATCCTATTTTTAACTTGAGTGTAAATCTTTGACGATACCCTAAATTATGCAAGTGCATGGTAACATAGACTTTTAACATCGCGCCCCCTCTTCAGTACTGATAGCACGTTATCATTTACAGTAAAAATTTCTTATTCTTGATATTTTAGGGGTAAATTTTAGCACTCATAAATTGCAACGATCCAATTGGTAAAGCATGGGATTTAAATGCAGTTTATATTGCCAATTTAAGAGAATTTAGCGCTGCACCATGAACTATCATCATTGATCAAATGCACAAGATTCAGGCACAAATTCCACGTCTCTCATACACACTCGAAAACCAATCAGATAACTTTAATTTGAGCAAGCTAACACCAATGACATCACGAACCAAGTCAATTTAGAATGCATTGCATATGACTATCATTCTCTGATCAAACAAATATAACCGCCACTATTTTCAAAGCTTATATTAAATTAGACCAGAAACGGTGACACTCCCACCAAACATAGTAACTATTTATTTGGATATTTTAGGTGATCCTATCGGGAGCTCTAGAAAATCAACGACGACAACCATGAGATTTTTTTTCTAATTTCCTACAAGCAAATTGAAAATCGGTAGCTTCGAACTAAAAAATTGGAAAACACAAATAAATATAATAGCTAGAAGCTTGCGGAGCGAGGGAGATTTGAAACATGCAACTGAGGCTCTAGCTTCTGGTCATCCTTCACCAAGTGATATGCGGAGTTTCTTCCTCCATGCAAGGGACAGTCCAAATTGCGCACACCCTGTCCTAGGGGTGTGCAACGGGAACCACCTAGACCGGACCGGACCGGTCGGTTCTGGGCGGGCCTAGGGGGTGTTGGTCCGGTCTCCGGTTTTCATTTTTGGAACCGGTGAACGGTCGGTCTGGTTCCCGGTTCCATGGTGAGAACCGGACCGACCGGACCGATCATTTATGCATATTTTTTAAAAATTAGCTAATTATTTTTTTTATCTTTTCAAGGAATTTATTTGTTATTACTGACTTGCCAATTTTGTGAGCCATCAAGTTGCTGCAAATGAGTTGACTTTTTTATTTTTTGCCTCTCTAATAACACGTGTTTAAATTAGGGGATGTATATTTTTTGAAGCCCACATGGGACATATATATTTTTTTACAAGTATTTGATTCATTTGGACCGGACCGGACCGGTCGGTCCGGTCCCCGGTTCCAAGACTAGTCGGTCCGGTCCACGGTCCCAAAAATTGGGAACTGGTCCTCTCGGTCCGGTTCCCGGTTCTTGGATGGGACCGGACCAGACCGAGAACCGATCACCCCTACCCTATCCAACTAAGCCATTGGAGAACCTGATCAGCAGGCTGGCAACCGACAAGGTCTTGCTTTTATTTAGTGTTATATTTTTTAATCCCCCTTTTTCCTTTTTAAGATTTTTAATCCTTTTTTTATTTTTTTTCAAATTTTTTCTGAGTGCTTGGTGGGCGCCACCTTAATGCCATCTGACTTAAAAGAGTAATAACAAAAGCCACATCAGCATTTTTCATTAGTCAAATTCGACGAAATTAATGAACGGACTTTATTGTACTAATTTGAAAAGTTTTTGAAGTGCATTACACTTTTTGAAAGTTTAAGAACTTTAAAGCACTTTTGTTAGAAATGTTAGTCCTTTTTGTACACTCGTCACATTTTATTTTAAAAAACTAATTTCCCCTTTTGAAAAGAATTTTGACAAAAAAATGACCAATAGTTTGATCGCACATAATTTTTCCATCCAATGTCTTATTAACTCAATTTTTACATCTACGAAAAGCATATTAGCCGAACTTTGAAAAAATACAGGACCTTTAATGAAAATTCATTGGGAGTTCACTTTTTTTGAGAATTAGGTCAAATGGATCGGCCGTGGTGAATAGTTGTGATATTTTATTTGTTAGAATCACAATCAACATAATTCTTGAGGTAACTGCAAGCTTAGGTTTGGATCTACATTAATATACCACCTAATTGGATTAAGATTCATGTTGATACCCTCAAGGTCATATTTGTGCTTAGAAATTGTTATGTCTTTTGATTTTGTGGTCGAATGTGGACAAACTGAACTATATTAAGCTCCAAATCAGACCAAGCTCCAAATCTTTCTTCTGCATGAACTTTTCTCAATTATAACCTAGAAGCTTAGCTTTATCCGGTCTAAGCTTTTAAGATTTGGTCAAAGACTAAAGGCCTAAGTAACATAAGCAAAGATAAAGTTTCAAGCATCCAAAATGATAACCCAGTTGCCTCTCTTGGAATTGTATTATCATGTCCTTTAAATTTGACACAAAATGATAATGGCGAAAGATTAAATAGCTCTTGGCAAGTGCCGAAAAAAAAAAAAAAAAAAAGAATGGCACAACAAATTATTCTGTATTATCTTAAGACACCACTATTTGTACAGCCAAACCAAGAATAAAAAATCCATCAATATCCTTCTTTTCACTAATCAAAGTTTCAAATTTCTTTGTGGTATCCAAGACATTCTTACAAGAAGTGCATTTATCACATTTTAATTTAAAAAATTAATTTCCCCTTTTTAATCTCCAAATGTTCCTCTTATCTGAACTTTTCTCTATTTTCTCCAAATTAGAACCTTAACTTTTTCCAATCTAAACTTCAAGATTTGGTCGTTGTCTATACCTCCACTTAGAGGTGGCCACGGGCCGGTTTTGGCCCGGAACCGGACCGGTCAAACCTGGGCCCGCGGTTCGGAACCGGAACCAGCATGTGGCATAGGGGCCTAGTTCCAGTTCCAGAAAAATTTGAACCGGCTCGGAACCGGCGGTTCCGGGCCGGTTCTGCGAAAATTTTTTTTAAAAAAATTAAAAAAAAAAAAAGCTGCAAGCAGGCTGCAGCACAGCCTGCATTGCAGGCCATACTACAGCAGTAGCAACCCGTTGCCAGGCCGCCCAGGCCCCTCCTTGGCAACAGCCAAACCCAAAAAAAAATTATCCGCAGCAGGGCCTGCAGACGTGCAGGCCCTGCTGCGAGCTTGCACCTTGCGGCCCGTTGGGGCAACGGCTACGTCCCAACGGGCGTTTTTATAAAGAAAAAAAAATACATAACTGTTGTAATTTTGCAACGATTATGTTTTATTTTTTTAATTCTAAATTTTCTTTTATTTTTTTCTATAAATTCTCTCAAATTCTCACAATACACACACAATTCTCTCAAATTCTTTCAAATTCTCTTCTCTCAAGTCTTAAATTTTCTCAATACTCGAAATTCTCTCAAATTCTCTGAAATTCTCTCAATTTTCTCAATCAACGCAATTCTTTCTTAATTCTCTCTATTAATCCACTTAATTCTCTCAATCCATTCGAAAAATGGCAAGTAGAAGTCAAGTGCCAACTGGCAAAGGTAAAAATATCGCGACGGAATCTCATCATTCTTTTGATCCTCGTGAAAATGTAGATTTTCAAGATGATGAAATCAACATTTTTCCTGATGTGGAGCGCGTCCCGACACAAGAAAGTTTTCATCCTCTTGCCGAAATATCTACAACAAAGGAAGCGGAACGAAATTTACATCTAACATTTGGAATCACTTCACGAAAATGGAAATGTTTGATATCGGTCAGAAAAGGTATGATATAATTTGTAAATATTGTGGAAAAATATATAAATATACAGGTGGACAAGGATATGGAACATTTAAACGACATCTTAGGAGCAAACATCCAACCGAAACGGGAATCGATATCGGGCAACAACAAATTTCCGGATACGTCAATCCTAACACTTCCCCTTTATTTCGTTTTAATGAAAAAACTTATAAAGAAGAATTAGGCAAATTTATTTCCATTGAGCATTTAGCATTTAATTTTGGAGAAAGATTTGGTTTTAATGAATTTGGACAAAAAGCATGTGCTCCATAAACAAAACGTGTTCCTAGAAATTGAATTAAACGAGTAATTAAATATCTTTACAAAAATGGAAAAAAAAGATTTACAAATCTTTTTTATGCAATTTAATAGATGTGTGCATATAGGTAGTGATATTTGGAGTGATAATTGGCAAAATCATTCTTACATGGGCATAACATGTTATTGGATAGATGATGAGTAGACTATTGAAAAAAGAGTTATTGCATTTAGAGTTTTCGATGATCATCATACGGCAAATAATATTTATAGAATAATTAGGCAAGTTTTAGAAGAATATTATTTGCTTAAAAAAAATTTTCAATTGGTTTTGATAATGCCGCAGCAAATACCGCTTCAATTGCCGAATTAGAAAATATTTGTAAACCCGCTTTTGGCGGAAAATTTTTTCACATTAGATATGCCTGTCATGTTTTAAATATATGTATACAAGATGATTTGAAAACTCTTGATATTTTTTTTCGATCAATAAAAATGGCGATTCAATTTTTATGGAAACATCCCCAAAAAATGAAAGAATGGGGTAGATTTTGTAGAGAAAATGGTAAAAAGCCAAAAAGGTTTCCGAGAAATGTTCCAACTCGTTGGAATTCTACTTTCCACTTACTTAGTGAATCTTTAGCATATAAAGATTTATTATGTGCATTCATTTCTAATAATATAACTCAAATTAATTTATACCCACAAAAGTGGCATATTTGCCAAAAAATTTTAGATGTTTTAAAGGTTTTTAATGATGCAACTTATACTTTGTCCGGTGTTTATTATCCTACTACACATTTATTTTTAGTAGAATGTACTAATATTGTCGGAACTTTTGATAAATATGAAAATGATGTTGAATTACAACATACTATAGTTGCAATGAAAATGAAATGGCTTCATTATTATAGTGAAATTCACATGATTTATTTAGTTACTTGTGTTTTTTATCCGCGTTACAAATTGGATGGCTTAAATGATTTTTTGCGTACATATTATCAATGTTTACATTATGATGTGACAAATGTTACAATCATAGTACGTGAGGTTAAAATCATAGTAATAAAATTATATAATAAATTTTATACTAAATATAATTTAGGTGATATTGGATCTTCTCAATCTACGGAGATACAAAATGACAATACAGGTAAAATTAATAGAGGGTACCAACTTTTATTATATAGACAAAAAAAAAACAAAAGGGAGTAATAGGAAATATTTCTGAATTAGAGAGTTATCTAACTATTTTATTTGAGTTTATTGAAACTGAAGGTGGTACAGATTTTTTAATTTTGGATTAGTGGAAGAGGCACGTAAGCCATTACCCAATCATTTCTCTTATTGCAAAATAGATTTTTTCAACCCCTTGTTCCACAGTTGCGGTCGAACAAGCATTTAGTGCCGGAGGTAATATTTTAAATGAACATCGTTCAAAAGTAGATCCAGAATCAGTGGAGATGCAAGCTTGTGTTGCTAATTGGACGAAGGCTCAATACCGGCAACAAGAGATAGATCGGAATAATGAATCCGAATTCTTTAACGATGGAGATACTACTGCTACCAGTATCGGTACTGGAACGGGTAGTGATGATTGAGGGTAAAAGAATTATTGGAGTTGGCAAATATTTCGGAAACTCTTGTTTCTCATACCGTGTACGCCCACGTGAGCTTAGGGAAATCGAAATATAATCCGACGATATGTGACCTCTGGTCCCCTGCACACGAAATGCTTAGGTTTTAGGATAATTTTAGGGTATATATATTGTACTCCTTTTTTTTAAGATCGTTATAACGAATTGTAATGTGCTTAATGATAATTTATTAAGTTGAAGCCATCTCTTTCTCTCTTGTCTTTTTGTCCCCAAATTTGAGTACAATTTACATTTTAATCACAATTTATATTGAATAATGTTCTATTAAAAGAATAGTATTTTTTTCCCGGTTCTGATCGGGAACCGATCACCCCTACAATTTTCATTTTGATTATAATTTATATTGAATAATTCATTATTTCATATTTTTATAATTATTTATTATTTATTTTATAATTTATTTTTGAAAATTTTAAATTACGAACCGGAACCAACCGGACTAGAATCGGAATCGGCCGGTTCTGGTTTAACCGCTGGTTCCGAACCGGAACCGGCCGGTTCTGAACCGTGGCCACCACTACCTCCACTAAAGGTTTGAGTCATGTCAGAATGTCAGTGGAATGACAAAGATAAGCTTGGAAGCAAGGTGTCAAAAATGTATTGACAATTCTAAGCCTGTACCGAGAGGATGAACTCGAAATCGAAAATGTATTGTTATCTCCAAACCTGTGCTACAAAGATGAACTCAAAGTCAAAAATATATTGACAACTCCAAACCTAAACCTTTTAAGAGTATGTTTTAGGCCCTAAATATGACAAAAAGATGATAAAGATGAAAGATCAAACGGGCTAATGAATAGAAAGTGCTTATGAAATATTTAAAAAATGAAACAGCAAAATAGAAGGTATTGTGTATTGCCTTAGACACTGTTGTTTGTGCAGCCAAATTAAGAGCTATAGCAAGCAATTAATTAATATCTTAAACAATTTTTCAAATTTTTTTATGGCATCCACGACATTCTCATCAAACTTTTTAGATATTTTTTCAACTTCCAGTAAACAACTAATTAATCAAAACAGCAGCGGTTGGGCAATTGAAATGTTAAATCAAAGAATCTACTCCACTACTTTATGCACATGAAGATTAACATGGTACTGCAAGGCTCATGTGATGAAATCGATACCAAACCTTCAAAATTTTAGCAATTCCATTCGCTCAACACACAACTTATATAGGATATATCACACCTTGAAATTATAGCAAAGTGTTTTCTTCGTCTTAGACATCAAGCACTGTCCAATTCCACAAGTGAAATCAAATTTAGTTTCTATACAAGTAAATATAAGGGAATTATCCCATAATAGCAAGGATGAAAAGATATACTAAGAAGTTTTGCACATGTTATTGATATAGTTAACAAAATCACGCGGGATTATAGTTGTTGAAAAATTGATATTTATATATTGGCCAAAAAACACTTTGTTTAATCGCTGTCACCAACTCATATATTTTGATGTATTTGACATACTAATAAAACGCATCACACTTAGCTCACTTTTGTTATACTCGTCTTTTACCATCTTCCAAGCAACCTAATTCAGAACTACTTCCTTTATTTGGTCTGCCACAATATGATTTCATAAGTGAATGTTAATCAATCCAATTAGAAAGTATGATCAACGATGTATCCAATCTATGTAGTGATAAAAGTGAACAACGACATCAATGAAATCATGATATAAATTGAACACTTTCCACTACACGTTTTTTAGCAAAAGAAAATACTTTAAAGCATACCAATGCAAAGTGCTGGAAATATAAAAAGGCATAAAAATGATTAAAATTGAATTAGGGGATTCAACAAAGGATGAGCCACTTGAAGTACTTGCTCCAATTTTCGAAAATATGATTTATTATTTTTTTATTATAGAAATTTGACAAAAAAATACCAAATTTAAACTGCACATAATTTTTTTGTTCAATGTCCAATCAACTCAATTTTTACATCTATGGAAATCTCGTAACTCGAAAAAATATAAGACTATTGTTAGAAATTTTTTTAGGATCATGCTTTTAAAAATTAGGCCAAACCGGTGGTCATGGTGAAATGTTGCAATATTTTTCTTCCTTAAAATTGTAAGTAACACGATTCTTGGGGCGACAATAATCTTCTGTTTAGATCTACATGAATGTACCGCCCTATCGTCACATTATAATTTCTATGAAATTCTCAAGATAGGATTAGTTTTGATATCTTTTTATTCAAGCTCCAATTTAGGTAAAGTACGGTCCCATAGAAGCACCAACTTTAGATTAAGTCTCAATATTGGTTGAAATTTTTTCTTATAAAAAATTCACAAACTTTCAATCCATACCCCATATTTGAATTAAAATGAGGTTGTTTCGATCGTCTTTAATTAGGGGGAAATTGCAAGAAATTAGAGCTTAATTCGTCTTTAATTAGAGTATGGAAGGAACAGGAACTCTATACTCGCTTCAATGACCATATCGTGAAAGAATACTATCTATCCCACTTAGCCAGAACCTTGAGCCTAGATAAACTAGTGTGGACAGGAACAAAACAGGATCTTATTCTATAAAAAGTGGGTATAACAACTTGAGGTCTACAGAGGCGATTATTAGCTCAAACCAAGCAACAATATCCAAGCAATAACATCTTATAAACCACCCATAAACCTATGAACTACAATCTGGAACCTAAAAGTACCCTAAATTAAGATTCTTCTTACGGAGTATTTGCCAGAACGCAATCCCAACACAAGAAAATGTATAAAAGAGCATCTTACCTAACCCAATATGTCCTTATATTCACAAGCTCCGAAACCCATAGAGCATATTCTCCTAATCTGCAACCGGATGGAATAGGTATAGTCAGATCCACGCATAAACATCAGTATTTGCCCACTCAACATAACTAGGATGGATAAATGGGTGTTAAAGTGTTTTGGCTCAAACCTAATTTCGCCAGGTGGTAGTTGCGATTTGGAAATCATGAAATGCTTCCATTTTCCAAGCTTGCCCACTCGACCCAACTTCGATTGTCGATGCCGCACTCTCTCTAATAAAGAGTATTGCAAGATGGAACCCAAATTCGAAGCAAGAGTAGAACGGTGCAGATTCCTTAATGGAGCAGAGGCTCTCTCAAACTCAACATCAATTGCTCATGGACCAACCAAGCCGCTGTCGATAGCCGATGTCGTGCATGATTCGAGCAGCGTGCTGGTGGTCGGCTTCGCAAGTGAAGTTCGAGCTCCCTTGGCACATGTCGCCAAAGCCCAAGCTATAAAGGAGGCAATTCAATTTCTACAAAAAAATAAAAGAGATACACGTGCGATAGCCTGTAATGTACTTGCCCAGAGGTTCCTCCGTCGAACTCCATTGTTGAAAAAATCAAGGGCAATTTATATGACCGATATAATCAAATGTAGCAATTATGAAATATAATGAATAAAAGGTGATGAATACAAATGTAGCAATTCTATCTGCAAAACATTATAAATTGATGAAGGTAATGAACAAAAGACGAATATGACTTATAGTGTGTTTGTTTCATGAAAATGTAAAGGTTTGAAAAATATATTCCATTAAAATAATTTTTTAAATTGTGTAGAAAATTAGTCAACAAAAAAAATTTTCATTACCAATAACAATTAATGCCTTAAAATTTCGTTGATGATGTAAAAGAATTTTGTTGACTAATTTTTCAACACAATATAATCAATAATTTTTAGGAAAATATTTTCCAAGTCGTTTTTTTTTGTAAAACAAACACAGCCTTAGTGTTTTAACGTGGTTTAGAGATGCAGAAGCTAGAAGCTTGTTCAAGAAACGAATAACCTACTTGGGTCCCTTACCGTGTTATCCAATTAAAGAATTAGTTGTTTTATCATGCATCACCTCATAATGATTATTAAGTTGAAAAATTAGCTTGATTTGTTAGAGAGTAGTAGTTGTAATAGCTTATTACTTTGTATAAACTTTAAGACTTGTTCTATTTTAGCAATCACTACTCACGTTTCTTCAACTTTGATTCATGTGTATCTATCTTGAGTTATTTTTTGTGGAATGTTCTCTCCTATGACCAAGATATTGTTAAATGTAAAACTAAGGACTCATTGTTGCATAGATATTAATCTTGAACAGATGTTGATTGTGCTATATATGTATGTATAGATCTTTAGATCAATTATCATTACAAGTAAAAATACGAAACCTTTAAGGACATCACGTGAAGATTACGACAATAACTAATGGACAAAGAGGGTAGGTCTTTCCACCTCTAATTACTATACCATCGATAAATGTCAGTATATGTAGAGTAATCATCGATAAATGTAATAAAATAACAATTTCCACCTCTAATTACTATACCACTAAATTCAGAAATATTATGATGCACCAATTCAATTACATTAATAGATCTTTCCATCTTTGGAAATTGAGTCATCTTTGCTTGTAAATATATTTCACAATCTTTCTTATCCACATTATCGCATGATATCATTCTACTTTTCTTCATAAATTTCAAAGTATTATGGCCAACATGAGTAATCTATTATACTACAAGAAATATGACTCACACATATAAACAGAAACAAAAGTTTTAATAATACTTATTTATCAAGATTGCGAGCACTTGAGGCAACCACTGCCTTCATCTCCTTGATAATAATATGTTTAAGATTGTTGAGAAAATTTGATTGCTAATGAAGATAGAGCAGTAGTTCATGGTTCTTTGATGTTTGAATGTGTGATGATGATTAGTGTCCTTAAGAGTATTATATGTCCCCATTTTTGTTGCTGCTAGGTTTAAAACAAACATACCTCTAGGATTTACTCTCATAGAGTAGCAAGTTCAACAATTACTCGATTTCCCATTTCACCTTGAATGTGTTGTTAAACTTATGTGAGAAGAAAAAAAAAAGAGAATGTTGTGAAGAAGAGAGAGTTGTTGTAATGATGAACAGTTGTGATGAACAATGTATGATTTGATCCTATTTGCAAACAACCAATCGACAAATCTCTAGAGAATAGGTACATTTTCCCCACCATCATCACTTTTTATGATCAATCGTCACTTTATCTCAAACAATCACATCTTTTCATGTCTAACAATCACTTATTTTTATGACAACTAACTATTTTAACATTTCTCACAAGGGTTTTTTTCTTGGGTTAATATTACGAAAAACCCCAAATTGGTACACTCATGAAAATTTTACCCGAACTAATTTTTTTATCATAAAAAATCCCAAACTAGTACACCTGAGATAATTTTACTCCAAACTAATTTTTTGACCACAAAAAATCCCAAACCGGTATAGCTGTGACAAATTTACTCGAACTAGTTTTTTAACCATAAAAAATTCCAAATTAGTACACTAGTGACAATTTTACTCCAAACTAATTTGTTTACCACAAAAAATCTCAAACTAGTACATTTGTGATAAATTTACCCTCCGTCAGTGTCCGTTAACTTGGATTAATATCACGAAAAATCACAAATTGGTAAATTTGTCTATTAAAATCTCCAACTAATACACCCGTCAACTACCACGTGTCACCAAACTTAGCAATTTGACAATAAAATTTCACGAAAACTAACGGAGGGTAAATTTATCACGGGTGTACTAGTTTGGGGTAATTAGTTCGGAGTAAAATTATCATAAATGTATCAATTTGGAGTTTTTTATGGTCAAAAAATTAGTTCATGGTAAAATTATCACAAGTATACTAGTTTGGAATTTTTTATGGTAAAAAAAAATAGTTCGGGGTAAAATTATTACAGATGTATTATTTTGGGATTTTTCGATTGACCCTTTTTTCTTTTGGTATTTTACTGTTGGCTTTTGTAATTGTGGCTTCAATTGGTTGGAGTGGAGGTTACTCGAAGATATTGAGGATTCTAATTTTCTTGAGATGATGCTAAAGAATTTTATTAAAAAAATACAGAAAAATGTGTTAGTACCAATTTAAACTTTAACTCGATATGTAATATCATCTTTGGAATTTTAATTCATTCAACGTGTCCATAGATACTCATATTTAAAAGTTATCTATAGATATTCATACTTCTCATTCCTTTCAATTTAGATTGATAAGATTTTCAATTATCTAAATCTTGTTCCTAATTTATTAGATTAATAAAAAAAAATTTTGAAACAACATTTAGATTAGTATAAGTATGAGTTTATATAAATAGATTAATATTGTTTGCAAAAATCCTTATGAAAACACTTAAATATAAAATAGTAGGAATATCAATCCCATACAGCTCTAAACGTGTTTCTACTTTTACTATTATAGAGATCCTAAGCTAAAACTTACTTAAATAGAGCTATTTTAAAAAAAAAATTAAGACTACAAAGGTAATTCAAAAATAGCATATTTTGGTTTATATTTTGAAAAGGATTGAAAAGAAAAGATATTCTTAAATCTAGGCAATAGTGTAATTATGAAAATCTGTGAAAAATACATAAGGATGGATTTGACTTTGTTGGACAGTTGAGGAACTAGATTGCACAATTTGAGGGTTTGAGGACTATATTGAATATTTATGAATAGTTCAAGAACCACATTGAATAAATTAAAGTTTAAGAATGACACAACATGCCAAAGCTTTGGGACTATTAGTGTCATTTTCCCATTTGTTGGAATATTAAAAGCTCTAGCAAAATGCAAAGGTTTGAGATGTTATTGGTGAGTAATCATGTGACATTCCGAATTTCAACCCATTTTTGGGATTTATAAAACGCGTAATTTGTTAGTGTGCTTATAGTAAAATCTCGCCCGGGAACTGATCATTCCCGGTTATTATTTTAAATTAGAGATTTCACTAGAATCGCACTCGATCAAATTTTGCCGTTATTTAAACCCCGAACTTGGCAGTCAATTTTCGGGAGTTTCAGGACGAAATAAATCAGACGGTGTCAATATTATGGTAACCAGCGTTGAGATTGTCTGGAATAGTGGAAAAATGGGAGTTTTTGATCGAGTATGAATTTGGACTAGCAGACCTTCCTCGTTATAATTTGGTTTAATTAATTTGGCTTTTGTCCCTTTTTATATGCGAAGCTTATTTTGGACCGCTATATCATTTTCGATTTTAAATTTGGGCCTTCAGATCACATTTAATATTTGAATGTTCAAATATTCCTTAAATCCATTTTTCTCTCTCTTTCTTTCTCTCTCTCTCTCTCTCCTCGGTCTCTTCCCCCTTTGCCCACACGTCTCTCTCTCTCTCTCTCTCTCTCTCTCTCTCTCTCTCTTTTCCCCGTGCACGCTTCCCCCCTGCACGTCTGCCCCTCCTCTTCCCCATGCAGACCCCTCTCTCTCTCTCTCTCTCTCTCTCTCTCTCTTCCTCCTCAGCCGCGCACGTTGCGCCCATGCAGACCCAACGCCCCCCCTGACATGCAACCCTCTCTCTCCTCTTCTTTTCTTCTCTTTTCTCTTCTCTCTCCTTCGCTGGTTCTTCTTCTCCGTTGGCTTCTGCTTCTCTCGCTCGACCCCCGTCCGCCCCGCGCCTCGCCCCCAACCGCGACGCTGCTGCTTGTTGCCACCGCGCGCCGTCCGGCCGCCGCCTTCGCCCTGCCGCCGCCGCCACCACGGCAGTCTCTCTCTCTCTCTCCTCTCCTCCTCCGCGGCCCCCAGCTTGTCCGACGCCACCTCTAACAGCATGTCGCCGTTATGCCGCCGCGTCCCGACGCTGCCCAGCCGCCGCCCAGCCTTTCGGCCAACTCCCCAGCCCCTCGCCGTCCGCCGTGTTGCCCAACTGCCGCCGATTCGCGCCCCCTCAGCCCCCCAGCTCGCTCTCTCTCTCTCTCTCTCTCTCTCTCTCTCTCTCTCTCTCTCTCTCTCTCTCTCTCTCTCTCTCTCTCTCGTCGCCACCACCTCGGCCTTTCTCTTCCTTCTCTCCGCCGTCCAGTCGTCACGCGCTGCCCGCCAACCACCGCTCGGCGACTGTCGCCGCTGCTGCTCAAGCTCGCCCTCGACTGACTACTCTCTCTCTCTCCCTTCCCTTCACACCCAGCTTGCTGCACGAGCTTGTCGCGTCCAGCCGCTGCCGCTCCGATCACGGCCCAGCACCACCCAGCCACTCGTTCTGCCCGTTGCTCGCCGGCGCCGTCACCCTCGCCGCCGTCCAGCCAGCTCCCCTCAGCCACCGCCCCCTGGCCAACCATCCTCTTCCCCTCCCTCTTGCATACAGCAGCTCGCTGCCCGCTTCCGCCATGGCCAAGCCTCACCGGGCTGCCGGCCAGCTCGTCCGACCGCTTGCCCAGTGCCGCCACCCAGCCCTGGCGACCTTGCCCAGCCCCTTGCAACCGCCATGCTCGCCGGGGGCAGCCCAACCGCCGTTATCATCATCGTCGCCCGAGCGTCCCAGGCGTGGCCGAGCTCGTCGTGCCTGTGCCCGCTGCCAGTCAGCCCGAGCATGCCCAGGCCACTGATTAGCCGCTGCCTGGGCCGTGGCCGAGCAACTTAGGCCGTGGCCAAGCTCGCCCGGCCGTGGCCGAGCGTCTCGGGCCGTGCCTGCCACCGTGCCCATCGCCCGTAGCCGTCCCAGCCTTATGCCCGGCGCCTTGCTCGTCCAACAAGGCGCATCGCCCGTCCGTTCGCCCGTACGCCCCCGGACACGCCGCGCGGCCACTGCGCTCGCGCGCCAGGCACACCGACCAGCCATTGTGCCCGTGTTGGCCGGCCACCGCGTCCGTGCGGCCCGCGCCTAGTCCGGTACTGTTCACCCAAGCCATTTTAGGCCCGAGTCAATTTTTCCCGGGCCAAAACTTTGTAAGTGACTTCCTAAACTCTATCTAGTACTTTGGGTATTATTAGACTTGTCTAGAGTTTGATTTGTATCGGTTTATGGGCTAAATGCGGATTAGGGTCAATATTCGTATGTGCGTATTTGTTAGATTAACTTGTGACAATTGTGGGGCTTAATTAGTAGCTAATTATAGTGGGTTAATTAATCGTATTGGCAAGGCGTGTGTGAGGAAAATTGATGTGTGATTGTGACCGGCTTGAATGTCGGAATCGTGAGCTTGTGGTTTAGAATTGAGATGATTGTGGGTGCATATTTGTGGCTATTGTTGGTGAGTCAATGATTGGCTATTGCGGCATTCGTGGGTGGATTTGATGTTCATATGTGGCCGATTTAATGTCGAGTTTGTGGATTGGTGTGGCTTGTCATGAATTGAATTGAATGGCGTGTGCTTGCCTGTCGATGTTTAAGCCCGGATCGATCGAAGGGCTACGGACTTGGGACGTGTTGACGGCGGTCCGTGTGAAGGCATGAACGGCCGATGGGCCAAATGGATGCGGGCTTGAGACGTGTTGACGATGGCCCATTAAAGGTGTGATAGACCGGGACGTGTTTACGTTGGTCATTGGAACGATTGATTGTGTGGCTTGGGACGTGTTGACGGCGGCCACTGGCACAGAATGATTGCTATGGCTTGGGACGTGTTGACGGCGGCCATTGATTTGATTGATTGTGCGGCTGGTGAGCCCGTGAGAGGCAAGTTGGTTGGACGCGTGCATGCGACTTGAGTGTGATTGAAATGGCTGTTGAGTGTGACTGAATTGGCTGATTGAGCGTGTGATTGGATTGGCTGGTTGAATGTGTGGTCTAATTAGTAAGGTGAATTGCATGCAAGTGTGGTTGGCGTTTGAGCAATTGTGATGTACTATTTAGTTACTATTATTGCATTACCATGATATGACTAACGTGCAGTGTTGGCATGGGCTTGATGACGAGGTAAGTTCAATAATGCGAATTATATATCTTTTGGGGTAGATTGCATGTACGACTTGTCTGGGTACGCATTGACCTACGTGGGGTATAGGGAGTTGCTTATTGAGACTCGTTCTCACGGTTATTATATAACCATTTCAGATTCGCAATCACGAGGGATTGGAGACGCTTCAAGGGTATCTCGGAAATCGAAGACGAGTCAAGTACTCAGTATTTTGAGTCCTCCTTTTTGTAGAGGAGTTAAGTTTGCGAACCATTGCCTTTTGAGGAATGTGGTTTTGTTGTTGTGGCCTAGTTTAGGGAATTGTCTTTTGTGGACGTCGTATGTATCTATCAAATATAGGAAATTACAGTTATTTGTTTATTATTATTGCTGCCCCTTGTCATTATTAATTGTCCGGGTTACTTCTATTTGTTTCCGCGCGTGCTTAATCTCTGATGTTTGGAATGGGTCGGCGATGTGCCTGGGACGTCGCATTTAATGATCGACCATCAAGGGGTGTCGAGAGCTCGCTAGGGTTCGGGGCGTGACAGATCACACAAAACAGGGTCATTTTGCCACACAAATCACGCTATGAACACACTTCTCAAGCCACACTATGAACATCTTCTCATTGTTTAAAATATTAAATGACTCACATACAACCTAGCTCACTAAATGTGAGTTTTTGTTTGTTTGTGGAACACTAATATGAGTTTTTTTTTTTATCTGTCATATTTTAACTATCAATTCACTCTCAAATTTTTGCCCTGTCTCTTACAGGGCTGGAGTCGAAACCCACATCTGAAACTACACATCCCAATCACAAACCTCCTGAAAAGGTGGGAATTCGAACTTCTTACCTCCCATTCCCAAGTAGAAAAGGTAGCCACTGAGCCAAACCCCAGTGGTTCACTAATATGAGTTAGAAAAGTGAGTCTTTGATGCATTTTGCCACCTTTGATGATGATGATGGTGAACTGATCAAGAGAAAGGATGAGAAGATTTGGTGATTAAGGTTTAGTCTAGACATCTGGGTATAAGAGTTTTATTTGGGAAATTTGAAAATTAGGTTCAAGACATTTCTGGGCAACAATTCTGCTGTCCACGGCACAAATATTGGCGCATGACATGCATGTGGTTGTCATCCGGCCAAGATTTTTGCTACCGATGAGATGGAGAATCAACTGAGACAAAGTCACCAACTTTAGAATCTACTTTGAGACAAACCCCGCTCTAAGATCGTACTCCGAAAAAAATGAGCCGCTTCAGGGGGTTTTTGCAATATTCCTGGTTTTTTGTTTGCTAGACTTTTTCTTTGGTGTTTATTTGTATCCAAACATTACATTTGTCATTGTGTACGACTCTATTGCGGATTTGATTCTCCATCCCACTTTTCGATTAAATAAAGATGTTCTTTCAACATGTTTAGGACAATAGTAGATGAAAAAAAAGTTAGTTATTCTCCAAACCACTTTTCTCGAATTAAGAAAAAATTGGAATGCAAAGGAATTAAAATGTAATGGTAAGTATGTCCTCCAAATAAATTATAGGACAGAGCCAGGAATACAATTGAAATAGTTGTAACCCGACCTAGGAATGGAATGGTTTACCACTCCCCCATTAATCCTTCCTCCTTTCGAAGATGACTCCTCTACCAAAAGACACTGTTAAAATTTTAAATATGTTTCTATTACTACTACGAATAATAATCAGAATAATACTGCGTAGCTTACAAATGATGCTAGGCTTTTTATTAAACATGTCATAGGAGATGGAAGATCTACCTTTTATGTGGCATGATGAATGGCATTCCCTTGGCCCTCTGCTCAACCACTTCACTGGTAGAATTGTCTATGCTTCTCCTCGGCATCCTCATTCGAGGGTGGCTAATATTACATTTGATTTGCGCTGGTTTTGACCTCCTGCTAGATCAGAGGCTATAGTGCAGATTAAGTTGGTATTTGCGATACAGCCAAATACTTCCGTTGCTAATATGGTCATTTGCAAGTCAACTCCCAGAATGCTTTAAGAGTCAAGGATTTAGAGTGCCTTGGTGTTAACTTGTTTGGTTCAACCCATGTGTACCGAGTCAATGGTTTATTACATGGTTTGCAACAGGTTGGCGACTAAATATAGATTGATTGCCCCTAGGCATGCGGCTTAGTGGTAAGGGAATTTGGGGGGTTGGGGGGGGGGGGACATTAAGTTTCAGACGTGAGGTTCAACTTCCACGCTCTACATAAAGGCAAAGTAAAAATCCGAAAGACGAAAGGGATTGATTGATTGCCACTAGGGATGCGGCCCAATGGTAAGGAAATTTGGTTGGGACGTGGGGTTCAACTTTCACGCTTTGTAAAGAGGCAAAGTAAAAGTCCCAAAGAGAGGGAGAGCCAGAGTAGGATAGATAAACAAAGAAGAAGAAAGATTGATTAAGTGGAACTTGCCTGTTTATCTTATTTGCTGTCTGTGCACACAACTTTGGAGGATAGAAATCACTTGGGGAGAAAAACAGCATTGGTGTCAAAACTTACGTACGGAGGCCACTTTGGTGTCAAAACTTTTATTTGGATCACTTAAGTGTCAAAAGTTGTGAAAAACGATCACTTAAGTGCCACTTCATTGGAAATCCGATGTGGCGTTTTTTTATTAATTTTTCAAGCTAATGTGGCTCGCCGGAGGCTGACGTGGCATTTCTTTTCTTTTTTTTCTTTTCTTTCTTCTTATTTCCAGTAGTCGGCATCCAGCCACCAACCACCGGCCATGGCCGGTGGGTGGCCTCCGGCCATGGTAGAAGAAGAAGAAGACAGAAATGAAAAAAGAAAAGAAAGAAAAGAAAAAAGAAAAGAAAGAAAACAATCAGAAAAAAATATTTAAAAAATTGAATTATATACATGTAAATGCCATGCGTCATTAAAATTTAAATATAAAAGTCACATATTAAATTTGATCGGAATTTCTCGCCGTTGGCACTTAAGTGATCGTTTTTTATCCGATTTGGCACTTAAGTGATCGCTGGCGTAAACTTTCGGCACTTAAGTGATCCAAATGGAAGTTTTGGCATTAAAATGGCTTCCGTACATAAGTTTTGGCACCAATACTATTCTTCCCCCAAATCACTTGTTATTAGTATGTCCCGTCGCCGCTCCAGTCTGGGCTATGTTTTGCAGCTTCAACAGGGATCAAGAGGGATTAGTGACTGGAAGCTTGAAGTCGATTAGGTTGCGGCTAATTTCAAAGGTAAAGATCTGCCGCAGTTTATTGTTCAAACTCTCTTGAAATGCTTTCATTTATTTTATTGGGCGTGCTAGGAATTGGAATTTGCATTCTCCTACTGCTCCTTCTATTAGTGCTGCTTCCATTGTTTCACATATATATTAAGAGAACTGTACAATCAAATGTCGAATATCAATCACTACTATATTCAGACAAATTCAAAGTACAGCTCGTTTTATCAACAACCGGGACTATTTCCAGCCTTCTCCAGTCTGTAATCATTTTTCATCGTTTTCATGCGACCACCTTAATTGAAAACTAGAAAGATAACATTGGCAATCGTGCTCAAGCTTCAATCATTGTTATAAATGCAAGAAAGAACATGGAGATAGTGATAGATGGCCATATTAGGTTTTAGAAATCAAAGAGTTGCGAGATCCAAACGAGGTTAAGAAATTTCAAACTCTCTAGAATCAGAAACTGTCTAGTCTACCCTTGATCCACATGTATTCCTTATCGCGGTGATCAATTTACATTTAAGGGGAGAAAAGGCTAAGAAAAAGTCACCCTGCACTTATTTGGAAACTTCTTTTCCACGATGGTATTGCTATGGTTGGCATGAACCATATATAAACTAAATAGTTGAATATTATCCGGGGCCCAACCTTAATAGGCGGAAGCACCACATAATTTTCACATCATCCCATTCGAGTTTAATAATAAACATATCTTCATCTATATGCAAACATCATTATTTACATCTTAATAAAGCATCCATTCAAAACACAATAAAATACGTGAGTCCTGAGAAGAAGGTCAAGTCACCTAAACCATCGCGCCAATCATGCTAAAAAAACTTGCCTGTACATGAGTCAAGTTATTCACTACGGATCGACAATCTTAACCATCGACAAACCATCACCGTTGAAACCAAGAGGACCATCAAAACCCCTAGGTGGTCCAACAAACCCCCATCGACTGCATCTGGCAAAAGGCCGTTATGCCTGAGTAATGCGTCAAGTGAAGGCTCGCGTCCTCGAAATTCAATGAAAACCTGCATAAAGCAAAATTGGCACAGTGAGAACATCAAGTAAAACTAACTAGATTGTGAGAATAATAACAGTATATGATGCAAAATTACAACTTCTGAACCTGTAGTGGAGCTTTTCCACCCCCAAGAGCAAGAATTGTCTCTCGAAACCTTTGCCCTGTTTCTTTGACAGCCTGTCAACCACGCTCAATAGTTCATGATAAAAACCAACAATTAATTCCGTAAATAAAAGCAATATTGAAGAATGAGGTTCATAACTGAATAGTATTTAACAAGACAAGAAGACTGCTTTCAGGAAACTTGTTGATGACCTAACGTGACGTCGGAGGTAAGGTAATCTAAGACGGTTGAATAATGCAGAAAAGAAGATTGTAACACCAGCCTAGAAGATTTTTCTGTATGTTATGCCATGGCCTTACTATGTGATATCAATGGTCCAATGGATCTTCGCATAAGACTCAGGTTTCCCGATGGGAAATAAAACCTGACTGACTTTTCAGGTTCGTAATTTTCTACCCAAGAACTGGAAAAAGAACCGAACATGAAGTCCTACTGAACCGGTTTAGTTCTTGGCACTCTGCATCTCGCACTAGAAAAGAAAACATATCGAGCAGGACTTACACAAATAAGAAGTTGCACCTATCCCCCTGGGGCCTATCGCATAGCACAAGCAAAAATCACACTCGTAACAGAGAACTATAAATGAGATATTGTTGATGTCACAGTGACCTCAAACTCAAGACATGTATAACTAAAGCATCTAATGAGCTTCCCAGTCAATTGCTCACTTCCTCCTTGTTTATCTCATAAAAAAAAAATCAATTTTTGCCAAACTTCAATAGTGACTAGGCCATGCTAATGCACGAAAAAGGGATCACATTGGCTTGCCATTCGAGCTGAAGAATGGAAATAGGCCATGCATTGAGGCTGCAAAGGAATGGAAACAGGATTTGGGGCCTCTCCATTCATGGAAAGAATTGTAAGGCATTGTTGTGCTGCAGTAGTCCAAAGAGTTCAAGTACGCAATCTAACAGGTCTGGTGTCTTCCTGACATGTACAGTCAATAGAGAGCGACGGACATAAGTGGTTAAGCATACAGAGTATGCAGACAATGAGGTTCGGCCAGGCTTCTATTCTTTGCTGGGACGTTCAGGGATTACTCACCACTAGTCCATTTGGGGAAGAAAAAGCGATATCGCATGTTTATTACTATCACTGCGTCACACACGTGTAAACCCAACATGAATGGCAAGCACGAGGATCAAGGTGCTTTTTAGAAGCATTATTTTTACTCCAAATATGTCCACAACTTCTCGGACATACCTTTATGTCATTTAAACCTGAGTCCTCAAATGCCGAGAAAGCATCTGCAGATAGCACCTCTGCCCACTGAAACAAACACATTCACGATTAGAACCACACAAATCATAGAATAAATCAATCTCAAGCACGAATATGGATAAATCAGTACTCAGAACACAACAAGGAAAGGGGTTTATAAGAAACCAACTATAAAGGACCTGAAAAAATCTGGCATAACCTACAGAAAAGAATATACTGTACCTTGTAACTGTAATAACCGGCTGCATATTCACCTGAATATAAGTGAAAAGCATTAGATTCACAGCTGTGTAAAATAAAGATGTAACTATATATACTCTCAAAGAACCATTTTGACAGGTAGCAAGACGAACCTGCAAATATATAGTCAAAAGTACAAAGGAATCGGTCCTCAGGTAGTGGAGGGATCACCTCGGTTTTTTCACAAACCATTCGATCCACATCATATACAGATTCTGACCCACCAGGAACATATTTTGTATGAAGCTGCAGATCTACACTTGCTAATCTTATCTAAGAAGTTCAACAAACAATAAAAGTAAGTAATAAACAAGTCCTACATTAGTATGATTCCTTAAGAGACCAATATTTTTAGCATATGCAATTACAAATTTCCCAGTTATCTGATTTTACTTTGTTAATGTTCATTCTATGGAGTAATGATCTCCTCTGGGAAACTAATTTGGTCCGCATCATTTCAAAGTATGTATAGCAAAACAGCAAGGTTGAAACCATGCTTGCACTAAGGTTAAATGAACTAGTAAACTTTAAGGTCCCTCACTGTTATACAGAAATGAACTGATGATATATGGAGTCCTCTCCTTTTTGTTTTATCATTTCAAATATGTGTGAAGCAGGATAAATGCAGCACCATGAGGACATAGTACAGGTGAGACAATTCCCCAAGGACAGGGAAAGGCCTGCTAAAATAGCTTTCTTCTTTTTGGAAGCTATTTGAAACAGTCCTAACTTCAAAAGGTGTCACAAAAGTAAGAAGTTGATGAAATGGTGAATCATCTCTGGTTGCTTCCTAACCAAACAAAAAGCTGAAGAACTTGCTTGACTTATTCTACTATTGCTTTGGTCGGGGGTTCGTCATGCCTAAGAAACCATGGGCACCAAACGAAGTGAAAGATGTACAAAGGGAAAAGACAAAGTAAGTTAGAATGGAAAGGGAAGAATTAGATGACATGAACATTTTACAGGTGGTATAATAGGATAGGTATCAGTTTTTTGACAGGCTCTCATGGGCTCATTATATCTATTGTCAGCTCATATATATACGTCCTTCAACGCCACCAAGGAGGAAATTCACTAATTATATTTAATGAATAAAGAACGGTCCCAGCTAATTACTAGTAAGCTCAAGTAAACAGCAGCGAAAACTAGAAAATTTTGGAAGAAATTTCTTCTACACCAAATGATACAATTTTCTTATAGACAAAATAGTCATAGGCGAAGGAAAAGAAAATATGAACAGGGTATGTTCATCAAGTTCAAAAGAACGAAGCAAAACAAGTTTTTGTTAGTGAGAAGTAACCTGTCTAAGGCTTAAGGAGCCTAGATCAAAAGTCTCGGTTGCGATGAGCTTTCTATATACATCCTCAGGGAGACTTTCACCACTTTCATAGTGCTTTGCGATACCCATGAAGGTATCCCTGCGGTTCAAGGGTAATATAACGACTCCCAGGTTACTGACATGCATGATGCATACACTCATGCATAGCGTTTGCAAATTCTAAAGTCTGGCCAAGGATATCTCCACATGGGAGGAAAAGACATTACAATCATTGTTCAACTAGAAATGTACTTGCGTTTCGCTGCAGAAAAGTGTTTTCAATTAGCGGGCTTCATGGACAATAACTCCATGTGTTGATGTCCGTTGGGACACAGTACAGTGAATATCGAATAACCCAATTGATCCTTTCTCTAAGTTATTGGTAATTTTTCACGCGCAGCACAAAAAAGAATCACATCAATGATAAGAGGAAAGAGTTTTGGCTGCAGGGAAAACAAAGTCGGGATATTTAATCTTTAAGAACTTTACCACAGTAAATACTGAAAAAATGGATGTATTGTTCCTATAGGTTAACAGGAAAATTGTCCAAAAAGTCATAAACCTACTGCATTTTTACCAATTCAGCTATAAACCTTTCAATTTTACCAATTCAGTCCTAAATTTTTTCATTTGTGCCAATTCAGTCCATCCTGTCAATTATAGTAGGCTAGTGCTGTCGTAGATAGCGGCCGGCGCCGGTCGTCCGGCTAACGCTAGTGTGGCAATTTTTAATATTTTCTTTCGAATTTTTTTTAAAATTTTTTCTTTTTGTTCATTTTTCTCTTTTTTTTTTCTACCCATCTTCCCACATGGCGAGGGCTGGCGAGGTCACCATTGCCGGCCTCTGGCAAAGCTCGCCCCCGCCGGCCATTGGCATGGGCAAGGTTAGCCTTGCCTTGGCTGGGCGAGGCTCACCCTCGCCAGTGGCTGACGGGGGTGAGCTTCACCGTAGGCCAACGAGGTCGACCTCGCCAACCCTTGCCTTAAGTTGGTCGCCAAACCGGCTAGAGGGGAGGAGGGAAAAAAAAGGAAAACATTAATAAAAAATTTCAAAAAATAAATTGTTGAATGGACTGAATTGGCACAAATGTAAAACGTAGGACTGAATTGGAAAACTTCAAAGGTTTAAGATAGAATTGGTGCAATAAATTCATAACTTTTTGGACAATTTTCCCATAGGTTAACTATTACATTTTTACGCTTAAAACCTTCATAGTATGTACTGATATGGATTCTTAATGTGTATTTCCTTACTACCTATTCTTATGAATTCATGATAAACTAAGCTTAAAAAGATACACACATGAAATCGGAAAAGCGGAAATACCAATTGAAAATAACATTGTGGAGGTATTTACCAACCCGACATATCTGCCAAGAAAGTACTCTTCATATTTAAAGATTCTTGGGGTAACTATCCATACCCAAGTTGTGAACATGAATACAGGAAACTCAATTTATTGTAGTGTTTCTTTTTTGTTATTTGTAATATAGATACTAATAGGAAAACGAAGTAAAGGAGAATAACAAAACTATTAAGATAGTGCAAACTGGTTGGATTAATATAAAACAATTCACAACTCAACTGCGATATTTTGACATACGCTGACAAGAGCCATAAAAATCGTCTAATAACATCTACAACAGGGGCCTATCATTTGCCAAATACCAAGGAGGCAATACTCTCACTTCTCACTTTTAGTTCCAGAGATAGTACAAAGCAATACAACACAAACATCACATAATGCTCCATGATGAATTCATCTGTTGTTATCGATAGTATTTGTGAAGCGCAAACGCATCTAACCATGATGGCTGATCAAATTGTTCTAAAGCCCTATAAGAGATAGTTCTAGACAAAATTACCTGTGGTAACACCAGTTCTCCATAAACTGAGAGGGCAATTCCACAGCATCCCACTCTATTCCTTCAGAGCCAGCAACAAGGCCTTCGTCCTGTCTTGTTAGCATGTGTTGAAGTGCATGACCAAATTCATGAAAAACGGTTTTAATCTGCCAATTCCAACAATACATATCTTATGATATATGTTTAACTAGCAGATGCCACTTAGAGGATTAAGATATTTCATGAAGGACAAACCGCTATAGAGAGCACAATGTCACAAATCTTAGGGGTAAGCATGGTTTTAGGGTAGAACCTGAAACCTGAGAACCTAATTGGTGAGAACGTGTAAGTTTTAGGTACCAAGTATGCAAGGTAGATTCTAGGTTCCAAAAATTGGGGAACCTATTTTGACGGGTAGGTTCTAGGTTCTAAGTAGGAGAAGTTAGAACTTGGAACTTGAAACCACAAGTTTCTTGTGTTTTTTCTTGATCTATATTTTTGCATGATCCTGGTGTTAGATTATAAGTGTATAATCCCGAACCACTAGTCAGAACTTTCATTTTATGACTTGTTAATGTTTCATATTTTTCATGTCTCTAAATATAAGTTGTGGTCAGTGGATCGTCGTATAAAGTGGTGGTCATTAAAGGTGATCATCCACTGCAATTGTTCAACTAATAATACAGGTGAAACTAGGTAGACCCTGGAGCCAACCCTAAAATTTGTGACAGGATAGGTTCCAGATTCCAAGGTATATAGGGTAAGTTCTAGATTTCAAAATATGAGGAACCTGTTTCCATAGGTAGGTTCCAAGGTTTAGGTGGAACCTGTAAGAAACCTGAAAATGCACACCCCTAACAAATCTCATCATTCATCTAAGAGACAATGATAATATCCTCTAAAGGGTCGAATTCTTGTCGCACAAGAATGGCTCACTTGTACAAAGCCTTCATGGTCAATAACGGACAATTCTGTAAGGATCAGGTGTGAATCATAAAATTTTAGAATGGGAGCAAGTAATACCAAAAATTGGACAATAGACCCATCTCTAGATGCAGTTACTAGAGGAGAGAAGTGTGTATCTTTAGGCATTATACATAGAAAAATATTAGCATTACTAGGATTTATGAAATCACATCAAAGAATAAGGTGGCATAAAAAATTCTCAAGCGAAAAATTGCTTGGCATTTACTTCATTAATCTTCTCCCAGAAGCTAATCTTCTCACGCTAACAATAACAAGTGTTATTGGACCTACATATTGATACTTCCAGCAGTCCCGCTCTTGGCATTGAGGAATAAGGACAATATACATAGATATCTTCATAGAGATGTCTTTATAATAGCAGAAATTTGAGCCCTATTTAAGCTTATTGTCCGGAAGTTACCAAAATCCAATCATTAAATTAAGAGTTCTGGAGACCAGAATAAACAACCCTTTTCTACTATCCTTGATTCTGATGGCAATGTTTAATTGCCACCGGCTTGCATTAGCCTGTGGCTGCACTAGCTACCCACATCTGTTTAGTATTTCAGACTCAAATAGCAGAAAAGAAGGTCAATAAACAGAGGATAGGAGTTGGAAATTGACCTCTTCGAATGTTAAAAGACTTGGCTTGTTCCCCACAGGTGGTGTGAGATTGCACACTATGTGAGCAATTGGTAATCTTGCACTTGCACCATCTCGAGACATCACATGGCTTCGTCCAACAACCTTAGCCATCCATGCATCACCTCTTTTCTCAGATGGTCGAGAATAGGGATCAAAATAGAAGTAAGCAATTGGAATTCCTGAAGAATCTTTTACACGGTAGAATCTAACGTCATCATTCCAGACCTGGAGGATGTATAACCATTTTATCAGAATACATGGAATAACAGCACAGGAAAGGCAGAAGCAAAGGATTAGACTCATTTACCGGTGCTAGTCCATCAGCAGCCTCAGTCTCAATTTCAAAAAGTGTCCTAGCAAGGTTGAAAAGGCCCTCCATTACATTTGGAAGTGAGAAATACGGGCGTAGTTCTTCCTGGGAATTGCAAAAAGTTATGAGGCTACATGTTCATATTCAAATGCATAAATCAGGGTCTAATTATAATGTTCCAAAATTATAGGGAAAATCAGAGAAGGGTGACATGGCTTGGTAAGAAGCCTGATGGCATATTCAGCATGTATATATGTACTATGATGTATATTACGGCATGATAATTCAGGAGCAAATATCTTTCTTTACTTTCCTATCAATAATGCAATTGTCGCTATACATTATGCTCTATTATATACATAAATGTGCGCGCGCGCGCGCGCGCGCGAGAGAGAGAGAGAGAGAGAGAGAGAGAGAGAGAGAGAGAGCTTCAACCTCACTGATGTCATATTTTGATTCAATCTCAATTCCAAAAAGTGTCCTCGCAAGGTTGAATAGGCCCTCCATTGCTTTTGGCAATGAGAAATATGGGCGTAGTTCTGATTCGCACAGCCTCTCGCTCCAGAAGTCAATGTCCCAATGCCTCAAATCATCAGATTCTTTTGCCCCTTGACTCTTGGCGAAATGTTTTAGGTCCTCCATGTCTGAATGATCAAGGCAACACATATCAAGATATGGATTTTGCATTGAAAGTAAAAGGAAAAATTCTAAAAGCATCCTAATATTTGCCGTTGATGTTATCAAACTAAAATAAAGGTTCAGCACAAAGATGACCACACGATCTCATGCCACTGATAACCTTCAACTTATTAATCCATCCCACAACCGTCACCATCACCATTTGGACATTCAGCTTTGTATGAAATGCTACTGTTACTTTGACTGCATTGCTCTTGCAACATTCTAGATGTGCTCCTCGTTTTCCCCATCTCTTTACTAAGGCTAGGTTTACTTAAGTTAAGCTCGATCACTATGTGCTGGTGAAAAGTGAACCTAGCGATCAGTAGCTAGCTAAGTGGAGTGCTTTGAAGAGTGAAATGCAGGGTATGCCATCCTGAAGAGAGACAGAGAGAGACAGAGAGAGATCAATAGCCTCTTCATATGGATATAAGCGGGAGAACATATATGATGCAAAGTGGAGTGCATTGAAGATTGAATGCGGGGTATGCCATGCACATTTTAAGCAGCATGGATAACTATCTTGAACAATTATTACAACAGAATTCGAAAGTGCAACAATTCCAATGATGCTTATAAACAAGGGATACTAAGCCTTTGAATCATTTTCAATTACAAAGCTCCCCCTAAAGTTTATTAGGTTTCTCGAAAGAGATTAAAAAAAGAGAACAACTCATGAAGCACAAATCAACATTAATCACAAATTAAAAGTTTATGCACTGACAAGACTTACATATACTAGGAATATTCATCCAGATCATACCTTGAACTTCAGCATCCCATAAAGCACTCCTAAGTTTTTCTAGGAGCTCTTCCACTTTATCAATGGTAGCCATTTTCGTAGCCATGCTAACCTGATTAGAACCTTGCCTTAATATGTGAAGATATAGAACTATCTAGTGAATTGCAAATAGATTCCCCTCCAGAATTAATATGGAGGAAAAAATATAGAAGCACACCTAAGAATTTATTTAAGAGACATTATATATATAAGAATGCAAAAGTAGTTAGCATTGGAATTAAGCATCAAATTGTAGTTCTGGAAAATTGCACACTTGAAAGAACTTCAGAATCAAAGTGAAAATATTTCCCCAATTACCTACAATATACCAAGAACCACTTCGTTTGCCGTAAATTTTCCTCTTTTCCCTTGTAAATCATAAACTCATAACAACAGCAAAAGCCATTGGAGTAGGTTTATAATTAGTGATTAATTTGAAAGTTATCGTCCGAAAGATGACAAAAAAATTTTGTATAATAAGCTTCACACTTGTGCATTCATACTTTACACATAAAAAAAAAAGAAATAACAAGATGAAATTTAAACTAGAAAAATCTCATAAATGGCCTTAAAAACTCATACCTCAGCATAATTATTATAACCTAGAAACTTAGCTTTTTCCAATCTAAGCTTCAAGATTTGGTCAATAATTAAAGTGTTGTCTATATCTCCACTAGAGGCCCGAGTAACATAAGCACGGTAGATTTCCTCGCGTAAAGCTCTGTTATGGGCATGTCGCATGACAAAGTTATAACTTGGATCATCCAGGGTGATCACCCAGGGTCCATCTTCTGGAGTTGCATTTTCATGCCCCTTTAATATGACAAAAATGATAAAAATGACGAACAATCAAACAGGCTGAAAAAATTGAAACAATGACACAAAAAATGGAAGCTATTGTGCATTACCTTGGACACTGCAGTTTGTGCAGCCAAACCAAGAGCTGTAGCAGGCAATCCTTCAATATCCTTCTTATCAGTAATCAATTTTTCAAATTTCTTTGTGGCATCAAAGACATTCTCGCCAAACTTACTAGATAATTTTACAAGTTCCTGTAATCAACTAATTAATCAGAAGGCAAAGGATGGGCAATTGAAATGCATAATATAATAATCTTCCTTACTACTTTCTTGCACATAAAGATTAATCTTAACACAGTCAATGCCACTGCAAGGCTTGTGTGATGAAATCAACATAAACTTTTCAAAATGATTGCTAAGACACTAGAATGTAGAAATAACTAATATCTGATTGATCATTCCCGCAAATTATATAGCAAAAGTGTCTTCATCATCTCACACATCACGTGCTGTTAAATGTTACAAGTAATAGCAAATTTCAGTTTCAATGCAAATAAATTTAAGGCAAGTTATCCCAAGACAGCAGGGATAAAGAAGATATAATGAGAATTTTTTGCACGTTATTCATTCTGACAAAATCATGCGAGATGATAGTTGTTCAAATGTCAATATTTATACATCAGTGAAGATGGGACTTTTCAACGCAAATAAGAGTCCTAGAAGAACTCTTCAAGTTTAATTAGTAAAGCTATTTATTGCTCGACTGTGGTTGGTCAAGAATGTTTAGGAATCTGGCTTCGGCAATTGTGGGCATTCAGTTGGCTAGTGTAAAGACTCTGCAAGAAGACCCTAAAAAGAGCTTGGTGGGGTGTCTGCATTAACAAAGAAAAGAGAAACGAGATTCAGTTGATCCTTTTAGCGGCTTTTTGGCTGATTTGGAGGGAAAGAAACAGGAGAATATTTAAAATATAGAGGTCATTTTGTAAAAACCAGGGAATCTTTGCTTTTTTACTTTGGATTTTTGGAATGCACACAGATCGAGTCTTGATGTAAATGCATTTGCAGACAGACTAGACTCCTCCTCCTGTAATTGATTTTGTAAATGGCTTTGCATGTCTGCGGTGCCTTTCCAATGAAATACCTCACTATTACCAAAAAAGAAAGTTTAGTAAAGTTATCTATTAGGTTTCACAGAGTGTCCTTTTTTCCAGTTTGAGGAGGATATTATGTTTCCTATTTCAATTAGGCTTCTTCTTTAGAGGTTTCCAATTTCAACTAGAAGTAGAATAATTCTGACCAAAAAGAAAAAACCTAGAAGTAGAATATTTAGAGTCCATATATGGGTTGTAATTCTTTCTTTTCAAAAGAGTTAACGATTAATTGAAACTGGCACTTCTTTGCATTGGGATTGCATGATGCAATTTTTTTCTTAGGTTTGTTGCTTAAGAAACCCTAGATATAACGCTTAGGAAGCTTTGGGTGTGATGGCTAAAGAATTTACTCGTTCTGAGTAATTGTTCATCTGAATTTCCCTTCAAATTCTCAATTGATTGGGATTGCTACCATGGGACTTGCCGTTCTACATCAATTATGGCCTGGAAAATCCCCTCCATGAGGCATTTTTGGTGCTCACATGTTAAATAAAGAACACACAAGTTAGTCACAGGTACATGATTTCAACCTCACAATTACCGCCCGTTAAACCCCTAACCTATTTCCTCTTGCATAATCAGACAACCAATCAAAACATCTCTTGAGAATAAGCAAGTACTTTATCCCACCATCACCACTTTTCATGATCAATCATCCCTTCTCTTCATGTTAAAAATCACTTCTTTTCATATCCAACAATCACAACTTTTCATGTCCAACAACCACTTATTTTCATAATAACAAACTACTCAACATTTCTCCTGATGGTTTTTTTTCTTTTGGTTTTTAACTATTGGCTTTTGTAATTGTGGCTTCAGTTGGTTGCTGAAATTTTTTTATATGTTCTTGTGTTCTCAATCAAATCTTCAACGCCATTACTTTTCTTCCTAGTCGGAAAGTTTATATATCTTTCTCTTCTCTCAACATCTTTCAACACTAAACTCTTCCCTAAAATAGTTTGAATGACTCGGCGTTCAAAACTCATCCTTCTAACAATTGTTTTTGGTACTTGAGTTAGTTTCTTCAACCTTTCCCTTTCTACTTCAAGTTTTCTCTGCTGACTCTAAATATTTTATTTTCTCAAATATAGTTGACGTCACAACTGAATCTCTTTAACTAAAGTGTCAGGATTATTTGGGCAAGTTAAGTCCTGCTTGTTAGAGAGGACTTTGTCTGATTACATCACTTTGTAATCAGACAAAGTCAATAAAGAACCAACCATATGTTCACTGGACTGAGAGACTATTAGAGCCCCTTGAAGTCAACAAAGAAAAAACACTATGGTCAACATGCTCCTACTGCTAAAAGAATCCTACAGTTATTCTTTGTTTTCATTTAAATTGGCCATTGATCTCTCTGAAAAGGTCACATTTCTGTCTCAACTGCAGGTCAAATTTCCACACCCTATATATATATATATATATATATATATATAAATGTATGTATATATATATAAATGTATGTATGTGTTGTATGTACGCATGTAGAGACTCTAGAGAGAGATGTTGACAAATGACTTACATGAGTTCAAACCATATACGAAGAGTCCACAAGTAGAATAGGGAAGTGGTAATAGTGGGTAAGGCATTGACATAAAGCTCCACCAACAGGAGCTGGAAAAGGTATAGAGTTGAGAGGCTGAGGTTACCAAAAGATAAAATGGGTGAGACTGGAAGAGCGGCAAAGAAGCTAAATTTTATGCCGCTATAGTGTGTTTTCATCGACAATTTGGGGGGTCAAACGACAAGATGTGGAGTTTACTTTTAAATTTTGTGTATAAGTGAGATTGGAAGTGCAGGAAAGAAGCTACGTTTTATGCACGACCAATAAAGTGTCTTTATTGACTAGATGCGGGATCCACTTTGAAACTTTGTGAAATTCATACTGTGTGTGCTCATAAGGCAAGCAAATAAACATTATACATACTGCACCGAATGACACTTTGCTATAGATTGCAACACCTGCTCAATTTTGTTAAACACTTCTCTTTTGCCATCTTCCAGGGCAACCCCACTCAGAACTGCTCCCGTTATTTGGTCTGCGACAATATTATTTCAAATCCGAATGTCAACCAATCTCATTACAAAGTATAAGCACTACACTATGCACCCATACACTTGCTTTTGCAGCTAAAAAAGTGAAAACGACGATGAGATCATATCAAAGAAATGACAATGATATAAATTGAACATTCAAGACACTCTGTCATCAAACTACCCAAAAGAGGAAAAAAAGGTAATCAAAGACAAACGTTTTACTCACTTTCCACTATACGTTTTTGAGCATCGCTCAGCACGTTCCAATCAGGCGACTCTTGAAGAGCCTTAAAAGCATTGTAAATAGGTTTACTTTGCATAAGTCTAAGCTGAAAATTAACCTTCTCTGCCTGCATTGCAAAAGCAAAACTAAGCCAATGTAAGCATCAAGATTCAACACTTGGACAACCACGAAAGCTAAACGGATAAAATGAATACATCAGGCGCATGGCATGCTAGAGTGAAACAGATACTTATCTAAAAGCAACAAGAGAGGCCATCTCCTACTCCAGAATACACTTAAGTCTCCTTCTTCACTCCTTTTCATCACTCAATAAATCATTTCAAACCTAGACCAAGCGAAAGAAATTACCTGGACTTCCTCTATTGCAGCACGTAGCTCAGCTGTATTCTTGACGTCCTCAAGATGAATGATCATTCCCCAAACCACAGTCAATCGATCCACAATTTTCTCCAATGGCTCCATGAGCTTTGGCCACGATGGTTCCACCGTCCTCTCCAATTCCTCCATATCACTCTCCTGTGGCATAACATAAACACATAACAAACGTCAGGACCTCAAACAACAATATCAACAAACAATGATCAAATGACAGAGATAAAGATCATTTATACCAGTTTCTTCAAGAGAGCGAGAATCCCAGGACGGATGTGCTTGGCCTTGATAGCGTCGAACGGGGGAAACTCGAAGTCCTGCAAGAGAGGATTGCTCTCGCAGTCAGCATTGGCCATGGGCGGAGCTCGGGAAGTGATTGACAGAGTGGAGGCGGAGGAGCAGGTGATGGAGAGGGAGAGAGAGGTGGATGTGCGGGGACTTTGGAGGCAGAAGGAGAAGGAGGAGGACCAGAGAGGGCAAGGGAACGACTTCTTGGGGAGAGAATGGTGTCTGGTGTATCGATGAAGATGATGACGATGATGGTGGCCAGAGCGAGAGAGAGCGATGCAGGTCGAAGCCATGACCATAAGCATGAGCATGTTGACTATAATTAGGAAAGTGGCCATCGACACTGAGCCTGTGGCTAAGGCCCTCTTTGGGGTGCGTCTCATTTCGCCTTTCTTGGCGGAATGGAGGCAGAGGAGCAGGCGATGGAGATGAAGAGGGAGAGAGATGGATATGCCGGGCTCTGGAGGCAGAAGGAGAAGGAGCAGTACCAGGGAGGGCAAGGGAACGACTTCTCGGAGAGAGAATGGTGTCTGCCCGCATTAAAAAATTACGTCAACGTAAGCATCAAGATTCAAGATTAGAAAACCACGACAGCCAAACAAGAAGAGATAACAATTGACCAGCAGATTGCAAGCACTAGTGAAACGCATAATAATCTAAAAGCAAAAGGAGAGCCCATCTCTCACTCCAGAACACACTTAACTCTTTTAACTTCACCCCTTTTCATCACTCAACAAATCATGTCAATAACTATTTAACAGATCCTGGTCCAAGCGAATCAACAAGTGACCTGGACGTCCTTCGTTGCACGCAGCTCAGCTTTATTCTTGACGTTCTTGAGATATTTGATGATCGCAGACCTCATCCAATCGATCCACAATCTTCTTCAATGGCAAGATTCGGCCATGACGGCTCCACCATCCTCCCCAGTTCTTCCAGATCACTCTCCTGCGGCACATTACAAACACAAATACCTCAAACAACAATCTCATCAAACACCGAACAGAGCATCATTCATATCAGTTTTTTCAAGAGAGCGTGCATCCCAAGACAGACGTGCTTTGCGTCGAATGGGAACTCAAAGTCCTGCAAGACCGCATTGCTCTCAACGCTAGTATCGGCCATGAGCAGAGCTTGGGGAGGGATCGGCAGAGTGGAGGCAGAGGAACAGTAGTCAAGAGGGAGAGAGATGCTTCTTCAGGGGTTTTGGCAGCAGAAGGAGGAGGAAGAGGATCAAAGGGGGCAAGGGAACACCGTTTTGGAGAGAGAGTCGTGTATCGCGAATCGATTGAAGACGATTACAACCATGTTGGAGAGGAAGAGCAATTGTAAATTCTCTTCTCAAACAGGATCGAATTGGTTTTCTTTTTTGTCGCTTTTCTAATTAACGAACGAACTGGATGAGAGAGAGAGAGTACACAACGGTTTGCAAAGTGTTCGTCTGGATGGTTCCATTCGCATATGCACGGGGCATTCACGCGGACAAATCTCTTTGAAAGAGAGAGAGTCATCCCCTTGTCCATGAAATGGCCGACAGTGGGGGCAATCATATTGTCCATGGTCATGGGTACATCGGACAGATTTCGCTGTCTAGCCTAAAACTTTCTCCGATTTTCACGTGATTTAAGTAAAGAAAAAAAAACAACCCGCCCAACAAAATTTTAATAAAAAATAAATATGTTACGATGGACATAATTTGAAATTTTCAATGATACAAAAAAATATTCAGGATAAATGTATCACAATAAATGTAATTTGAAATTTAACCAAAGATAAATGAACACAAAACTTTAACCAAAGATAAATGTGTTATGGTTCGCATAGTTTGAAATTTTCAATGACACAAAAAAATGTTTAAGGTAAATATGTCATAATAAACATAATTTAGAATTTTTTGTAACATTTTCCGTGTCATCGAACAATATTGTATTTTCATTTTCATCATTTAAATATTTTAACATTTAAAATTCATAACTTACATTTTTGGTGCTTATTTTTTTAGATTTATTGTAGAAGCTCAATTAATCCAATCAAGCATTTTACCAAACAACTCATTACAAGAGATGGTCCTAGTTGGGCAGTCCAACACTTAACCCAATAACCAACCCGCACAGTGTTAATTCTCAATTTTTGAGACTGAGGACTGACTCTGTTAAACTTGTGATTGAGGACCAGGCTGACCCTATGGGTCTAGTCCAGTTTCAAGGTCAACTTGGGACTAGCCGATTATTTTTTTGTTTCATTGTTTGTATTCCATGAAAGGACAAACATACTATTGACATTGAGCAATCAAATTATGAATACCAGTATATATCAAATATAAATATAAGATAAGGTAACAGCATAAATTTCATACATAATTAATGCTTAACAAAGTATGTTTATCCAGTTGAGTTGTACTTGTAAGGCAAGTAAAGAGAGGTCAGAGGCCGGCAAGGCGAGCGGTGAGGCGAGTGAATAGAGGCGAGTGAGGCAAGCAAAGAGAGGTAAGCGAACAAAGGCGAGGCAAGTGACGTGAGAGGTTGAGGTAGGCGAGTGTGGTTGAGGTGAGCAAAGAGGATTTCTATTTTTTTTTTGGGTCAAATTAGGATCGAGTTTCTTTATACTTTCTAATTTACATAGCAAATTGAATACATAAGAAAAAAGAGAACTGAGGCTGAGGCACTAGAGTTTAGAGTAAATAAAAGCATATAATATCTAATACCTAATATATATAAGGTTGGTCCGAATTATACCAACTTTCAATTTCTAGGATTGAGGATCAGCCTGCATAGTGTAGGGTCCAAGGGTCCAAGGACCGACTTAGTTCTTCTGAGAACTGGATTAGGATCGACTGGATTGGGCCGGTCCAGAGTCGATCTTTAGGGTCAATCTTGGACTGATGCTCATCCTTACAAGAGATGATCACAAACTGACCCGGAGACTAAACTTAATTTCTTATTCGGACTCCACGTACATAAATAAAAATCTGTACAAGAATTATTCGAGCTGCATTCGCACGCGAACACAGATAGTGCTGGATTCGAACGCTAAGCCTTCTTGAAGCCTCTGAATTTGGAAGGCCCAACAGCAGCTAGTGCACCATCGCGTGACATGACCTTCCGCCTTCTTTTCATCTTTTGGCCATGTAGTATTGCATGCTCGATTCGATCTTTTCAAAATTTTATTTTGTATCTTTCTGTGAAAAGATCATCTCACTAGTTGTCTTGGCGAGGAAAACTTTTGCTTACACGTAGGATACTCATTGATTATATGAAATTCACATAACTCGATATGTGAAGTTAACTAGATTGGATCTATCAAATCGCTTGCCTTTTTTTTTCCTCTTGCCTCAGACCTTTCAATCAACTAATTTTTTTTTGGTTAGGATAAATCAACTAATTGATTGGCAAGCATACCGACACAAACAATTTTCAAACTTTATCTCAATATATAATGTGGTTCATGAATTTTGTACATGTTGAATGTAGTTTCTGAATTATATGAAAATATTCGATGTAATCTTTTTATTAATTGAAGTTTAGGGACTACATTAAACATGTAACGAAAATCCATGAATCACGTTGAACAAATTAAAAATTCAGGAACCACATTAAAACATTATACTAAAGTTCAAGGATTGCATTGAACAAATTAAAAATTTATAGATCACATTGCACAATAGGTCAAAGTTTATGGACTGTTTGTGTCATTATCCTCAAGTATCCACAGAATTATTTCCCTAATATGATGTCTTGGCCAATAAAAACTTCATATCACATGTCGTGTTAGGCTCGGGTTGGTGCCCGAGTGTAGACCGCGGTAGACCGGGCCTGTACTCGCATTTTGCCCCCATGAAACCCCATCCAGCAAACTCGAAGTACCATAATAACGAAGATAAATATCCACTCGAGACGATTTAGTAAAAACCAAAGAACGGCGAAATGAGGCGCATCCCAAAGAGGGCCTCAGCCACAGGCTCAGCGTCGACGGCCGCTCTCCTTATTATAGTCAACATGCTAGCGCTCATGGCTTCTACGACCCGCATCGCTCTCTCTCGCTCCGTCCACCGTCATCGTCCCCGTCTTCATCGATACGCGACGCACCATTCTCTCTCCCGAAAGTCGTTCCCTTGCCCTCTTTGGTCCTCCTCCTTCTCCTTCTGCCTCCAGAATCCCCGCAGATCCACCTCTCTCTCCCTCTCCACGACCTGCTCCTCCGCCTCCACTCCCCCGACCGCTCCCCGAGCTCCTCCGCCGCCCCCCATGGCCGACGCCGTCGTCGAGAGCAATCCCCTCTTGCAGGAATTCGAGTTCCCACCTTTTGATGCGGTCGAGGCCAAGCATGTCCGTCCTGGGATTCTGGCCCTCTTGAAGAAGCTGGTATGGATGATTTTTTTTTTGTCTCGGCGTTTGGTCGTTGTTTGTTGATATTTGAGGTGGTATGAATGATCTTTTGTCTTTGTCGTTTGGTTGTTTGTTGATTTGCTTGAGGTCTTGGCGTTTGTGATGTGTCTGTGAAAATGCCGCAGGAGAGTAATCTGGAGGAACTGGAGAGGACGGTGGAGCCGTCATGGCCGAAGCTTGTGGAACCCTTGGAGAAGATTGTGGATCGATTGAGTGTCGTCTGGGGAATGATCAATCATCTCAAGGCCGTTAAGGATACAGCTGAGCTGCGTGCTGCGATAGAGGAAGTGCAGGTAATTTCTTTCACTTGGAGTTGGTTCACTTGGATTAGGATCTTGAAATGATTTGTTGAGTGATGGAAACGGATGGGTTAGGAGACAGAAGTGTGTTCTGGAGTAAGAGATGGTCTCTCTTGTTGCTTTTAGATAAGTATTAATCTCACTCTAGCATGCCGTGCACTGGTCCATTCATTTGAATCTGTTTAGCTTTCTAATTTTCTGAGTCTTGAACTTGCAGGCAGAGAAGGTTAAATTTCAGCTTAGACTTGGGCAAAGTAAACCTGTTTACAATGCTTTTAAAGATCTTCAAGAATCGCCTGATTGGAACATGCTGAGCGTTGCTCAAAAACGTATAGTGGAAAGTGAGTAAAACATTTGTCATTTGATTAACTTTTATTCCTCTTTTCGGGTAGTCTGATGACATAATGACTTAAAAGTTCGTTTTATCATTGTCCTTTTTCACTTTTTAAGTTGCAAAACAAGTATATCACTATACAGGATACGTGCTTATACTTTCTAATGGGATTGATTGACATTCGGTTTTAAAATTATTATGTTGCAGATCAAATAAAGGAAGCAGTTCTGAATGGGGTTGCCCTAGAGGATGATAAAAGAGAAGAGTTTAACAAAATTGAGCAGGTGTGTTGCGTTTTACCAATACATTAAACACATTGAAATCTATGAGTTGGTGGCAGTGATAATGCAAAGTGTCTTTGGTGTAGTATATATAATGTTTCAGTTTCTTGGCTTATGAGCATGGATGAACACACACAGAAGGGATTTTACAAAGTTTCAAAGTGGATCCCGCATCTAGTCAATGAAGACACACTATGGTGGTGCATAAAACTTAGCTTCTTTCCTGCACTTCCAATCTCACTACAGTAAACCCCATATCTTGTTGAAGAAGACACTATAGTGGTGCATAAAATTTAGCTTCTTTCCTGCTCTTCCAGTCTCACCTATTTTATCTTTTGTTAAGCTTCAACTCCACACCCTTTCCAGCTCCTGTTGGTGGAGCTTTATGTCAACGCCTCACCCACTATTACCACTTACCTATTCTACTTGTGGCCTCCTTATATATATTTTGAACTCATGTAAGTCATTTTTAAGGACATATAGATTACTGAGAGGAGACAGGTTAGAGGTTTAATGGATGGTAATTGTGAGGTTGAAATCATCTACCTAAGACTAAATTGTGTGTTCTTATTTAACATGTGAGCACTGAAAATGCCTCAAGTAGGGGATTTTCCAGGCCATAACTGATGTAGGATGACAAGTCCCATGGTAGCGAGCCCAATCAATTGAGAACTTGAAAAAAAATTCCAGCGAACAATTACTCAAAGAGAATATATTCTTTAGGCATCACACCCTAAGCTTCGTAAGCATTATATCTCGGGTTTCTTAAGCATCATGCCTAAGAAAAAAATTACATCATGCAATCCCTGAGCAAAAAATTGCCAGTTTCAATTAATCGTCAACTTATTGAAAAGAAAGAATTTCAACAATATATGGACTCTAAATATTCTACTTCTCGTTGAAATAGGAAACCTCTAAACAAGAAGCATAATCGAAATTGGAAACATAACATCCTCCTTAAACTGAAGAAAAGGACACTTTGTAAAATCCTAATAGATAACTTTACTAATTTTTTTTTTTGTAATAGGGAGGTAATTCATTAAAAAGCCACCACAGATATGCAAAACCATTTACAAAATCAAGTACAGGAGGAGACTAGTCGGTCTGGAAATGCATTTACATCAAGACTTGATCTGTGTGCATACCGAAAATCCAAAGCAAAAAGCAAAGATTCCCTTATTTCTACTTAAGGACTGTCTATATTTTAAATATTTTCCTGTTTCTTTCCCTCCAAATCATCCAAAAAGCCGCTAGAGGGATCAAGTGAATCTTGTTTCTCTTTTCTTTGTTAATGCATACACCCCACCAAGCTCTTAGGGTCTGCTTGTACAGTCTTTTACACTGACCCACTGATAGCCCACAACTGACGAAGCCAAATTCCAAAGCATTCTTGAACAACCACAGTCGAGGAATAAATTGCTGTACTAATTAAACTTGAAGAGTTCTTCTAGACTCCTATTTGAGTTGAAAAGTCCATCTTCGCCGATGTATAAACGCTGACGCTTGAACAACTATCAGCTCGCTTGATTTTTTTGGCTGTATGAATAACATGTGCAAAAAATTCTCATTATATCTTCCTATCCCTGCCATCCTGAGATAATTTGCCTCAAATTTATTTGCTTGGAAGCTAAAATTTGCTGTGACTTGTGACATTGAACAGCAGATAACGTGTGCGGTGGTTAAGACACTTTTACTATAATTTGCGGGAATGATTTGTCAGATGTTAGTTGTTTCTACATTCGAGAGTCTTAGCAGTCATTTTGGAAATCTGATACTGATTTCATTACATAAGTCTTGCAGTGCCAATGACTGTGTTAAGATTACTCTTTATGGGCAAGAAAGTAGTCAAGTAGATTCTTTTATTATATATTTCAATTGCCCAACCTCTGCATTTTGATTAATTGGTTGATTACAGGAACTTGAAAAATTATCTAAAAAGTTTGATGAGAATGTCTTGGATGCCACAAAGAAATTTGAAAAATTGATTACTGACAAGAAGGATATTGAAGGATTACCTGCTACAGCTCTTGGTTTGGCTGCACAAACAGCGGTGTCTAAGGTAAGACATAATAGCTTCCATTTTGTTGTGTTTTTTTTTTTTTTCAGCACACTTTATCCAAGAGTCTGTTTGATTGTTCATCTTTTTGTCGTTTTTTGTCATATCCAAGGGGCATAAAAATGCAACTCCAGAAGATGGACCTTGGGTGATCACCTTGGATGCTCCAAGTTTTACGGCTGTCATGCAACATGCTCGAAATAGAGCTCTACGCGAGGAAATCTACCGTGCTTATGTTACTCGGGCCTCTAGCGGAGATATAGATAACACTTTAATTATTGACCAAATCCTGAAGCTTAGATTGGAAAAAGCTAAGCTTCTTGGTTATAATAATTATGCTGAGGTACGGGTTTTTGAGACTATATATATGAGATTTTTCTAGTTTAAATTTCATCTTTTTTAGTTCTTGTTTTTTATTCTGTGTAGAGTTTGATTGGACCAGTTACATAGTTTGTTTTTTGTAATCTTTTGGACAATACCTTTAAAATTAATCACTAATTATGAACCAGCCCCAACTGTTTTTGACTGTTGTTATGAGTTTGTGATTTACTAGAGAAAAGAGGAAAATTTACGGCAGACAAAGTGGTTGTTGGTATATTAGGTAATTATTGAAATTTTTTCACTTTGATTCTAAAGTTCTTTCGAGTGTGCAATTTTCCACAATTGCATTTTGATGCGTAATCCAATGGAAACTAATTCTGTATTCTTATATATGTGATGTCTCTGAAACAAACTCTTAAGTATGCTTCTGAATTCTTTACTCCATTCTCCAAATATAATCCTGGAGGGGCATCTATTTGCATGGGTCAACAATTCTCTGATATCGCTTTACCATCACATATTAATGCAAGATTCTCATCAGGTTAGTATGGCTATGAAAATGGCTACTGTTGATAAAGCGGAAGAGCTCCTAGAAAAGCTTAGGATTGCTTCATGGGATGCTGCAGTTCAAGGTATGATCTAGATGAATATTCCTAGAATATGTAAGTTTTGTCAGTGTATAAACTTTTAATAGCTGATGCTACACTTTTGTGTTCTCTTGTGATAAATATTCACGATAGTTCTTATGCTGCTTAAAATGTGCATGTTATACCTGTATTTCAAGCTTCAAAGCACTGCACTTTGCATCATATGTGTTCTCTTGCATATATCCATATGAAGAGCGTATTACTAAGTTTCTCTCTCTCTCTCTCTCTCTCTCTCTCTCCATGATGTATTCCCCAATTTCTGTCTTTTCACGTAGTACTTATCCAATTACCACTCAATATTTGGTTTAGCTAGCTGTCTGATCACTAGGTCCACTTATCACCAGCACAGAGTGATCAAGCTAACTCAAGCAAACCTAGCCTTAGTAAAGTGATAGGGAAAACTAAGAGCCCATCTAGAATATTCATGAGCAATGCAGTCAGTGTAACAATAGCATTGCATACAAATCTGAATGTCCAAATGGTGATGGTGAGGGTTGTGGAGTGGATCGTGTGGTATTGGGCATGCCGCATGGTGGTGTTTTCCCTAATGGCTAGTTAGCAAGGCATTGGAATGAAGGAGAGGATGGGGCCTGGAAAAAAGGGAGGTGGGGGTTTAAAACTTTAATTGAGTTTGATTATGTTAACGGCAAATATTAGGATGCTTTTACAGATGTTCCTTTTACTTTCAACTCAGCATCCATATCTTAATATGGAATGCCTTGATTATTCAGACATGGAGGACCTAAAACATTTTGCCAAGAGTCAACGGGCAATTGAATCTGATGATTTGAGCCATTGGGACATCAACTTCTGGGGTGAGAGACTGCGCGAATCAAAATATGACATCAATGAGGTTAAAGCTCTCTCTCTCTCTGACTCTGATTTATGCTTGTGAATATGAACATGTAACCTACCAACTTTTTGCAATTCCAGGAAGAACTACGCCCATATTTCTCATTGCCAAAAGTAATGGAGGGCCTTTTCAACCTTGCAAGGACACTTTTTGGAATTGAGATTGAGGCTGCTGATGGACTAGCACCAGTAAATAAGTCAACTGCTTTGTTTTTGCGTTTCATGTGCTGTTAGTCCATGTATTCTGATAAAATGCTCATTTATCCCCCAGGTCTGGAACAGTGATGTTAGATTCTACTGTGTAAAAGATTCTTCAGGAAATCCAATCGCATACTTCTATTTTGATCCCTATTCTCGACCATCTGAGAAAAGGGGAGGTGCATGGATGGATGAGGTTGTTGGTCGAAGCCGTGTGGTGTCTCGAGATGGTGTAAGTGCAAGATTACCGATTGCTCACATGGTGTGCAATCAAACACCACCTGTGGGGACCAAGCCAAGCCTTATGACATTCCGAGAGGTTAATTTCCATCTCCTTTCCTCAGTTTATTGACTTCTTTTTTTATTTGTGTCTGAAATACTAAACGGATGAAGGGTAGCTAGTTGAGCCACAAGCTAATGCAAGTCGGTGGCAATACAATATCACCATTAGAAACAAGGATATGAGAAAAGGGTCATTTAGTTTGGTCTCCACGACTCTTAATTTAACGATTGGATTTTGGCAACTTCCGGGCAATACTAGTTTAAGTAGGGCTCAAAGTTCTGCTATTATAAAGACATCTCTATGAAGATTGTAAGTGGAATAGTAATCTTCTTTATTGATAAGAAAATACGGTATATATACATATCAAAATCCCTAAGACCATTATACCCTTTAACACTCCCTCTCAAGCTGGAGCATGGATATCAAGTATACCCAGCTTGTTACAGATATACTCAATCCTACTTCCCCCTAGAGATTTGGTGAAAATATCAACTAGTTGTTCACCGGTCCTAACATGACTAGTAGAAATAACTCTAGCTTGAAGTTTCTCATGAACAAAGTGGCAATCAACTTCGATATGCTTGGTACGCTCATGGAAAACTAGACTTGAGGCAATATGGACAGTTGCTCGATTATCGCACCATAATTCCATTGGCGCAGGGTCTTTGAATCCAAGTTCAACTAATAATTGACGCATCCAAACTAGCTCACAGGTAGCTTGAGCCATAGCTCTATATTATGATTTTGCACTTGATTTATCCACAACACTTTGCTTCTTACTCTTCCAAGATACTAGGTTTCCTCCTACGAAGGTACAATACCCTGACGTAGACCTCCTATCTATAGGAGATCCTGCCCAATCAGCATCTGAGAAGGTTTTCACCCTTATGTGACCATGATCCTGATAAATGAGACCACGACCGGGAGCTTTCTTCAAATATCTCAAAATTTGATTACAGCAGCCCAATGTGAGGTATGGGGAGAAGACAAACTGACTCATAACACTCACCGGAAAAGAAACATTAGGTCGAGTGATAGTCAGATAATTTAGCTAAGTCTTCGATATCTCTGCGGATCATCCAACAGCTCACCATCTTCTGCTGTCAATTTAGAGCTCACTTCCATTGGTGTATCCAGTGGTTTAGCACCTAGCATACCTGTCTCTGTAAGCAAATCCAGAATATATTTTCATTGTGAGATATAAATACCTTTCTTCGCCCGTGCTACTTCGATACCCAGAAAATATCTAAGAAGACCCAAAGCCTTTGTATGAAACTCCGACCAGCTCCAGAAACTCGATAAAACATAGAATAATCTCCCGTACATCTACACAACCCAAACTGGAGTACCGCCTCAGTAAACTTCCCAAACCAGGCTCTGGGAGATTGTTTCAAGCCATATAAAGATTTGTTTAAGCGACAAACATAACGAGACTCCCCCTGAGCAACAAACTCTTGTGGTTGCTCTATATACACCTCTTCCTGTAAATCTCCATGAAGAAAGGCATTCTTTACATCGAGCTGAGCAGAGGCCAAGAAGCAGAAGCAGCCAAAGAAAACAAAAGACGAACAGAGGTCATCTTAGCCACCGGAGAAAAAGTATCACCATAATCAATCCCATAAGCCTGTGCATACCCTTTAGCAACCAATCTAACTTTGAGACAAGCAAGAGAACCATCTAGGTTAACTTTAACTGTATATATCCACTTACATCCAATGGCCGTTTTCCCTGCAGGCAAAGGAACAAGATCCCAAGTTTGATTTTGGTCCAGTGTCTGTAATTCCTCTTCCATGGTTGCCCTCTAGCCTGGACTAGATAATGCTTCAGCAACAGTTTTAGGAATAGGATGATTATCAATGGTCATTAGACTAGCTCGACAAGAAGCAAATAAACCAAAATATGAGACAAACTGGGCAATAGGGTGTTTGGTACAACTACGAACTCCTTTGTGATGAGCAATAGGAATATCGAGATCAGTATATGACTTGACTTACCTCAGGTTGAGAAGATGAAGTAGATGAGATAGGCTAAGGTACATCTGCAGGGGGCTCCACATGCTGAGGAGGACGTCTATTATAAACATACTGGATAGGTGGAGGAATAACTGGAGAGTTCGAAGTGGGTGTTGATTCCATAATAACATATGTTAAGGAATCATCATCCACTGTAGGAGTCTCCATCGAATTATCAAAATAGACAGTAGTCTCGAAAAAGGAAACATCTGTATTGGTGAAGTACTTATGCAAAGGACAATTAACAACAGTAACCTTTCTGTGTACGAGAATACCCAACAAAAATGCATTTAAGAGATCAAGGATCAAGTTTGGAGAGTCCTGGACGATGGTCGCGAATATAACAAACACAACCAAATATACGAGGTGGCAAATAAAACAAAGGGTCAGAAGGAAAAAGAAGAGAGTGAGGAATGGCACCCTTAAGAATAGAGGTCGGCATGCGATTGATAAGATAACATGCATGCTGTCATAACAGCATCAGCCCAAAAGGATTTATCTACTTTCATTTCAAACATTAAACAACGAGTAATTTCTAACAAGTGACGGTTCTTCCTTTTGGCTATACCGTTTTGTTGTGGTGTATCCGAACAAGAAGATTGATGAAGAATGCCCCGTTGGGACATGAATTCAGAGAATGTTCTAGAAAAATACTCCTTGGCATTATCACTTAGAAGAATACATATAGAAGCAGAAAATTGAGTATGTACTTCATTAACAAACGCACAAAAGATAGAGAATAATTCAGAACGACTTTTCATTAGATATAGCGAAGTGGCTCTTGAATAGTCATCTACAAAAGTTACAAAGTACTTGAAACCCAACTTTGAAGCAGTAGGACATGGACCCCAAACATCATAATGAACTAAAGAAAACGGCCTAGAAGCCTGTTTATTGACTCTTGGACTATAACTAATACGATGCAATTTTCCAAACTGACACGACTCACACTCAAAACTAGATAAAGAATGAAATCGAGAATCAAGTTTCTTCAAACTTGCTAAAGAGGGATGTCCCAAGCGACAGTGAACTTGATGTGGAGAAATAGCTGAACAAGCGACACTGGTAGCATTATCAAACACATATAGTCCCCCTGACATATATCCTTTACCAATCGTCTCCTTCGTCTTCAAATCCTGAAAAACACAGGAATCAGGATAGAAGGTTATAGAACAGTTATATTCTTTGGTAAGATGACCAACAGACAGAAGGTTAAATGGAAAATTTGGGAGGTACATGATAGAGGATAAAGATATGGAGGATGTCAGTGGTACTATGCCTATCCCTTTTACTGTAGACAGAGAGCCATCAGCTAATGTAACACTAGACGAAGACTTGTGAAAGACGGAAAAGATATCTGAAGATCCAGTCATATGATCGGTAGCACCTAAATCAATGACCCAGGGGCGTGAGGTAGATGAAAGACATGTTGTTGCATTACCTGTCTTAGCAAAAGTAGTTGTGGAAGAGGAAACTGGCTGAGAAATCTGGAACTGATTGTACCTAGCAAGTTCCTCTTTTGACATTCTAATCAGTGTTCCTCCTTCAGAAGACTGCGAAGAAACACCCAACTCTACTGCATTGGCTACATTAGCAATAGCCGAATGAGGGAGCTTTCCATGAAGCTTATAGCAAAAACGTTGAATATGTCCAGGCATACCACAATAATGACATGTTCGTGCAAGTTCGGTATTACTCCCTGTCACTAGAGATGCTACCGTATGACTGTAATTGGCCTCTATTGAATCCACGGTCACTACCACCATTATTAAGACCACGGCCACTATGACCACCACCACCACGACCTTGACCACCTCGATTTCCTTGGACTACCAAGGCAGAACTATCGCTTGCGGGGGATATATACTTAGATGACTCACGTGAAACCCTTAAGACTCGAGAAAAAGTCTCTGTTAGTGAAGGCACAGTATTTCCTCCAAGAATTTGTGAACGAACTGCATCGAACTTTGGTCCAAGTGCTCCCAAAAATCCCATAATAGCCAATTGTTCTCGTTGCTCCTGCATCGTCTTAACATCAGAGGTAATTGGCAAAAGATGATTAAACTCCTCATACATTTGTTTAAAATCAGCAAAAAATTTAGTAAGACCGATTTTTTCTGTCAGCTCTAAAGAAATCTTGGGAGACTTCATAGATCCTTGAGAGATTATTTTCCCCAGAATAAAGAACATTCAAGTAATCCTACAAATCCTTAACAGTAGTGGTATGTGTAACTAAGGCAACCACATGAGATTCCATAGAATTCCACATTTGTCCAAGAATTCTGGCATCCATGGTATCCCATTTAGTATCAGCAGTAGTTCGTACACCTGTCAAATGATAGATTTTGCTCTCTTCCGATCAATATTATCACCATAATTCTCTTCCAATGCTGAAAGTTGGTGATCCCAACTAATTTTTCCTCAGTCAAACGATTAGAAGATATAGATATGACTTCAGTCAATACTCCTTTGTTCTTATTTGCCATAATCACTCACACTAAATCAGGAACAAAGCTCCACAACCTATCACAACAACTTCAAAATGATCGACCAAATCTGAACCAATCAACACATCAGTTCAGCACATCGGTAGTTATACGCAACAGTACTCAACCCCCCCTCTCTCAATCTACATGTATAGCACCACATGTAATCATCCAATTAGCCAAATCAACATCACATCCAATCATCCAAACCAACATACACAGCAATAATCTCCCTTCCCTCAAGCATATCAGTAACCAAGTCAAAGTTGAGAACACATTCACCTTTTTTTTTTTTTTTTTTTTCGAGATTCCACTTCAATCAGCACCCATCAAAAGGGGCCGCTCCTCATCTAGTGACGTCAGAAGAGGTCGAACTGGGTCGCCTGGCCTTGATACCTTCAATCGACGCCTAGAGGACTGAAATCGGCGTCGGAAATGGGGTCACCGGGCCTGGACGACCTCAGATCTGGCTCGTCGGCACTTCGCCGGGCCTGGATGACCTTAGATCTGGCTCGCCGGCACTTCGGCGGCCCTGGACGACCTCAGATTTGGCTCACGGGAGCTTTGGTAGCCTTGAACGACCTCGGATTTGGCTCGTCGGAGCTTCGCCGGGCCTGGACGACCTCAAATTTGGCTCGCCGGAGCTTCGGTGAGACGCCAGGATGAGGTCGCCGGTCTTGGGTTCTACGGTGGATGAGGTTGCCGACCTTGGGTTCTACGGTGGTTGGTGTTGGACGACGGTAATTTTAGGGTTTAGGCTCTGATACCATGTAGTGAAATAGTAATCTTCTTTATTGATCAGAAAATGTGGTATATATACATATCAAAATCCCAAAGACCATTATACCCTTTAACAAAGATGTATGTATGTTGTCTTTATTCCACACAGCGAGGAGCCGGACTACTGGAAGAATCAATATGTAGGTCCAATAACACTTGCTAGTGCGGGAAGATTAGTCTCTGGGAGAATATTAATGAAGTAATTGCCAAGCAATTTTTTGATTGAGAATTTCTGACGCCAACCTATTCTTTGGTGTGATTTCATGGATCCCACTAATGCTAATATTTTTCTATGTATAATGCCTCAAGATACACACTTCTCTCCTCTAATATCTGCATCTAGAGATGGGTCTATTGTCCAATTTTCAGTATTACCTGCTCCCATCTAAAATTTTCTTATTCACACCTAATACCTACAGAATCATCAGTATTGACCATGAAGGTTTTGAATGAGTGAGCCATTCTTGTGCCACAAGAATTCGCCCATTAGAAAATATTATCATCGTCTCTTAGATGAATGATGAGATCTGTGACATAATGCTTGCTATAGCAGTTTGTCCTTCATGAAATATTTTGATTCTCTTGAGTGGTATCTGCTGGTTAAACATTTGTGGTAAAATATGTTTTGTTGAAATTGGCAGGTTGAAACCGTTTTTCATGAATTTGGTCATGCTCTTCAACACATGCTAACCAAACAGGACGAAGGCCTTGTTGCTGGCATTAGAGGAATAGAGTGGGATGCTGTGGAATTGCCCTCTCAGTTTATGGAGAACTGGTGTTACCACAGGTAATTTTGTCTAGAACTATCTCTTAGAGAGATTTAGAACAAATTGATCTGCCATCATGGTTGGATGTGCTTGTTCTTTCACAAATAATAAAGGTTATGCATATACTGTGCATAACAACAGATGATTTTGTCATGGAGCATTGTGTGACGTTTGTGTTGTATTGCCTTTGTACTGTTTCTAGATCTAAAAGAGAAGAAGTGATAGTATTGCCTTTTTGGTATTTGGCAAATGATAGGACCCTGTTGTAGATGATATTAGATGATTTTAATGGCTCTTGTCTCAGTATGTTGAAATGAATTGCAGTTGAGTTGTGAATTATTTCATATTTATCCAACCAATTTGCACTTTCTTAATTGTTTTGTCATTTTCCTTTACTCCATTTGCCTATTAGTATCTATGTTTTAGATAACACAAAAAAATACTACAAGATATTGAGTTTTATGTATTCATATTCTCAACTTGGGCATGGATAGTTACCCCAAGAATCTTTAAATAGGAAAAATAATTTCTTGGGAGATTTATTGGGTTGATATATAGCTCCACAATGTAATTTTCAATTGGTTTTTTTCGCTTTTCCTATCTCACTTGCCTATTTTTTTAAGCTTAGTTAATTGTTAATTCATAAGAATAGGTAGTAAGGAAACACTCATTACGAATGTGTACATATTCGTTAAGTCCACATCAGTACATTTTATGTAGGTTTTAAACATAAAAATGTAGTAATTTTAACATATAGGAACAATACATCCACTTTTTGCTGACTTTGTTTTCCCTTTTGTTATAACTCTTTTCTCTTATCATTGATGTTCTCCTTTTTTTGCTGCGCTTGAAAAAGTACCAACAACTTAGAGAAAGGATCAACGTCAATGGTGTCAATTGGGTTATTCAATGCTCACTGTCATGCGTCCAAATGGATGTCAATGAGTGGAGTTAGTGCTATATATCCTCCTCTTAAAAGTGTCTGAATGTTCCTATCTATAATCTTAGGAAATAAACTTTTACTTTCTTTTTTTTTCTATGTTTGTGAACACTATACACAATGAGTATAACAAAGAAATTAACAAATTGTACACTTTCAACTTGATCTCTTGCATATTAAAAACATTGAAAAGAAAACTAATTACCATCTTCATTTTGATAAACTTGTTTATAATCAATTGAGTATCTCGTTTCTCAAAAAGTTTTACTGTAAAATTAACTAAGCTCTTGTTTAGAAGAAAGAACTTTAATATATATATGACAGAACCAATTCTTTCTTAGAAACATGGGAACACTTCATACCAATACAATATTTCTTTTATTTCTTTGTCAATATCGTCTTACAATTTCGTTTCCTCGAACAAAATATTTTTCGCTAAAATCAAATAGTAAATTTTGTGATTTTTAGTAGAAGTATTGAGACAAACATCTTTTCTTTTTTCTTTTTTACTTTCGTTAGTCATAAGGATCAAGTCATTAAAATTGACGTGCAAAGCTTTCAAATTAAACTGTAAAAGCTTGACAGAATTGTATTCAAGAATTATTCGTTATCGTAAAACAATAACCTATGACCTATGAACAATTTTCAATGGAGCCCGCTAATTGAAAATACTTTTCTGCAGCGAAACGCAAGTATATTTCTAGTTGAATAATGATTGCAATGTCTTTTTCTCCCTATGGAGATATTCTTGGCCATTTTGAGACTTAAGTATTTGACACAATAAAAGTGCTCTCTCTCTCTCTCTCTCTCTCTCTCTCTCTCTCTCTCTCTCTCTCTGCGTGCACACACTTCTGCAAATGCTATGTATGAGTGTATGTATTTCAGTAAGCTGGGAGAGTCATTATATTACCCTTGAACTGCAGGGATACCTTGATGGGAATCGCAAAGCACTATGAAACTGGTGAGAGTCTACCTGAAGATGTATATAGAAAGCTCCTTGCAGCTAGGACTTTTCGTGCAGGCTCCTTTAGCCTTCGCCAGGTTACTTCTCACTAGCAAAAACTTGTTTTGCTTCTGTTCGTATTTTCTTTCCCTTCGCCTATGACTATTTTGTCCACAAGAAGATTGTATTATTTGTTGTAGGAGCGATTTCTTCCAAAATTTTCTAGTTTTTGCTGTTGTTTACTTGAGCTAACTGGTAATTAGCTGGGACAGTTCTTTATTCATTAAATATAATAAGTGAATTTCCTCTTGGTGGTGCTGAAGGACGTATATATGAGCTGACAAGTGGATATAATAAGTCCATGAGAGCCTATCGACAACTGCTGCCTATCCTATTATACCACCTGTAAAATGTTCATGTCCTCTGATTTTTCCCTTTCCAATTTAACTAACTTTGTCTTTTCCCTTTCTACATCTTTTACTTGGTTTGGTGCCCATGGTTTCTTAGGCATGACGAACCCCTGACCAAAGCAATTGTAGAATAAGTCAAGCCAAGTTCTTCAGCTTTTTGTCTGGTTAAGAAGCAACTGGAGATGATTCACCATTTTATCAGCTTCTTACTTTTGTGACACCTTTTGAAGTTAGGACTCTTTCAAATAGCTTCCAATGAGAAGAAAGCTATTCTAGCTGGCATTTCCCTTTCCATGGGGGAAGTGTCCCACCTGTTATATGTCCTTATGGTGCTGCATTTATTAAGAGTTGAATGTTGCACCTCTTGTTTATTGAGGTTCCACCTTCGTCTATCCTGCTTGTGGCCATTCAAGTACACAAGTTTGAAATGGTAAAACAAAAAGGAGAGGACTCCATATTTCATCAGTTCATGTCCATGTGACAGCGAGGGAGCGGAAAGTTTACTAGTTCATTTAACCTTAGTGCAAGCATGGTTTCAACCTTGCTGTTTTGCTGCACATATGTTGAAATGATGCAAATGAAATTATTTTTCTGGTGGAGATCATTACTCGTCGATAGAATGAACATTAGCAAAGTAAACTCAAATAATTGGGAAATCGGAAATTACATATGATATCAAAAAAAAAAAAATTGCTCTCTTAAGGAAGCATACTAATGTAGGACTTGGTTATTACTTTTATTGTCTGTAACTTCTCAGATAAGATTCGCGAGTGTAGATCTGCAGCTTCATACAAAATATGTTCCTGGTGGGCCAGAATCTGTATATGATGTGGATCGAAGGGTTAGTGAAAAAACCCAGGTGATCCCTCCACTTCCCGAGGATCGATTTCTTTGTGGTTTCAGCCATATATTTGCAGGTTCGTCTTCCTACCTGTCAAAATGGTTCTTTGAGAGTATATATACCTTATGGGATACATCTTTATCGTACACGGCTTTGAATCTATTGCTTTTCACTTATATTTAGGTGGATATGCAGCCGGTTATTACAGTTACAAGGTATAGGATATTCTTTTCTGTTGGTTGTACCAGATTTTATTCAGGTCCTTTATAGTTAGTTTCTAATAGATGATGAAGGACTTTCTCTGAGTACTGGCTTATCCATATTTGTGCTTGAGATTGATTTTTTCCATGATTTGTGTGGTTTTAATCGGGAATGTGTTTGTTTCAGTGGGCGGAGGTGCTATCTGCAGATGCTTTCTCCGCATTTGAGGACGCAGGTTTAGATGACATAAAGGTATGTCCAAGAAGTTGTGGACACATTTGGAATAAAAGTAATGCTGCTAAAAAGCACCTTGGTCCTTGTGTTTGCCATTCATGTTGGGTTTATACGTAGCAGAGAAAGTAATAAACATGCGACATTGCTGTTTCTTCCCCGTACGGACTAGTGGTGAGTAATCCTGGAATGTCTGATCAAAGAATGGAAGCCTGGCCGAACCTGATTGGTCTGCATACCTGTATGCTTAATTACTTATGTCCATGGCTCTCTAATGACTGTACATGTCAGGCAGACCCCAGACCTGTTAGATTGCGTACTTGAACTCTTTGGACTACTGCAGCACAACATTGCCCTCCAATTCTTTCCATGAATGGATAGGCTCCAAACCCTGTTTCCATGCCCTTTCAGCCTCAATGCATGGCTTATTTCCATTCTTCAGTTCTAATGGCAAGCCGATGTGAATCATTTTGTCACTCCTGAAGTTTAGCAAAATTGATTGTTTTCCATGAGATCAAAGAACGGAGAAGTGAGCAATTGACTAAGAAGCTCATTCATTGCTTTGTTTGTATGTGTCTTGAGTTTGAGGTGGCTGTTGCATCAGCAATATCTCAAACATAGTTTCTCTGTTATGAGTGTGATTTTTGCTCGGGTTATGTGAAAGCCCCCAGGGGGGGTAGGTGTACCTTCATGTTTGTGTGAGTTCTGTTTGATTTGTTTCTTTTTCAAGTGTGAGATGCAGAGCGCCAAGAACTAAACTGGTTCCGTAGGTTTTCTTCATATTCGGTTCTTTTTCCAGTTCTTGTAGAAAATTACTTACCTGAAAATTCAGGCAGATTTTGTTTCCCATTGGGAAACCCAAATCTTATCCAAAGGTCCATTGGACCATTGATAGCACGTAGTAAGGCCATGGCATAATATACAGAAAAATCTTCAAGGCTGGTGTTACAATTATCTTTTCTGCATTATCCACTCTTCTGAGAAAACCTTACCTCTGACATCATGTCGTGTCATCAACAAGTTTTCTGAAACCATTGCACATGACCGGTCTTCTTGTCTTGTCTAATACTAGTCAGTTATTAAGCCCCTTCTTCATTATTGCATTTATTTTTGGAATCAATTGTTGGTTTTTATCATGATCTATGGAGCGTGGTCGACAGGCTGTCAAAGAAACAGGGCAAAGGTTCCGAGAGACGATTCTTGCTCTTGGAGGTGGAAAAGCTCCACTGCAGGTTCGGAAGTTGTAATTTTGCATCATCTACTCTTATTATTCTTACAATCTAGTTAGTTTTACTTGATGTCCTCACTGTGCCAAATTTACTTTACCCAGGTTTTCATTGAATTTCGAGGACGTGAGCCTTCACCCGATGCATTACTCAGGCATAATGGCCTTTTGCCAGTTGCGGCATAATGCTGTTTTAATGACTACTACCGTTGATATGGGCCTAAAGGAAGGCTGGTATCCTGGACAATTATCTAGTATTGAGTTCACAAATGGTTCATGCCAACCATATCAATTCTACTGTGGAAAAGAAATTTCCAAATAAGTGTAGAGAGACTTTTTTTAGCCTTTTCTCCCCTGTAATGTACATTGGCCACTATAGTAAGGAATACATGTGGATCGAGAGTAGACTAAGATAGTTTCTGATTCCAAAGACTTTGAAATTTAACCATGTTTGGATTTCTTGCTAGTATTGGAATTCTAAAACCTGAAATGGCCATCCATTGGTATCTCAATGTTCTTTATTGCGTTTATGATGAAGATTGAACTTTGAGCATGATTGACGTTCTATCTGGGAGTATTCCACGAATAAGATCAGCTTGTACATGAGGGTTGCATGCCAATGCTATCTATCTGGTTTTCAGTTGAGGCGGTCGCATGCAAACGACAAAAAATGATAGTAGACAGAAGAAGGCACGGAAAATAGTCCTGGTTTTTGATAAACGAGTTGTACTTTGAGTTTGTCTGAATATATAGTAGTGACAAATATTGACATTTAATTGTACAGATCTCTTAATTTATGAAACAACAGAAGCAGCACTAATAGAAGTAGCAGTAGGGTAATGCAAATGACCATTGCTAGCACGCTAACTAAAATAAATGAAAGCAAGCATTCCGAATGAGTTCGAACAATAGAATGTGGAAGACGTTTATATTTGAAGTTAGACACAAACACAACCCAATCAACTTCCAACATCCGGTCGCCAATCCCTCTTGATACCTGTTGAAGCTGCAATACCATAACCCAGACTCGAGCAGAGACAGGACTTACTAAAATCAAGCGATTCCTATCCTCCAAAGCTGAATTGCCCAGACAGCAAGTAGGAGAAACAGGCAGGTTCTACTTAATCAATCTTTCTTTAGTCGCCAACCTACAGTGCGTTGCCCACCGTGTAATAAACTAGTGCTCTGGTATACATGGGTTGAACCAAACAAGTTAACACCAAGGCACTCTTAATCCTTTAATCTTAAAACGTTCCAGAAGGAGTTCACTTGCGAATGACCCTATTAGCAACAGAAGAATATGGCCGTATCACAAATACCAACTTGAATATTCGCTAAAGCCTCTGATTTAGCAGGAGGCCAAAACCAGCATTATTCAAATGTAATATTAGCTACTCTCGATTGAGGATATAGAGGAGAAGCATAGATAATTCTACTAGTTAAGTGATTGAGCAGAGGGCCAAGGGGATGGCATTCATCATGCCACAAAAAAGTAGATCTTCCATCTCATATGACATGCTAAATAAAAAGCCTAGCATCATGTGTGATGATGATGATGAAGATGATATAGTAGTAGAAACATACCTAGATGTTAATGGTGTCTTTTGGTAGAGGAATTGTCTTCGAATGGAGGCAGGACCGCGAGCCATGCCATTCCTAGGCTGAGTTACAACTATTTCAATTACATCCCTAGTTTTGTCTTATAATTCATTTGGAGGACATATTTGCCTTTACAGTTCAATTTCATTGCATTCCATATTTTTCCAAACTCAAAAAATGAAATCACCAACTTTATTCCCATTTCCCTCCTTAGCACCTATAATACGTAAAATTTGTGATGCTAATTTCTATTTATTATATCATTTTATTTTTTTTCCTAAACATGCAGTAAGAACATTTATTAAATCATGAAAAAGTGGGTTCGAGAATAAAATTCATAAAATAGACACACGATTTCAAATATTGTGATTGAAATCAGTATACATTAATTTATGTACAAATAAGCACGAAAGAAAAAGTCCGGCTAAAAAATAGGTGATAATTCAAAACACCAGGGGCATTTGCTTCAAATTGTTTGGAGAGTGGAGTTTGTTCCGAATTAACTCGTAAGTTGGTTACTTCGTCTCAATTGACCCAACTCTCATCAACCGCACAAATCTTGCTCGGACGGCCACATGCCGTTATTCCCTCCACGGATGAGGGCATTGTTTGAAAATATCTGAACTCAATCTCCAAATTTCTCAAATCAAACTCTTACCCCAAAATGCCTAAACTATGTCCATAATCCCCAAATGTTCCCATAACTCTCTCTCACTATTGGTTCAAGTATTCGAAATAGTAAAGTCCAACTTTTGATGAGTCAACAGTATACGACCTATTTCGAGGACAATATGATTGCCCCCAAATCTTCCTGGATTCGCGAGACACCATCCTGTCTCCAAAATGTCCTTCCATTGCCCCCTCTGGCCCTCCTCCTTCTCTTTCTGCCTGCAAAACCCCTGCAGATCCACCTCTCTTTCCCTCTCCACCACCTACTCCTCTGCCTAATCCACTTTGGCACGACTTCGGGTTCCTCCTTCAACGTTGTCAAGGCCAAGCACGTTCGTCCTGGGATTCACGCTCTAAGAAGCTGGTATGAATGATTTTTTGTTTGTCTCGGATGATCGTTTTTTTCTTTTGTTGAGATTGGTGTTTGGGGTCTTGGACTCTACTTATAACATAAGATGATGCCAGTATGAATGATATTATTTGAGGCGGACTCACCACAGATGATGGTGGATTATGTCACTAACACATTCTCCAAGCCTCTGAATTTGGAATGCCAATAGCTGTGGGTGTCACATAACATAACGTTCTGCTTTCTTTTTTTTTCTTTGGGCCGTATAGGCTTGCATACTTGATTGATAGGAATCTTGAGGCAGAACTGTCTGCCATACACATTACTAGTTAGTCCGGCGGGCTTAACCAAGCCAATCCGATGGCTCGGCCAATAAAAACATTAGGCAAAAGAACACCAAAAGTGCTACAACTTATGTACGGAGATCACATTGGTGCCATAACTTTTTTTTCGGATCACTCTTTTTTTTGGTAAGGAAAAAAAAAGTGATGCCAACTTTTTTTAAAAACAATCATTTTAGTGCCAATACTGACGTGGCTCACCGGAAATCCTATGTGGCGTTGACACGGCTCATCGGAGAGGTCCAGTTAGCATCAAAAACAAAAAACGACGCCGTTTAGCCCGTTGACGTGTACTTTTTTAAAAAAATTAAATTATATTTATTATTAAAAAAAAGATTGCAACAATGGTGAGGGAGCCCTCGCCGTTGATGTTGCCAACCCTCCATCGTCGAGAAGGGTCGGCGGTGGTGGGCACAGTGGTTGGCGATCATCGCCGGCCCCTAGTTGGGGCCCGACGACCCTCGCCTCGCCTAGCGAGGGCCGAATCCGGCGAGGCGAGACCTCGCCATTGCGACCCAGGCGACGGCGAGGTCTCACCTCACCCACCGAAGGCTAGGCCGACCTCACCGTTGCGACCCAAGCGACGGCAAGGTCTCGCCTCGCCTAGTGAAGGACGGTGAGGTCTCGCCTTGCCCAGCGAAGGCAAGGCTAGACCTCGCCGTCACCTGGGTCGCGACGGCGAGGTCTCGCCTCACCGGATCCGACCCTCGCTGGGCGAGGCGAGGGTCGCTAGGCCCCGGCCAGGGGCCGGCGACCCTTGCCGACCACTGCGACCACCACCTCCAGCCCTTCCCGAAGGTGATGGGTTGGTGGCAGCAGCGGCGAGGGCTCCCTCGCCATTGCTGCAACCTTTTTTGTTTAATTATTATTTTTTAAAAATTAAAAAATTTGAAAAAAAAAGCCACATAATTTTCACGTGTACAAGTCAGATAATTTTTTTTAATATAAATGCCAGGTCAGCTTTTTTGTAGGAATTTTGGCTGGAATCACTAAAGTGATCTATTTTCCTCCGACTTGACAATAAAGTAATCCGAAAAAAAGTTATGGCACAAAAGTGATCTCCGGACACAAGTTGTGGCACTTCTGATGTCCTTTTGCCAAAAACATTATATTTCATGTTAATTCGTGTCGGTTGATCTCAGTAGACCGGGATGTACTCGCATTTTGCTCCCATCCCGTCCGTCAAGCTAAACTAAGAAGACGTGCTGTTGTCCCAAAAAGTCGTTCCCTTGTTAACCCCAAGAACTCATCCTGAAACTAGCTTGCTAAGAGAGGGGCCAACACATTATAAGTTCTAAAATATCTCCCTATCAATCTCTTGGCCTTAAAAAGTAATCTTTCTCAATAAAATCGGTTGATTAGGATAAAATTTTTGTCCGTTAAGAACCGCATAGGCACCTTTTGATGCATAGGGTTTAACAAAAATTGCGAAAAAAAAATCAATGTGTAGATTCCTGCGCTTATTCCTTTTTTTTTTTCATAGCAGGGCCCTTTTCTAGTCTAATTTTTGAATTTCTTAATGAAGCGGCCTTTTTTTAACTTCCACTTTTCAAGAAAGATGAGTTTGGGTTTTGTCCCATTTCCGTCCACAAAAAATCATTAAGCTTCTCATTGATGTAATGTTTTATATGAGATCTAATCTAAATCATGACGTCATTTTCTTGTTCCTGTCTGCAGCCCCGAGAATAAAGTGCCCGAAGGTGGGAGCATAAGGAGTGGCTCCGATACCATGTTGATGCATTACAAGGGGTGGAAAAGGTCATCTCGATAAGCTAGCTTACCGAAAGAAGGAACCCAACCCATTATAAGCCCCAAAATTCGTCATTAATTGTCCGACGTGGGACTTTGCCCACATCATGGACGCATCACATTCCATTAAAGACCATTTAATATTCATGCAAGTAAAGGGCACTCTAGGCCATATCCTCTAATGGGTCCAATAAGAAGAAAGCCTAAAAAATGGAGAATAAAGGTTCCTTAAACTAAATCAAAGGCATTTCCTAATTTGAGATATTACCTATTCTAATTTTGTTTCCAAATGTGATGTTTCCTAGTTTGATATTTCGTAGTTTAAGGTTTCCTATTTTAACGTTTCCTATTTTGATATTTCCTATTCTAACATTTCCTAATTTAATGTTTCCTAGTTAAGTGAGTGCTTCTCAATTGTAAGAGGAGTTTTGCAAGTTGATTATATGTAAGAAAGACCATTTAATATTCATGCAAGTAAAGGACGCTCTCGGCCATATGGTCCAATGGTTCTAATAAGGAGAAAGCATCGAAGATGGAGAATAAAGGTTCCTTAAGCTGAATCAAAAGTATTTCCTAATTTGAGATGTTTCCTAGTTTAATTTTGTTTCCTAATTTGATGTTTCCTAGTTTGATATTTCCTAGTTTAAGGTTTCTTATTTTGATATTTCCTAGTTTAAGGTTTCCTATTCTAACATTTCCTAGTTTGATGTTTCCTAGTTAAGTGAGTGCTTCTCAATTGTAAGAGGAGTTTTGCGAGTTGATTATATGTAAGAAATACCATTTAACATTTATGAAAGTAAAGGGCGCTCTCGGCCATATGGTCCAATGGGTCCAACGAGGAGAAAGCATCGAAAATGGAGAATAAAGGATCCTTAAGTTGAATCAAAGGCATTTCCTAATTTGAGATGTTTCCTAGTTTAATTTTGTTTCCTAATTTGATGTTTCCTAGTTTGACATTTCCTAGTTTAAGGTTTCCTATTCTAACATTTCCTAGTTTGATGTTTCCTAGTTAAGTGAGTGCTTCTCAATTGTAAGAGGAGTTTTGCGAGTTGATTATATGTAAGAAAGACCATTTAATATTTATGCAAGTTAAGGGCTCTCAACCATATGGTCCAGTGGGTCCAATGAGGAGAAAGCATCGAAGATGAAGAATAAAGGTTCATTAAGCTGAATCAAAGGCATTTCCTAATTTGAGATGTTTCCTAGTTTAATTTTGTTTCCTAATTTGATGTTTCCTAGTTAAGTGAGTGCTTCTCAATTGTAAGAGGAGTTTTGCGAGTTGATTATATGTAAGCAAGACCATTTAATATTTATGCAAGTTAAGGGCGCTCTCAGCCATATGGTCCAATGGGTCCAATGAGGAGAAAGCATCAAAGATAAGGAATAAAGGTTCACTAAGCTGAATCGATCGCATTTCCTAATTTGAGATGTTTCCCAGTTTAATTTTGTTTCCTAATTTGATGTTTCCTAGTTTGATATTTCCTAGTTTAAGGTTTCCTATTTTGATATTTCCTAGTTTAAGGTTTCCTATTCTAACATTTCCTAGTTTGCTGTTTCCTAATTAAGTGAGTGCCTCTCAATTGTATGAGGAGTTTTGTGAGTTGATTATATGAAAGAATTTCTCTCAAGCAAGTGGTTCTTTTTTCAATTTGTTTGTCACGCCCTGAACCCTAATGGGATCGCAACACCCCTTCAACGGTCGTAAAGAACGCGACGTCCCAGGATGCGTCGCCGACCCAACCAAATTACGCAAGCGGAGGCAAAATAAAACAATCCTGACATTAAAAGAAATATGACTAAAGGATAGGACAACAAAAACTTTAACGAACGTAGAATAAAAACCGAATCCATAGTAGTCGTACATTAGGCCATTAGGGTTAAATCCGCACCATCAACAAAAAGGGACAGGGGCTGGGTAGACTGCAAACAATACCAAAAAGAGAGTATCACTACCAAAAGGAAAACGTCCTAGTCCTACACCTAAGCATCCCTACGGCGTCCAATCCGGATTGAACCCAAAGAAGTCTGAATCTGAATCCGAGTCTATCTCAATCGGGTTCTCCTCTGTATCTCCTTGCTCGGTCGCCATAGGCTCCTCTTCGGGCTCAGGTTCGGGGACTGGAGTCGGCACTGGATTGGGATTTGCCGGGGGACCGTCGGGGTCTGACACCTCACCATTGGGAGCGAACTTGTCCCAGGGCTCCCAGTTAACCGCGTCTTCGTTGGAGTGTCTCAACCCTTCAAAACCTCGGATTGGCCCTGAGTCCTCCAACCTGACCCGATGGGACCATGCTAAATACTCATGACGCTCCAGCTGCTCTAGTCCAACGTCTACCAAAATATACGTGCGATGCCTAATGTAAGACTCTCCCGGGTTCGGCCCGGGTACACGACGTCCTCATGCCCCGTGTGCATGGGGATCCCAAAACGCCTAGGAGGCACCATACTCAGGGACGGGGATCTGAAAATGGTTATATAATAACCGTGAGAACGAGTCTCAATAAGCGACACCCTAAACCCCACCTAGGCTATTGCGTACCCAGACAAGTCAAACAGGCGAATCACCAAGCCATAACAAAATCCACACGACAAACTTACCTCACCTCGAAATCCTGAACGAACCCTGCACGTTAGTCAGAACAAGAATAATCCAACACTATGTCACAACCACCCGGCACACACTTCCCACTCGCACTCAGTCAATCATCCAAGCAATCACACGCGCCATTAGCCACTCCAATCACATGCTCAACTAGCCAATCCAATCACACTTAAGTTGCATGCACGCGTCCAACCAACTTTCCTCTCACGGGCTCACAAGCCGCCCAATCACTCAAACCAATGGCCGCCGTCCGCACGTCCCAAGCCATATCAGTCATACCATTCCAATGACAGACGTAAACACGTCCCGGTCTATCACACCTTTAACGGGCCACCGTCCGCACGTCTCAAGCCCGCATCCATTTGGCCCATCGGCCGTTCATGCCTTCACACGGATCGCCGTCAACACGTCCCAAGTCCGTAGCCCTCCGATCGATCCGGGCTCAAATTGACAGGCAATCACGCGCCATTCAACGAATAAATTTCAAGCCAATTACACTAATATTCAATAATCACAATTTAATTCAAAATTCACATTTCGCCACCTCAGCATGCGGATTTGCCGTACAAGTCGGCCATGCACAATTATTCAATTCAAACATACTAATCTAGCCCAATTCAAATCACTCGGTTCTAATGTACATTAACTAAATTACGCTACGCCCTAGTCATTCTAACCCGAGACATGCCAATTAAATACCCAAAATACTAAGTAGGGCTTAGGATAGCACTTACTAAATTTTGGCCCGGGAAAAATCGACTCAGGCTCAAAATAGTCCGGTGAACAGTACCGACCGGGCGCGGGAGTGGGCCACATGGGCACGGTGGCCGGACGGTGCGCCTGGTGCACGGGCGCGGTGGCCGCGCGGCGTGCTCGGGGGCGCTTGGCCAAGTGGGACAGGCGACGGGCCGGGCAACGGCTTGACTTGAACGGGCAATGGGCCGGGCACACGGTCTAGCAGCCGAGCGGGATGGGCGACGGGCGCGGGGCTCGGCTACGGGCGCGGGACTCGGCTGGGGAGGCTCCGGTGCGGTGTTACAGCGGCTGGGGAGGCTCTGGGGGTGGCGGACAGCAGTTAGGAAGGCTCCGGGGGTGGCGGACAACAGCTGGGACGGCTCGGGGGTAACTCGGGCACGGCTAGCAGCAGCCCTGGCGAGCTCGGCCACGGCCCGGGGAGGCTTGGCCGCGGCTGGGTTGGCTGTCGGCGGGGCTGGCTGGCGGCTGGAGCGGCTGTGGCGGTGGTGCTCGGCGGCAGCTACGGCGAGCTGAAGGGAGAGAGTGAGAGAGAGGGAAAGGGAGAGAGAGAGAGAGAGAGAGAGAGAGAGAGAGAGAGAGAGAGAGAGAGAGAGAGAGAGAGGAGTGCAGTCGGGGTTGGGGGGAAAAGAGGAGTGGACCGGCGACGACGGTGGCGGCGCGGCTGCTGGCGGTGTCGGGTGGCGCCGGGTTGGCCGGCTGGGGCGGCGGCGAGCGGCGGAACGCCTACAGGAGGAAGAAGGGGTGGACTGGGCGGCTGCGAAGGCGATGCTCCAGCGTCTGAGTTGCGCTGGGGAGCTGGCTGGGTGGTGGACGACCGCCGGGGCTCACCGAGTGCAGTGGCGAGCGGCGGCAAGCCAAGCTCGCGCGCTCGGGAGAGGACACCGGTAGCATCGGCCTGGGCTGCCGGGCGACGCGGCGGCGCGGCGACGAGCGCGAGGGAGGCGGTGACGTTGAGCGGAGGCAGAGGGTCGTCGGGTGGAGGTGGAGAGGAGCTGCGGAGGTGATGGGAACGGGGTTGTGGGGTAAGTGGGGGAAGAAGAGGGGGGGGAAGAGGCAGCTGGGCGACTGGGGGCGGCCGAAGGGACGGCGGCAGTTGGTCGAGCAGCGGCGGCGCGGGGCGGACGGCTGGGCGACTAGAGGCGGCAGTCGGCGAGCAGAGGCGAAGCCGAAGGGTCCGGGTTAGAGAGGAAGAAGGAGCCAACGGGAGAGAGCAGGAAAAGAGAAAGAGAGGGAGGAGAGCGGAGAGAGAGAGAGGGGGGTTCTGCATGGGAAATAGGGGCTGTTGCGTGCATGGGGGAGGGAAGTCAGACGTGGGGAAGAGAGCGCGTCTGCATGGCTTTGCCGTGTACGAGGAAAGGAGAGAGAGAGAGAGAAGAAAAGGAAAAAGAAGAGAGGGGCAGCGTGCACGGGGGAGAGAGAGAAGACGTGCGGCGTGCCAATCTGCATGGGAAAAACGCACGAGCGCGGGGGGGGGGAGGGAGGACAGAGAGAGAAGAGAAATAAAATGACCTCGAGTGCAATCCAACGGCCTAATTCAAATCCGGAAAAATAATCCCATGGTCCAAATAAATCCTAGAAAATATTAGGGGACATAGGTCAACGTGAACTATAAATAAAAATAACTCGAAAACATTCTACGAGGGAGGTCCACTACTCCGAAGTCGCACCCGTTCGAAAAATCCATTTTTCGCACATTCCCGGTAATATTGACGCTGGCCACAATAATATCGACACCGTCCAATTTATTTTGACCCGAAACTCCCGGAAATTGGCTACCAAGTTTGGGGTCTAAATAACAGCCAAATTTGATCGAATGCGATTTTAATAAAAGTCTCTATTTTTAAAACAAGAACCCGAGAGTGATCAGTTCCCGGGCGAGTGTGACATTCTGGATTTTGGCCCGTTTTTTTTGGGATTTATAGAACGTGTAATTTGTCAGTGCGCTTATAATGAAATCTCGCCCGGGAACTGATCACTCTCGGGTTTTCGTTTTTTAAAGTAGAGACTTTTATGAGAATCGCACTCGATCGAATTTAGCCGTTTTTAGACCCCAAACTTGGCAGTCAATTTCCGGGAGTTCCGGGTCGAAATAAATTGGACGGTGTCGATTTTAGTGTGGCCAGCGTCAGTATTACCGGGAATATGCGAAAAGTGGATTTTTGACCGGGTGCGACTTTGGACTGGTAGACCTCCCTCGTAGCGTGATTTCGAGTCATTTTAATTTTATTTTTCCTTGGCCCTTGCCCCTTAGTATTTTCTAGATTTCAATTTGGACCCTAGGGCTATTTTCGGATTTGAATTCGGCCCACCCGATCGGACCCGAGAGCCGTTTATTCATTTAATTATTTCTTTTCCTCTCTCTCTTTTCTCTCTCTTCGCGCCCGCACGTCGGACTCCCCTTCCCCATGCACGTCCGTTCCCCTCCCTTCTTTCTCTTTCTCTCCTCTCTCTCTCTCTCTCCCTCTCCCTCTTCTCTTCCCCCGGTACACGCAAGGCCCATGCACTCGCGCGTTCTGCAGGCCTGTTTTTCCCCTTCCCCATGCACGTTCGACCGTCCCCCTTCCCTTCTTTCTTCTCTCTCTCTCTCTCTCTCTCTCTCTCTCTCTCCCTTCTCTTCTCCCCGTACACGGCAACGCCATGCACGCACGCACGCCCTGCACGCCCGCAGCGTCCCTTCCCCATGCAGCCCCCCCTCTCCCTCTCTCTTCTCTCTCCTCTCCCTCTCTTTCTCTTCCCTTTCCTCTTCCGCTGGTTCGTCTCGCTCGCTCTCGCCCGAACCCGTCGGACTTCTGCTCCCGCCCCTTCGCAGCCTTGCTCCGCCCAGCCGTCCACCTCACGCCGCCGCCGCCCGGCCAGCTGCCGCCGTCCAGACGACTGCCCTGGTCGCCCGGCCGCCTTTCCCCCCCTCTTCCGCAGCCACTTCCCCCTTTCCACCCCCGTCCACCCCGCAACTCCTCCTCACCTCCACAGCCGCCGTTCGACCACCATCCGCCTCCGCCCGACGCCGCTCCGCCAGCCATCGACGTCGCCGCCTCCCTCGTACCGTCGTCGCGCCGCCACGACGCCGAGAAGCCCAGGCCGGCGTTGTTTTTCCCCTCTTCCCGAGCGTGCGAGCTCTGCTCGCCGCCGTCTACAGCTGCGTCCGGCGAGTCCCGGCGGCCGTCTCGCCGCCCTGTCAGCTCTCCAGTGCAGCCCCGACGTCGGTGCACCGCCCCTGTTGCCGCCGTACACCTCCGCAGCCGCGCCATCCCACCCCAGCCCGCTCTCTCTTCCTCTCTCTAACCTCCCGCCGCTCGCCGTCGCTCGCCGCCGTGTCCGGTGAGTCCCGGCCGTCGCCAGCCGTCCGGCCAGCCCCCAGCACCGCTCCTGCCACCGCCGAGCCCCTCCGGCCACTCCACCTCGCCTCAGTCACCCCCCCTTCGGCCGCACCTCCTCAGCCATCTCTCTCCCTTCCGGTGAGCGCTCCGTCTGTTCGCCGCCGCTGTCCGCCCCTCCCGGAGCCGCCCCAGCAGCTGTCCGCCCCTCCTGGAGCTCCCCAGCCGCTGTGCTGCCCTCCCGGAGCCGTCCCAGCCGCTGTCCGCCCCTCCCGGAGCTCCCCAGCCGCTGTGCCGCCGCGCCGGAGCCTCCCCAGCCGCTGTCCCGCCGCGCCGGAGCCTCCCCAGCTGAGTCCCGTGTCGACGCCGTACCCCTCGCCGTGCCCGTGCCCGTCGCCGTGCCCGTGGCCGAGCCCCGCGCCCGTCGCCGCGCCCGTTGCCGAGCCCCGCGCCCATCCCGCTCGGCCGTGCGCCCCCGGGCACGTCGCACGTTCGCCGCGCCCGTGCACTAGGCACTGACCGGCCGCCGTGCCCGTGCTATCCAGCCACTGTGCCCGTGTGACCCGCTCCCGCGCCCGTCCGGTACTGTTCACTTGGGCCATTTTGGGCCCGAGTAGACTTTTCCCGAGCCAAATTTTGGTAAGTGATATCCTAAGCCCTACCTAGTATAGTGGGTATTTAAATGACATGTTTCGGGTTAGAATGGCTAGGGCGTATTTGAATTTAGTAACTTCACATTATAATTGCATGATTTGAATTTGGCTAATTTATTATGTTTGAAAAAGGATAATTGTGCATGCCGGTTTGAACGTCGAATTGGCATGATGAAGTGGCGAGGCGTGAGTTTGGATTAAGTTATGCTGATGAAATTTGTTATATATTCGGCGTGAAAATTGAATATTTGAGTGGCGTGTGCTGCCTGTCGATTGTAAGCCCGGATCGATCGGAGGGCTACGGACTTGGGATGTGTGATGATAGTCCGTGTAAAAATGAATGGCCGGTGTGCCAGTTGGGCTTGAGGCGCAGTAGCACGGGCAGTGAGATGGGCCTGAGGCGCAGTAGCGCGGGCAGTGAGATGGGCCTGAGGCGCAGTAGCGCGGGCAGTGAGAATGGACCTGAGGCGCAGTGGCGCGGGTCGTGAATTAGATGTTCGGCCACGCATGTGAATTGAGTGTGATTGATTGGACTGGCTGTTGGCGCGTGTGATTGCTTGGGTGGTTTGTCGGAGTGCGAGTGGGCCGTGTATGTTGGGTGATTGTGATATAGTGGTTGAGTTATTCTTGTTTTATTATATTCGGACTAACATGTAGGGTTGGTTCATGGCTTGAGACGAGGTAAGTTTGTCGATTGAAACTGGTTTGATGCCTGGTGATTCGCCTGTTAGACTTATCTGGGTACGCATTAGCCTAGGTGAGATTTAGGGTGTCGCTTATTGAGACTCGTTCTCACGGTTATTATATAACCAATTTCAGATCCCCATCCCTGAGTATGGCGCCACCTAGGCGTTTTGGGATCCCCATGCACATGGGGCATGAGGACGTTGAGTACCCGGGCCCGAACCCGGGCGAGACTTATGTTAGGCACCGCACCTATATTTTGGTAGATGTAGGAAAGGAGGAGCTGGAGCGTCACGACTACTTAGCATGGTCCCATAGGGTCGGGTTGGAGAACTCAGGACCAATCCGAGGTTTTGAGGGGTTGCGGCATACCAACGAGGACGCGGTCAATTGGGAACCCTGGGACAAGTTCGCTCCCGATGGCGAGGTATTAGATTTCAGCAGTCCCCCGGCGAGCACCAGTTCTGCCCCAGCACCTGTTCCCGAGCCTGAAGAGGAGCCCATGGCAGCCGAGCCAGGAGATGCTGAGGAGAACCCGATCGAGATAAGCTCTGATTCAGATTCGGACTCCTTTGGATTCGACCCGGATTGGACGCCATAGGGATGCTTAGGCGTAGGACTAGAGCGTTTTCTTTTGATAGAGACTCCTTTTTGATATTGTCGGTAGTCTATCCAACTCCTGTCCCTTTTGATGATTGTGCGGATCTAACCCTAGTGGCCTAACATTTGTTTATTATGAATTCTGGTTATGCTTCATACTTGTTAAGTTTTTCGTTGTCCTATCCCTTTGTCATACCGTTTAATGTCAGGGTTGTTTTATTTCGCTTCGGCTTGCGCATTTCGTTTGGGTCGGCGACGCGTCCTGGGACGTCGCGTTCTATACGACCGTTGAAGGGGTGTTGCGAGCCCGTTAGGGTTCGGGGCGTGACAGCGAGATTCTATTATAAACACACTGACAAATTACACGTTTTATAAATCCCAAAAAATGGGCCAAAATTCAGAATGTCACGTTGTTGGTGGTGAATAGATGAAGGAGTAATCCTTTATATCTTGACTTGTGGAAAATTTCTTTATGTCTTAGCGGTGAACTCTTCTGTCCAAAGTTCTTTCTTCGCAAACACATTTCATTCCATCAAATTCATTCCGCATTCTCACCCAAACTCACCAGGCATCACTTGCCCTCTTGTCCTCCTCCTCCCTCCAAAACCCACTAGATCCACCACCTGCTCCTCCACCTCTACTCCGCCTATCGCTCAAGAGCTATGCCCATGGCCGATGCCAACATTGAGAGCAATCCTCTCTTGCAAGACTTCGAGTTCCCTCCCCTTGACGCTATCGAGGCCAAGCACGTCCATCCTGGGATTCACGCTCTCTTGAAGAAGTTGGTATGAATGATCTTTTGTCTCTCTTGTTTGATTGGCGTTTGTTGAGATTGTTGTTTGAGGTCTCGGCTTTTATATTGTGTTTGTGCATATGCCGCAGGAGATTGATCTAGAGGAATTGGAGAGGACGGTTGAGCCGTCATGGCCAAAGCTTGTGGAGCCATTGGAGAAGATTGTGGATCGATTGGAGGTGGTCAGGGGGATGATCAATCATCTTAATGCTGTCAAGGATACCGCTGATCTGCGTGCTGCGATAGGGGATGTTCTGGTAATTTGTTTGGCTTGTTGTTTGTTCTTTTGGACTAGATCTCTTAAATAGTTCTTGAAATGATTCGTGAGCGGTGAAAATGAGTGAAGTTATAAGAAATTGTGTTCTGGAATAAGAGATGGTCTCCCTTGTTGCTTTTAGATAAGTATTTGATTCGCTAGAGCATGGCCTACGCTGGTCAATTTATTTTTCTCTGTTTAGCTTTCGTGGTTTTCTAAGTCTTGAATCCTGATGCTTACACAAACTAAATTATGTAATGCAAGAAGAGTGGGTTAACTTTCAGCTCAGGCTTGGGCAAAGTAAACCTGTTTACAATGCTTTTAAAGCTCTTCAAGAGTCACCTGATTGGAAGATGTTGAGTGATGCTCAAAAACGTATAGTGGAAATTGAGTAAAATTTGTTAGTTTGATGGCATAGTGTCTTGAATGCTCAATTTATATCATGGTCATTTCATTGATTGATATCATTTTTCTCACTTTTTGAGTGGCGTACAAATGTATCACTACACATAGTGGTTATATGTTCTAATGAGATTGGTTGACATCCGCTTTTAAAATTATATTGTCGCAGGAAAAAATAAAGGAAGCAGTTCTAAAGGGGATTTCCCTGGAAGATGGCAAAAGAGAAGAGTTTAACAAAATTCAGCAGGTGTGATGCGATTTACCCATACGTCAAATACATTGGAATTTCTGAGTTGGTGACAATGACAAAGCAAAGTGTCTTTCGGTGTAGTATATATAATATTTTATTTGCTTGGCTTATTAGCATGGATGTTCACACAGCATGGATTTCACGAACTTCTTAGTATATCTTCTTGTCCCTGCTATCCTAGGATAATTTGCCTAAAAATATTTGTATAGAAAGTTGACTTTTCCATGACTAGTGAAGTTGCACAGAAAATGATGTGTGAGATCGTGAAGGCACTTTTCTATAGGTTGCGAGAATGGTCGGTCAGACATTAGTAGTTCTAAACTCTAGCGTTTTAGCAATTGTAATTGCTAAAATTTTGAAGTCTTTTATTGATTTCATCACATAAGTCTTGCAATGGCATTGACTGTGTCAAGATTACTCTTTATGCGCAAGAAAGTAGTAAAGTAGATTGTTTTATTTCAACATTTTAATTTCCCAACCGCTACCTTTACATTGATTAGTCGATTGTAGGAACTTGACAAATTATCTAACAAGTTTGATGAGAAAGTCTTTGACGCCACAAAGAAATTCGAAAAGTTGATTACCAATAAGAAGGAAATTGAAGGCTTGCCGGCTACAGCTCTTGGTTTGGCTGCACAAAAAGCAGTGTCTAAGGTAATGGAGAAGAGCTTCTAATTTGCCATGTATCCACCTAAAATTTTCTCAGCACTTTTTATCCAAGACCCTGTTTGATCTTTCATCATTTATCATTACTTGTCATATTCAAGGGGTATGAAAATGCAACTCTAGAAAATGGACCCTGCATGATCACCCTGGATGCTCCAAGCTTTAACTCTATTGTGCGATATGCTCGAAACAGAGCCTTACGTGAGGAAATTTACCGTGCTTATGTTACTCGGGCCTCCAGCGGAGATACAAACAACAATTTAATTATCGGCCAGATTTTGAAGCTTAGATTGGAACAAGCTAAGCTTTTAGGTTATAATAATTATGCTGAGGTATGGTTTTTGAAGCCTATTTACGAGATATTTCTAGTTTACTTTTCATCCTTTGTCCTCTTTTTTTCATATGTTTAAAGTATCAATGGACAAATGTGAACCACCCGTCTGGGTGGCGTTGCTGGGGAGGGCACTATTCCTATCGCAAAAAATTGAGTATTCGAATTCCAGGCGCCGTAGGGTGACTTAACCGGTGTACGTGTGTAGTGGCTAGCACGTGTCACCCCTAAGGTTTACCTCCCGGCTATCGGCCGTGCGGGGTTACCTGGATTATAAAAAAAAAAAAGGACAAATGTGAAGCTTGTTAGACAAAATATTTTTATCATCTTTCAGAAGATAGCTTTCAAATTAAACCAATTCCATTTGTGTTTTGATGTTACGAGTTTATGATTTACAAGGGTAAAGAGGAAAGTTTATCGCAGACAAAATGGTTCTTTGCATATAGTAGGTCAGCATGGAAATATTTTCACTTTGATCTTGACTTGTTTTCAGATGTGAAATTTTCTGGAATTACATTTTGATCCAAAATCAAATAATAACTATTTTTGTATTTTTGTAAATGTGATGTCGGCGAGACAAATTCTTTTCTCCATTCTCTTCGAATGATCATGGAGGAGAATCTATTTGCATGGGTGAACAACTCACTGGATAGTCCTTTATCATCATATATTGATGCATGATTCTCATCAGGTTAGCGTGGCAATGAAAATGGCTACCGTTGATGAAGCGGAAGAGCTCCTAGAAAAACTTAGGAGTGCTTCATGGGATGCTGCGGTTCAAGGTATGATCTGGATTGTTCCTAGTATATGTAAGCCTTCCCAGCGCATAAACTTTTAATTTGTGATGTTGATTTGTGCTTCATAAGCTTTTCTTTTTTTCTTAATCTCTTTCAAGAAACTTAATTTAAAGGCTTAGCATCCCTTGTTTATATGCATGATTGGAATTGTTGCACTTTCGAATTCTCTTGTAATAAATATTCAAGATAATTTGGCATCTCTCCTTACCAAAAAAAAAAAATATTCAAGATAATTCTTTAAGCTAGTTAAAATGTGTACGGTATATCAATTCAGTCCTAAACCTTTTAATTATGCCAATTCAATACTAAATCTTTTGACAACTATCAATTCAATCAAAATAAAAAATTATCCACGTCGGTGCCAAACAAACCACGAACGACATCATTAGCAATTCATTAAAAGATTTAGAACTAAATTGATAATTCATTAAAAGGTTTAGAACTAAATTAGCAAGTTGTCAAAAAGTTTAGTGCCGAATTGGCAAAATTAAGAGGTTTAGGAATGAATTGACCACCATACATTAGATATAGGACTTTTTGTAAATTTTTCCTTAAAATGTGCATGGCATGCCCTGCATTTCGCTCTTCAAAGCACTCCACTTTGCATCATATATGTTCTCTTGCATATATCCAAATGAAGAGGGTATTAATATATATATATATATATATATATATATATATATATATATATCTTGCACATCTAGAATGTTGCATGAGCAATTCAGTCAAAGTAACAGCAGCATTTCATACAAATCTGAATGTCCAAATGGTGATAGTGAGGGTTGTGGGGTGGATTAATTAGTTGAGGGTTATCAGTGGCATGGGATAGGTGTAGTCATCTTTGTGCTGAACCTTTATTTCAGTTTCGTAACATCGACCGCAAATATTAGGATGCTTTTAGAATTTTTCCTTTTACTTTCAATGCAAAATCCATATCTTGATATGTGTTTCCTTGATTATTCAGACATGGAGGACCTAAAACATTTCGCCAAGAGTCAAGAGGCAAAAGAATATGATGATTTGAGGCCTTGGGACATTGCCTTCTGGAGCGGGAGGCTGCGTGAATCAAAATATGACATCAGTGTGGTTAAGAAACTCTCTCTCTCTCTCTCTCTCTCTCTCTCTCTCTCTCTCACACACACACACACACACACACACACACACACACACACATATATATATATATATATATAGAGAGAGAGAGAGAGAGAGAGAGAGAGAGAGAGAGAGAGAGAGTATGATGCATAGAAACAATTGCATTATTGATAGGAAAGTAAAAAAAGATACTCGCTCCTGAATTATCATGCCATAAGATACATCATAGTGCATATATATATGTTGAATATGCCATCAAGCTTCTTACCAAGTCATGTCACCCTTCTCGGATTAACTTTTCTTTTCCTTACAATTTTGGAACGTTATGATTAGATCCTTATTTATGCATTTGAATAAGAACATGTAACCTCACAACTTTTGCAATTCCCCAGGAAGAACTACGCCCGTATTTCTCATTGCCAAATGTAATGGAGGGCCTTTTCAACCTTGCTAGGACACTTTTTGAAATTGAGATTGAGGCTGCAGATGGACTAGCACCGGTAAATGAGTCAACTGCTTTGTTTCTGCCTTTCATGTGCTGTTAGTCCATGTATTCTGACAAAATGCTCATTTATCCTCCAGGTCTGGAACAGTGATGTTAGATTCTACTGTGTAAAAGATTCTTCAGGAAATCCAATTGCATACTTCTATTTTGATCCCTATTCTCGACCATCTGAGAAAAGAGGAGGCGTGCATGGATGGATGGGGTTGTTGGTCGAAGCCGTGTGATGTCTCGAGATGGTGCTGGTGCAAGATTACCAATTGCTCACATAGTGTGCAATCAAACACCGCCTGTGGGGAACAAACCAAGTCTTATGACATTCCGAGAAGTCAGTATCCAACTCCTTCCCTTAGTTTATCGACTTCTTTTCTGCTATTTGAGTCTGCAACAAGGATCGAATAAGAGGGTATTTTAGTCTGGTCTCTACAACTCTTAGTTTAACAAATGGATTTTGGTAACTTCTCGACAAAACTACCTTAGATGGGGCTTGAAGTTCTGCTATAATAAAGACATTTCTATAAATATATATGTATATATATATATATTTGTTTTTGTTCTTCACTGCTAGGAGCAGGACTGCTGGAATAATCAATAAATGGTGAGAGAAGATTAATGATGTAAACTGCCTTGCAATTTTTTGCTTGAGAATTTGGCGATACCAATCTATTCTTTGATGTGATTTTGAGGAATGCTAGTAATGTTTATATTTTCTGTGTGTAATGCCTAAGGATACACACTTCTCTCCTTTAATACCTGCATCTAGAGATGGTTCTACTGCAAAAAATTCTTCTGTTTCACGCCTGATACATGTTTAATCCTTTTTACTGTGAAGATTTTACATGACCCGTTGAGCCATTCTTGTGCCCTGGATTTTATCATTGTCTCTTTGATGAATGATGAGGATTTTGGCCTTATGCTCACTGTCGGTCACTTGTCCTTTGTGAAATAACTTCTCGTCTGAGTGGTATTTGCCATTTTAACATTCGTGGTAATATATGTGTTAGCCGAAATTGGCAGGTGGAAACTGTTTTTCATGAATTTGGTCATGCACTTCAACGCATGCTAACCAAACAGGACGAAAGCCTTGTTGCTGGCATTAGAGGAATAGAGACGGATGCTACAGAAATTGCCTTCTAAGTTTATGGAGAACTGGTGTTACCACAGGTAAGTTTGTCTAGAACTCATTCTGATAGAGCTTTAGAACAAATTGATGTGCCATCATGATTGGATGTTTTCGCACTTCACAAATATATAAGAGGTTATGCATATACCGTGGACAATAATAGATAATTGCTTCATGGAGCATTATGTGATGTTTGTGTTGTATTGCCTTTGTACTTGGCTAATGATAGGCCGGTGATAGATGTTATTAGACAATTTTTATGGGAGTTGTGAATTTCTCTATTAATATTAGCTTTGTAGGTTTACTAATTTGGCTTTACTTAGAGATTCCTTCTTCTAGTAAAACTCCACTAGTGCCTGGAAGTTCATAGCTACTGTTTTTCTTTTGAGAGTTATCAGCCTTTCACAATAAGGAGAATAGGGAGAGTAGACAAGGAGCGCAAGTCAGCTTTAAGTAACCACCTCCACCTCCTCAATGTTTTATCATTTTTCCCCTTCAATATATAGCCATTTCATTGTACTTCATCATTACATTTTTTAACTTAAGATACCCACGTAATTCTTTTTATTTGGACCTTTTGATTCATAAATTTTCATGATGGATGAATAGATCCCAATTTTATCATTTTAATATTACATTTTATTGATTATCATTCCAGTGCTCATAAGTCTTTTCCTTACTTTTTACTATTTTAATATGTTTACAATATGTAAAGTTGTGGTGTTCTATATTAATCCAGCTTATTTGCCCTTTCCCAGTAGTTTTTTTTGTAAGTCTTTTCATTACTTTTATTGTGTTATGTCGACAACTTTTTTTTTTATCCAGCCGATTTGCGCTTTCGTAATAGTTTTGTTATTCCCCATTACTTCGTTTAGCCTGTTAGTATCTATATCGATTTGAGTTTTATGTAGTCATGTCCGTAACCTGGGAAGAGTCATTATTATATGACCCTTGAACCGCAGGGATACCTTGATGGGAATTGCAAAGCACAATGAAACTGGTGTGAGTCCCCCAGAGGATGTATATAGAAAGCTCCTCGCAGCTAAGACTTTTCATGCAGGCTCCTTAATCCTTTACCAGGTTACTTCCCACTAACCAAAACTTGTTTTGCCTTGTCCTTTTGTACTTATGTAGATACTGCTGACGTTTTAGGCATGAACTGCTCATAATCTTTTTTCCCTTCACCTGTGGCTATTTTGCGTACAAGAAAGTGGTACCATTGGTGTAAAAGAAATGTCTTCCAAAATTTTCTAGTATTTACTGTTGGTTACCTGAGCTGACTAGTAATTAGCTGAGACCGTTCTTTATTCATTAACTATAATAAGTAAATTACCTTGGGTGGTTTCGAAGGACATATATACAAGCTGACAAGTAGATATAATAAGTCTACGAGAGCCTATGGACAAACTGCTGCCTGTCCTATCGGCCTGATTCCAAAAAGAATTATCAACTTAAGGTTGAATGATACTTCTGGCCCTAACCTTTTTTTGTCTAATAAAAAAACACAAACTTTCACTTAAATTCCAAATCTGGCCCTCATTAATTTAGAACCATTAATTATTCAACTTGATTATTTCACCTCAGCAATAAATCCACATAGCTTGCTGATTGAATTTAAAGCACTATTGATTATTTCATTTTCTGAGCCACGGCTTTAGGAATAACGATGAAACTATTCGTCTCCTTCACTTTACCGGCAAGTAAAAAATATATCAAGATTGAATCTCTCTAGCCAGACTTCATCATAATATGAAGATGTAGATCACCACCCGTCGATAGATGCCGTGGACAAGATCCGCCAAGCTCACCACTCTAACCTTTTTTTTTCAAACAAGGGTTACTTTATATAGAGAGTTAACGGTGAGTCAGATTTGGGGTAAGGGTAAAAGTTGGCAATTTTTTATGAGACAAAAAAAAGTTTGGGCCACAATTGTCACTCAACGTGAAGTTGGTGCTTTATTACAAGACAAAAAAAGTCCAGGCCGGAATTGTCACTCGACCTAAAGTTTGCGCTTTTTTTGGGAATTAACCCTTTTCCTATTGTACCAGCCGTAAAATGTTCATGTCATTTAATTCTTCCCCTTCCCATTTAACTTCCTTGGTCTTTTCCCTTTTACATCTTTCACATGGTCTGGTGCCAATGGTTTCCTTAGGCTTGACGAACCCCCACTAAGGCAATTGGAGAATAGGTCAAGCCAAGTTCTTCAGCTTTCCGTCTGGTTAAGGAGCAATTGAAGATGATTTACCATTTCATCAGCTTCTTACTTTCTGGACTTCTCAAATAGTTTCCGACGAGAGAATGCTACTCTAGTAGGCATTGCCCTGTCCATAGGGGAATCATCTCACATGTACTTTGTCCTTTGTGGTACTGCATTGATTAAGAGCTAAATGCTACACCTCTTGTTTATTGAGGTTCCACCTTTGTCTATTCTGTTTGTGGCGATTTAAGTATACAAGTTTGAAATGATAAAACAAAAAGGAGAGGACTCCATATCTCATCATATCATGTCCATATGACTGTGAGGAAGCGATAAGTTTACCTGTTCGTTTAACCTTAGTGCAAGATTGGTTTCTACCTTGCTGTTTTGCTGTAAATCCTTTGAAAATATGTAGATCAAATTATTCTTCTGGAGAAGATCATTACCCATTGATTGAATGAACATTAGCAAAGTAAAATCAAAGAATTGGGAAATTGGAAACCGTATATGCTGAAAAAATCACTCTCTTCAGGAATCATACTAATATAGATTTAGATATGACTTGGTCGTTACAAACCTTTTTCTGTCTGTGAACCTTCTCAGGTAACATATGCAAGTGTAGATCTGCAGCTTCATAAAAATTATGTTCCTGGTGGGTCAGAATCTCTATTTGATATGTATCGAAGGGTTTGGGAAAAAACCCAGGTAATGTCTCCACTTCCTGAGGATCAATTCCTTTGTAGAGTCGGCCATATATTCTCAGGTATGTCTTCCTAGACATCAAATTGTTTCTTCAAAAGTATATATACCTCATTGGATCATCTAAATTTTACGCAGCTGTCAATATCTTGCTTTTCACTTATGTTCAGGTGGACATGCAGCTGGTTATTACAGCTACAAGGTAAAGGATATTTTTTTCTGTTGGTTATGCCCGATTCCCTTTGTGGTTTGTTTGTAATAGATGATGAAACAATAACTATGAATATAATATGTCCCTTTTCCTTGTAGTCGCTGTCTGTTCTTAGTATTGGTATATCCATAATCGTGCTTGAGATTGATTTATTTCATGATGTGTGTGGTTCTGACCCTAAATGTATTGGTTTTCAGTGGGCAGAGGTGTTAGCTGCAGATGCGTTCTCTGCATTTGAGGATGCAGGTTTAGATGACAACAAGTTATGTCGGAGAAGTTGTGAACATGTTTGAAATAAAAATGTGCTGTTAAAAAGCACAGTGGTCCTGTGTTTGCAATTCATGTTAGGTTTATGCATATGTAAAGCATTGATATCAATAAACACGTGACATTGCCTTTTTTTTTCCCTTATAAACTATGGGTGAGTGATCCCGGTGAACATCTGAGCAAAGAATAGTCGCCTGGCCGAAACTGATTGGTGTGGATACCGTGTATGCTTAACCACTAATCTCCATCACTCTCTGATGACTGTACAGTGTACACATCAGGCAGGCCCCAGACTTGTGAGATTGCATATTTGCACTCTTCCAACTACTGCCTCGCAGCAGTGCCTTATAATTCTTTCTATGAATGCGTAGGACCCAAATCCTGTTTTCATACCCTTTCAGCCTCGCTTATTTTCATTTCTCAGCTCGAGTGGAAAGCCAATGTGGTTCCTTTTTTATGCACAAGCATGGCCTTGTCACTCCCGAAGCTCAGCAAAATTGATTGATTTTCATGAGATCAAACAAGGACGAAGTGATCAATTGACAAGGAAGCTAGTGAGATGCTTTACTTTGACGTGTTTTGAGTTTGACGTCGCTAGTTCATCAACAAATCTCAAATATGGGTTTCTCTGTTGTTAGTGTCTAATTTTTGTAGGAAAAGAACAGCATTGGTGTCAAAGCTTATGTACGGAGGCCACTTTGATGCCAAAACTTTCATTTGGATCACTTAAGTGCTACTTCACCGAAAACCCGACGTGGCGTATTTTTATTAATTTTTCAAGCTGATGTGGCTCGCCGGAGGCTGATGTGGTTCGCCGAAGGCTGACGTGACATTTCTTTTTTTTTTTTCCTTTTTCTTTCTTTTTTCCTTTCTTTTCTTTTTTTTCTTTTCTTTCTTTTTTCTTTTCTTTTCTTTTTTTTTCTTTCTTCTTATTTTCAGTGGCCGGCGTCCGGCCACTGGCCACCAGCCATGGCCGGCTTCGCCGGGCGTCGCCTTCCTCCGGACAAGGCCCGGCAAGGCCGTCGTGGCCTCGGCGAGGGCCAACCTCACCCGGAGGAAGGCGACGCCTGGCAAGGCAGCCGTGGCCTTGGCGAAGGCCAGCCTCGCCGGATTTGGCGAGGCAAGCCCTCGCCAGGGCTCGCCCTACCCAGGTAACGGTCGAGGTCGCTTGGGTAGGGCGAGCCCCGGCGAGGGCTCACCTCGTCAAATCCGGTGAGGCCGGCCCTCGCCGAGGCCACGACGGCCTCGCCGGGCCTCGCTCGGAGGAAGGCGAGGCCCGACAAGGTAGCTGTGGCCTCGGTGAGGGCCAGCCTCGCGAGATCTGGCGAGGTGAGCCCTCATCGAATCTGGCGAGGCGAGCCCTCGCCGGGGCTCGCCCTACCCAAGCGACCTTGATCGTCGCTCAGGCAGGGCGAGCCTCGGCGAGGCTAGGCCTCGCTGAGGCCACGGTGTGACCTCGCCTGGAGGAAGGTGATGCTCGGCGAAGCCGGCCATGGCTGGTGGTCGGACGACGGCCACCGAAAATAAGAAGAAAGAAAAAAAATATTTACAAAATTGAATTATACACGTGAAATTGCCATGTGTCAATCAAATTTAAATATAAAAGCCACGTATTAAAGTTGATCAAAATTTCTCGTTGTTTTTTTCTTCAATTTGGCACTTAAGTAATCACCGGCGTAAACTTTTGACACTTAAGTGATCCAAATGGAAGTTTTGGCACTAAAATGGCCTCCGTACACAAGTTTTGGCACCAATGCTGTTCTTCCCCCAATTTTATCTGAAAGCCCCCCATGGGGGATAGCTGCCCCTTGATGTTTGTGTATGTCCTGCTTGATTTGTTTCTTTTTTCAATTGCAAGATGCATAGCGCCAATAGTTAAACTGGTTCAGTAGATTCCCTTCATGCTTGATTCTTTTTCCAGTTCTTGGGTTGAAAATTACCAACCTGAAAATGTTAGTCAGGTTTTAATTACCATCTCAAGTCTAATAGGAAGGTCCATTGGACCCTTGATAGTACATAGTAAGGCCATCATAGGACGGAGACAAAATCTTCTAGGCTGGTGTTACAGTTATATTTTCTTCACTATTATTTCTTCTTTGACTACCTATGTCCAGCGTCATTACCTGTCAAACAAGTTTTCAGAAAAGATTGCACATGGACAGTCTTGTTGTCTTGTCTAATACTATTCAGTTAGTAAGCCCCCTCTTCAATATTGCTTTTCTTTTCGTAGTTAATTGTTGGTTTTTATCGTGATCGCTTGAGCGTGGTTGGCAGGCTGTCAAAGACACAGGGCAAAGGTTTCGTGATACGATTCTTGCTGTTTGGAAGTGGAAAAGCTCCGTTACAGGTTTGAAAGTTGTACTATTGCATCATCTCCTCTATTTGACGTCTCCCAGTGCAGTTAGTTTTACTTGACGTCCTTACCAAACCAATGCTGCTGTATCCCAGGTCTTCATTGACTTTCGGGGACGTGAGCCTTCACCCAGCGCATTTCTCAGGCATAAAGGCCTTTTGCCAGTTGCTGCATAATGCTGTCCTAATGGCTATTTCCGTTCATATGGGCCGAAAGGAACGTTAGGATCCTGGACAATTTTCAAGTATGCAGTTCACATATCGTTCATGCCAACCGTAGTGATTCGACCGTTGAAGATAAATTTCCAACTCAGTGTATGGAGAAACATTCTTTTAGCCTTTTCACCCCTTTAATGTGCATTAGTCGGCAGAACGGTGAATACATGTGGATCGAGGGCAGACTAGACAGTTTCTCATTCTAAAGACTCGTGATGTTTAAAACCTGAAACAGCCATTTTTTAGTATCTTGGCATTCTTTATTTTGTTTATAATAATGATGGAACCTCTAGCACGACCAGCTTGTTACTCGGGAGTATTCCACGCATAAGGTCAGCTTGTACGTGAGGGTTACATGGTAATGCTATCTTTCTCGTTTTAAGATGGCCGCATGAGAATGGCGAAGAAATAATTGTAGACAGAAAAAGGCACTAAAATGGTCACGGTTGTTTAGAAAATGAGCTTTACTATGAGTTTGTCTGAATATATGACTTCGATGATAAAACTTTGATCAGTTTGTAAAGTTGAGTGTAGGTAGGTTATAGATAGGCATAAGGACACGAGAAGTGTTAAAAGTTTGTATGATGCTCAATTTAGGGTCAAAAGATTTCGTTAATTCACTTAAGTGATAAATCGGAGAAAAGTTAATACCTCTGACAAGAAATTCCTGCCAAAAATATTATGTGGCTTTTATAATTAAAACATTAACATGAGTTGGCATATATTTTTTTTTAAATAAGCCAATCCACATGGACGTGCAAAACGACGTTGCTTAATCCAACATGGTTGGGTAGGGCTTAAACGATGCCGCACCACTCTCCATGCAAAAAACAATGTCGTACACAAAGAACTAAATAGGGCGTCGACCATTGTTCAACGTTTGCTCATCATCGCAGTGCTCTCCCTGCACTATAGTTTGCTCCCATCACCGTCGCTCGCCATCTCCGTCGTTCTCACTCAGTCAAGTTCGTCATCATCTCTTAGTTGCTCAGTTGGAGGGAAAAATTAGGGAAATTAAGCCTTGGATGGAAAAATGAGGGTTCTTGGTGCAGCCATGGGGATGACGGTGCTAGATGAGAAATCGCACAATGGTGAAGTTGCCATTGTGGGGACCTTAATTTGTTTTCAATTTGGTGCTAGCTTTGTTGCTTTATGGCCACTAAACAAAAATCGACGAGTCATTATTTAATCAATTAGATGCAATTGTGAGAACCTCCATGTGAAGGTCATTATTTAATCAATTAGGTGCAATTGTGAGAACCTCCATGTGAAGTTATCGTCCTTTCTGAGTTGTGGTCGCAAAAGCTAATTATTTTTATTTTCTTGGGTGTAGCGTCGACATGAGGGACCCTATTGTAGCCATTACTATTTGCTATGGTAGAAAATTTGTTATTGCTAGTGATGAGTAGGAATATGCTGGTAAAAATGAATGTTTTATCTTGTCAATGCAAGGAGGCCACCATATATTGATTTCGTGACGAATATAGTGCTGTAGTTATGATGCAAAATTGAAAAATTGCATTATTGTGTCCCTTGGAAGAACTTGAAAAACAATTTGAGATACTTTTGTGATAATAATGGTAGTAGGGATATTGTTTTTCATTATCTTCATAGTGAGGAAGCTAAAGTGTATGTTGAGTATTACGGTGATGATGAAAATGATGAGAGCACAACGTGGTTGATTTTAGAATACACAAACAAGGGTTGTTTGAGTTGATAGAGGAAGATTTTTGGTGTATGGCCTTCTTTAGTGAAGAATTTAAGTGCGATATTATTAACAACAACATTAGTGAAGTATTTGGCAGAATTGTAAAGGTTAGGTGCAAACCAGTCATCAGCATGCTTAAAGATATAAGAGTTATAGTCATGATTAAATTGCAAAGAAAGAGAGATGAGGCTGCAAAGTGGACTAGAGAGCGTGATCTTAGGATTGCGAAGAGATTTGATGAGAACATGGCTGCTAATAGATTATGTCATCCTATTTAATATGGAGATAATGGATATGAGATCATGCACAATACTAATAAGTATGTCATCCAACTAGAGAGAAGAAAGTGTTCATATCGAGCCTAATAATTAACTGAAATTATTTGTGCACATGCCATTTGTGCCATCTAGTTGAAGCAACAAAATCTAAAGGATTACCAACACGATTAGTATAAGAGAAGCACATATCTTGCTTCGTACCTGTTCATGTTGCAGCCCATTAGAAGTGACAAATTCTAGGAGCCAACAAACTATGAAGTCCTTCACCCTTTAACACTAAAGAAGCAAGTAGGAAGGCCAAAAAGGAAATGGAGAATGTAGGAGGGGGAGATTACAAGTAAGAGGATGTAGGACTGGTGCAAAGATGAAGTGCACATATTGCTATAAGAAAGGGCACAATAAGAATGGTTGTGAATTGAAGAAGCGATAGCAATGATAATGGCCATATGTATGGGTTGATGTAGGGCCAAGTGCTGGGCCAACTCAAGGCCTAGCTAAAGGGCCTACTGGAGCCCTAGGTGCACGGTCATCCCTTGATTCAACTGTTGCACATACGAGGAGAAAATATCTTCTAAGTTGTACAATTTGTCTTTGTGTTATTTTATGAGCTCATCTTGACAAAAATTAACTTTGTTATGTCTTTCTTGAGTGATAAAAAGACCAACTACATAGGCTACTCAAATTTCCGAAAGTAAGGCACCACAAGGGTCCCTTGGCAAAAGGATAAAGCAATATGGTTATGGCCTTTAGATAGACTTGAATACTGTAATGGCTATTTTGAATGTAAGTTTTGTCAGTCTTGTGCATGTAATTTATGGTATTTGACTTTGTTGACAATATAGTAATATTGTTGTAGCCTGTGAGAAGTTTAGAGGCGCGCATCTCTCAAGGCAGCCCAAGTCAAGAGTCAAGGGTTGCACTCAAAATAAGAACCCAATCAAGGTCAAGGGAGCACAATCCAATAAAGATCAATCAAATGATGCTCCAAAATGGACGCCACAAGCAACACATCCAAAAACAAGAATGCTCCAAATCCAAAAACAAGAATGCTCCAAAGAAGAGTGCTTTAAAGAAAATAACATTGGGTGTAGCTCTAAAATAACCACCAACAAAGAACTCAGCACCAGTTCCATCTCAATGAAATGCTAACAGCTCCAAAACAGCCACCAACATTACTACCACAATGCCAATATCATTTATGGAGAGCTTCTATCAAATGACTTTACATTCTCCTAGGGAACCGCTAAAAAGAAAATACATAAGACAAGAAGGCTAATACAATAACCTGCACATCCAAATCCGGTTAGAAAAAGTAAAAGGAATATTAATCAAGCCAAAAGTCCAGCAAAAGAAACGGCAATTGGGGGGTTTTGCATATTAACTGATAGAAGGGTGCTGGATATAATATTTATTTTTTTGTTCAGATAGAAACTTAAAGGGATTGATATTGACTGTTGGGTTTTTGCACATGGTTTTGCTTGGGTTGATTTTAAGATGTTTGGTGGAAGGAGAACCTTGATTGATGGGGGTTGATATTATTTGGTTTTTAGATGTTTGGTTGATATTATTTGGTGGGAGGGTTTTTAGATGTTTGGTTGATATTATTTGGTGGGAGGGGAAGCTAGATGTTTTTGTTTGATTATTTAGATTGACTAAATGTAAAGAAGCAGTCTAATGTCAATGGAAAAGATGTTTATTTTGTCTATCCTTTTACTAGTTCCATTTTTTTGTCTTTTGGCTTGGTTATGCTGGCACCAGCTAGCTGGTGCAGTTTTATGCTTGTGCTGCACTTCTTTCTGCAGCTGATGCAAGCACAAGGCTACACTAGCACTTGTACTTGTTGATTTGCGCTTGCACCAGTCAGCTGATGCAGTTTTATGCTTGTGTTGCACTTCTTTTTTTTTTTTTTAAATAATCTAACTTGTACACGTGAAAATTATATGACTTTTTTTAAATTTTTTTCCTTTTTTTAATTTTTTTTCTTATCCGGTAAGGGTCCGGCGAGATTGCCCTCGCCGGATCTGGCGAGGACCGCCCTCGCCTGCCCGAGCGAGGGCTGCCCTCGCCCGAGGGCTGTCACGCCCCGAACCCTAACGAGCTCGCGACACCCCTCGATGGTCGACTATTGAATGCGACTTCCCAGGCACGTCGCCGACCCAACTCAAACGTCAGAGATTTAACACGCGCGGAAGCAAATAGAAATAACCCGGACAATTAATAATGACAAGGGATAGCAATAGCACGAAACAAATGACTGTAATTCCTACACTTAGCAGATACATACGACTTTCACATAAAGACAATTCCCTAAGCTAGGCCACAACAACGGGACCACATTCCTCAAAAGGGACAATTGTTCACAAACTTAACTTCTCTACAAAAGGGGAAAACTCAAAATACCGGGTACTTGACCCGTCTTCGATCTCCGGGGTACCCTTGAAGCGTCTCCAGTCACTCATGGTCGCGGATCTGAAATGGTTATATAATAACCGTGAGAACGAGTCTCAATAAGCGATCCCCTATACCCCACGTAGGCCAATGCGTACCCAGACAAGTCGCACATGCAATTTACCCCATAAGATATAATATTCGCATTATTGAACTTACCTCGTCATCAAGCCCTTGCCAACACTGCACGTTAGTCATAACATGGTAATGCATTAATAGTGACTAAATAATACATCGCAATTGCTCAAACGCCAACCACACTTGCATGCAATTCATCTTACTAATTAGACCACACATTCAACCAGCCACTTCAAGCACACGCTCAACCAGCCAATCCAATCACACGCTCAACCAGCCAATCCAATCACACTCAACTAGCCATTTCAACCACACTCGAGTCGCATGCACTCGTCCAACCAACTTTCCTCTCACGGGCTCACAAGCCGTACAATCAATCAAACCAATGGCCGCCGTCAACACGTCCCAAGCCATACCAATCATTCCGTACCAGTGGCCGCCGTCAACACGTCCCAAGCCACACAATCAATCGTTCCAATGACCGACGTAAACACGTCCCGGTCTATCACACCTCTAACGGGCCACCGTCAACACGTCTCAAGCCCGCATCCATTTGGCACCTCGGCCAGTCATGCCTTCACACGGACCGCCGTCAACACGTCCCAAGTCCGTAGCCCTCCGATCGATCCGGGCTTCAAATCGACAGGCAAGCATACGCCATTCAAATTCAGTCAATTTCACGCCAGTCACACCAAGCAATCCATGATCACAATTCAATCCAATTCACGACAAGCCATACCAATCCACGACTCGACAATTAATCCGCCACATACGAACATCAAATTCACCCACGAATGCCACAACAAGCCAATTACTGATCCACCAATATTAGCCACTACTATGCACTCAAAACCATCTAAGTCGGCCACACACCATCATCCAAGTCAAACATGTTATCTAACCCAATTCAAATAACGTAATTATAACGTAATATAATTAAATTAAAACCCGCCCCAGCCGTTCTAACCCACAACAATACGGTCATTTAGTCCCCTTAATTAGCTACAAAATTAAGCCCCACAATATCACAATTTAATATAACCATCACGCACATACGAGTATTAACCCTAATCCACGTTTAATCCCTAAACCGGTACTAATCAAACTCTAGACAAGTCTAATAATACCCAAAGTACTAGGTAGGGTTTAGGAAGTCACTTACTTAAGTTTGGCCCGGGGAAAATCGGCTCGGGCCTAAAATGGCCCGGGTGAACAATGTCGAACTAGGCGCGGGCGTGGGCCACACGGGCGCGGGGCTCGGCCACGGCGATGGGCCACGGGCACAGCCCTCGGCCACGGACTCGGCCACGGGCACGGGCGCGGGCGCGGGCGCGGGCACGGGCGCGGGCACGGGCGCGGACGGGCAACGCGCCCGGTTGGACGGGCGATGCGCCGGGCGACGGGCCGGCTGGACGGGCGACGCGCCCGGGCGACGGGCACGGCGCCGGGCGAGCTTGGCCACGGCCTAGGCTGGCCTGGGCTGCTCGGCCACGGCCCGGGCTGCTCGGCCACGGGCACGGCCACGGCCGGGCGAGCGGGCGCGCGGCCTGGTCACGTGGGCACGGGCCGGCCACGGCCTGGGCTGTCTGGTCGGAGCTAGCTGGGCAGCCGGGCCGGCGACCGGCGGCGGCGGCGAGCTACGGCGGCGAGCAGCAGCTGGTCGGCGGCGAGGTGGGCTCGGCCACAGCCTGGGACGCTCGGGCGACGATGACGATAACGGTGGCTGGCTGTCCCGGCGAGCATGGCGGCTGCATGGGGCTGGGCAAGGTCGTTGGGGGCTGGGTGGTGGCGGACGGAGCAGTGACGGCGGCGGCTGGGCGACTCCGTCGGCGCACGGCAGCGACGGGCTGGAGGGGAGAGGAAGAAAGTTGGGGCAGTGGTGGCGAGAGGGGCGAGCTGTGAGTTAAGAGGGGGGGTGAACTGGCGATGGTCGGGGCGGCAGCGCCAGGCAGACTGCCGGCGACGGTCGGGCGTGGCGAGCTGGATCGGCGAGGGGTGGTTCGGCGGAGGCGACGACACACAGCGGCGGCGGGCTGTTGCATGCGCACGAAGGAGAGGGAGAAAGGCCGTCGGTTCGAGGGGCACGGCGGCGGAGGGAAGGCGCGACGCGGCGCGGCGGTCGAGGCCGGATGAGCTAGGTCGCGGCGGACGCACGGCGGTGGTGGCTGGTCCGGGTGGATGAAGCAGAAGCCCAGGCGTCGGGCAGGGCTGGGGGGGAGCTGAGGGGGAGGGGAGGAGAGGGAGAGAGAGAGGAAGCTCTGCGGCGGCGGCGGCAGGGCGGAGGTGGCGGCCGGACGGCGCGCGGCGCAGTGGTCGGGCGCGGCGAGTGGCTGGGCTGAGGGCCGGTCGCATGGGGCAAAGGCGGGCGGAACCAGTCGGGGAGGGGAAGAGCCAACGAAGAAGAAGACGTGCAGAAAAGAGAGAGGAAAAAGAGAAAGGAGGAGAGAGAGAGAAGAGTGTTGGTGGGTTTTGCATGCAGAGAGAGAGGGGGAACGTGCGCATGGGGCATGCGGCAAAGGGAAGGAGAGAGAGAGAGAGAGAGAGAGAAAAAGAAGAGTGGACAGGTCTGCATGGGGAAGAGGAGGAGGGGAACGTGCGCATGGCAGGGGGGGCAGACGCGGCAGAGGGAGGAGAGAGAGAGAGAGAGAGAGAGAGAGAGAAAGGGGTAATTATCGCGATCCAACGGTCCACGTTCGAATCCGAAAACGATCCCACGGTCTACGAAAATCTTAATTAATAATCTAGGAAAAAGTGCCCAAAGAAAATAATCCAAAACACATTACGAGGGAGGTCTACTAGTCCAAATCCGTACCCGGTCGAAATTTCACTTTTCCATTATTCCTGGTAATCTCGACGCTGGCCACAATAATATTGACACCGTCCAATTTATTTCGTCCTGAAACTCCCGAAAATCGACTGCCAAGTTCGGGGTCTAAATAACGGTCAAATTTGATCGAGTGCGATTCTAGCAAAATCTCTAATTTAAAACAATAACCGGGAGTGATCAATTCCCGGGCGAGATTTTACTATAAGCACACTGACAAATTTCGCGTTTTATAAATCCCAAAAATGGGTCGAAATTCGGAATGTCACAAGGGCAACCCTCACCCGCCCAGGCGAGGGCTTCCCTCGCCCGATGCTAACGAGGGTCGCCCTCGCCAGATCCGACGAGGGTCGCCCTCGCCTAAGTCGAGTGAGGGCCGCCCTCGCCAGCATCGAGCGAGGGCGACCCTTGCCTGCCCAGGCGAGGACCGCCCTCACCCGACGCCGGCGAGGGCAATCTAGCTCGACGCCGGCGAGAGTTGCCCTCGCCGAAGAAGAAAAAAAAAATAAAAAAAATGGAAAAAATTCAAAAAAAATAAAAAAGGTTAAATTTTATGTGGTATTTTCCTTTTTTTATTTTTTTTATTATTTTTATATAATTTAAATTTTATTTTTCTAAAAAAATACACGTCATCGAACTAAATTTTATTTTTAATGCTGACTGGATCTCTTCGACGAGCCATGGACCTCTCCGGCGAGCCATGTCAACGCCACGTAGAATTTCCGACGAGTCACGTCAACATTGATACCAAAGTGATCGTTTTTCAAAAAAGTTAGTACCAAAGTGATCCGAAAAAAAGTTATGGCACCAAAGTGATCACCGTACACAAGTTATAACACCAATAGTGTCCTTATTTTTGCAACGGTTGCAAGCGCAAGACTACACCGGCACTTTTAACAAAAATTGTCATTATGTATATCCAAGACACACTAGCACGTGTATATCCAAGTGTGTTAGCAAACAAATGGTCCTCATACGGTGAAACCAACATATCAACTTTTAAAAACTTGTATAGCATGAGTGATCACTTTTTAACAACAACCGGCACTAAAGTGATAACTTTCAACAAAATTTGGTACTCAATGTTCACTATTTACAACTTTTTGCACTCAAATAATTACTCATGAACTTGTTACCATTCGTTGACTTGACCAACATTTGTAGCAAAAATTGCAACAAACCTGCAAAACAACATTTCTAGAAAAAAATGCAGCAAACTAGCACAAGATTGAGAATACACAACTAAGCAAGAGAAATCGTTATTTTCACAAAGACTGAATTCCAATCCCATTGCCACCAAAAGACTGAAAATTGTAGCAATAAAGCTCATGGGATCACATGGTTAATAGCCCATGCTTAACTGAATTGCAATGCCATTTCCACAAAAAGCATATGTGTGTAACAAACCAACATTTCCACAAAAAATTGCAGCAAACCAGCAATACAACTAAATTTAAAAATTACCCCAATACAATTACATACTTCACTTATCTTTAATTATGGTAGACTAAGAAACTTCTTCTCATTATTTTACATTTGAGCATAAAATAGGCCAAACAAGATAACACAATACAATCTACGCTTAATAACATTTTCTTTCACTTTTCATCTTTGAAACTTCATTCTCCAAATGATTGGCTAGATATATTAAAGCCTTTATTTCTGCTAACATTACGTTATTCAACTTGTCTGTTAATATAGGTGGAGATTGATGTCATCCTCCAAGTAGCTCCAAAATCACCTCTATTGCTCGACCTAAGAATTTGCATGGACCATTTGAAATATTTGCACTTTGGACCTTTTCTATACTTGGCATATCCATGAAATCTTCTTCTGAGATTCAACTGACTCCAAGATGTTCTTCTTGGAATCGATATTTTGGATTCGGTAGCCCACAATAATAGTAATATTAAGCTTTTTCTTCGCTTCATTGAAACGAATTTGAGACGTTCATGAAGCTCCTGCTCTCCATTTGTATGATTAAGATGTTAATTTTGGGGGCAAATCGAATTAGGATTTTGATTTTCAGTTGAATGTTCGTCGGGGTTTCAAATTTGGAAATTTGCTTCAATTTCGCAATTTAGGATTTTTTTTTTGGGACTCCTTCCAGACGACGTTGTTTAAGGGTTATATGCTAGCTGGACAAATCGGCAAGCCACATCAGTATGAGAAATTAATAAAATATGTCCACGTCGGATTTTCGACGACCTAAATTGGAATTGGCATTTGAGTAATAATTTTTTTTTAAAGTGGCACTTAAATAAATTGAAATAAACTTTTTACACTAAATTAAGTACCATACGAAACTTTTGGTACTTCTAATATTTTTATGCCGTTATAGTTATTATTTTCTCGTCAAGTTAAATTCTACTGGCAACAAAGAAGCAGGAAGAGCAACCTCGTTACAGCTGATAAATGACAAAGCCAAAAGGCCCCAATTACAACACAAAAAGCCTATATCTATCCAATGAAACTTGCTGAGCAACTTTCGGACATTTATCCAGTCAACTTTGTACGGTTCTCTTAATTTGTGAAAACAATTGAAGCGGCACTATAATAGAAGTAGTAATAGGAGATTGTAAATAACCATTCCTAGCATGTTGACTAGAATAAATCAAAGCAAGCATTCCCTCCCAGGGAGTTCGAATAATAGACTACGGTGGATCTTTACCTCCTAAGTTAGCCACAACCCATTCAACTTCCAACATCCAGTTAACTATTCCTCGTGCTGGAAAAATTATCCAAAAAGTCATAAATTTATTCTACTTTTATCAATTCAATCTTAAACTTTTTAATTATATTGATTGAATTTTAAACATTTTTATGTTTTGCCAATTGATTACATCCAATCAAATTTGGTTGAAAATCGCTGATGTGGACGTCGACCTTCCCACGTGAGGTCAGCACTAATGCTGACGTCCATGTCAATAATTTTCAACTAAATTTGGCCGAATAGATTTAGTAAGCAAAATGTGACCATTATTTCATGGAAAAGCGGATCGAGAATGAAATCCGTAACACAGGCACAAGCGATTACCAAATTAGATGAATGAACAAATGTAATGGTCAGTGACCCTCATCGACCGGTTTCTCACCCCTGTCCTTTTTTCAGATATTTTTCAATTTAATTTAAATAAAATTATATTAAAAAGCATATTCGAACCAAAGTGACATCGATTGAGCTTCATATTTCATGTTTTAACCACGTCACCATGATGTGGTAAAGAGAAAATATTAAATAAACCTATTTTAATATTTATTCTTAGTCAGGTTGAACAGAGTCAATGGAAAAAGTCAATTATCAAACTTAATTGAAGATTTTTATAAATATGATTGTATAAAAGTTGTAGGGTTAATACCACTAAAAACCCTGAACTGGTATATGTGCGATAATTTTATCCTGAACTTTTTTTTTACTACAAAAAATCTCAAATTGGTACACTTGTGACAATTTTACCCCAAACTTTTTTTTTATCATAAAAAATCCCAAACTAGTACATTTGTGACAATTTTAATCTAACTTGGTAAATCCGTGACGAATTTACCCTAAACTATTTTTTTAACCACGAAAAACTTTAAATTGGTACACATGTGATAATTTTACCCCGAACTAATAATTTTTTAATATTATTTTTTCGATTTTTTATTCTTTTCTTTTCCTTTTTTTTCAACTTCGACTTTTGGCCGATCGCCAGACAGGCGATCGGCCAGAGGCGGAAGCTAGCGAGGTTGGACCCCGCTGGTGTGGGCGAGGGCCGTCCTCGCCCAACTCAGGCGAGGGTCGCCCTCGCCTGGGCGGGCGAGGACAACCCTCGCCCGACGCCGGCGAGGGCCGCCCTCACCAGAATCCGACGCGAGCGGCCCTCGCCGGCGTCGGGCGAGGGTTGTCCTCGCTCGCCCAAGCAAGGGCAACCCTCGCCTGAGTCGGGCGAGGGTGGCCCTCGCCCACACCGGTGGTGGCTGACCTCGCCTGCAGTCGACGAGGCCGACCTTGCTAGCTTCCGCCTCTGGCCGGTCGCCGGTCTGGTGACCGGCCAGAAGTTAAAGTTGAAAAAAAATCAAAAAAATAATATTAAAATTTTAATTTAAGATAAAATTATTACGTGTATATCAGTTCAGGATATTTGGTGGTATTAACCCAAAGTTTTAATACTTTAGTACACTTACCCTTGAACTTTTGGCAACTGTCTTTTCAGCTCCGCCCGGATCAGCTTCGTGAGCCGTAAAATTGAAGGCAAGAACATCCTCGGTCGTAAAACCGAAGAAAACTTCACTCCCTTCTCAATCCCAGCCGATCTCCAGCCTCTCCTTCGATTTGCTGTCGCCGAAGCCAATGGCGAGAGCGGGAGGCATAACGAACGCGGTGAACGTGGGCATCGCGGTGCAGGCCGACTGGGAGAACCGCGAGTTCATCTCCCACATCTCCCTCAACGTCCGCCGCCTCTTCGACTTCCTCGTCCAATTCGGTGCGGATCGCGTTCCCATGCCTCAAAGGGTGTTCTTATTTGCTTGAATTTCGAACCCCCTTTCTTTCTTTCTTTCTTTTTTGTTGTGTTCTTGCTGGTTCTTGATTCTTTGCCCTGTGAGTGAAGATCTGGGTGGATGATTGATTTTAGCTGGATGCTCGGTTTCATGGTCTGGGGTGGATTAGGAGATCGCGGGATAGTGTTTAAGCTGCTTTAGACTTCGCTATGCTTTGATGGAGTTGATTCCATGAGCTGATACCAAAGTAATATAGCAACTTTCTTGCATTGGTGATGTCTGAATTGTTTGTTTATTTGAGCTCATGATGGATGTGCATTGATTTGGGTTCGCCTTCCTAGTTTGTCGTTTAACAGAAAAGAAGGAGATTGGTTGATTAGGATGTGGATGGGTTTTTTTGTTTTGTTCGAGATCTTTAGGCGTTGGAATTTGTATATTTTCCTCTAATGTGGGTTATACGTCCGTCGACAGAAGCCACGACCAAGAGTAAGTTGGCATCGTTGAATGAGAAGCTTGATCTCTTGGAGCGTCGTCTGGAGCTGCTCGAAGTCCAAGTGGGTACTGCATCAGCCAATCCAGCCCTTTTTAACCCTTGAAAAGCTTGTCTGATGGCATCTTGTAAGCTCTCTGTTATCTGCAAATTCATGGGTCTTGTGTCCCACTCCGAAGAGTAGTGGACGGGCTTGGTGCTTTTAGTTTGATATACGATTTGATGGGTGTAAAAAAGTTCTTTCTGGGGATTGTGGCTTATTGGTAGGAAGCAAGCGTGGAGGACTGCTGTAAAATCATTTGTAATGTTCTGGTTTATTAAGCAACTCTCTGATATGTTATTTTGTGAGACTGGCTTCTCTCTGTCTGAACATTATTCATCATTTGTATGATCTGTTCTCATTGATATCTTTTTCCTTTATAGCAATTCACTTGTAGGCAATCACGTCATATCCATGTGTTTTGTGATTTTTCTCTGATTGTTGTCAAGGAACTCTATCATCAGATAAGAATCACTGAATTTGATCGGTTCTCGAAATTAAGACGATGAGACTGATTATTGTCAAAGTGGTCATTTCTCTTAAATTATGCATGATGAGTTTTGGGTTCTATCAATAGGTGACAGAACAGACTTAATGCAAACTTTTCACTTTACAGCCAAAGAAGTGCTTACTAGACACTAATCATAGCCTTTTTGTGATGGAATTACTCTGAACCATCTCACGCTCATATGAGGTCGTCAATGAATTGCCTTGGTGAAATTTTGAGAGAGGCAACAGCAGAATGATGTTACTCTTGAACGGACGTGTGTTTTCAACATCTCAAGTTGAATGCTTCTTAGGATTTGGTACATCATCATTGAAAGGAGTAACTTCTGTCTTGAAGGTGCAAACTAAATCAGGAATTTGCTTGGCTGGATAAATTGCTTCTACAAGCAATCTTATAATTTATGTTTTGTCTCACTTTGGTGTAAGCAGTACCATGACAGTTGTACTCTCCTCAAACTCTCAGGGCCCCCCTCGTGCACGGGACTACACTGATGCTTCGTTTCTTTTGAATTTCACTTCTGATTTGTTTCCTGTACTTGCAACTTTTGATCTCTTTCCAGAGTTGGCTTTTGTCTTCTGCCTCGAGCTTCGTTTCAAGGAATTTGCAAGAAGTTTGTAATTGTTGATTGTCTATTGTATCCACTTCAGGAATTTGGAGCTCTACGTATATGATTCGACAATAAGCTGGCTATTACCACATTGGAGTTGATGGCCAATTGTGGTTTAAACTATAATGGCTTGCACATCTGCGCTAAACCAAAATGGATTTGTTTTTCAGTCAAAATAAGGGATGGTTTTCTCTAGATCTTCTGCTGATTGGTTAACATGTACCCATTGGATTTGGTCATGAAGAAGGATACGTGTATTCAGTCCACAAGTGTATAATAGAGTTTTAAGTTGGAAGTGCAGCAAGCATTCTGCCAGAAAATGGGACTATCTAATGCGGATGCGATCGTGTGAGCCATGCTCTATGGGCTGCCATGGCTTCTTTCTTGAAATGTCAATATGTTAGTGGTATTGTCGGCTATGGGTTGTGAGTCCCTGGTCAATTTTTAACTGTAGTGAGGGGAGACAAAAATGCACTAGGTAGGTGTAGGTTCATTTGACAGTTATGGCATGAAATGATGAGCACTTCAATCGTAAGATAGTCGAATATATTACACTGAATTTAGCGAGTGTGCAAAATTTGCAAACTTGCTTCTGCAGTTCCATTGCTGTTTAAAATGGCTGGATTTTGTTGACTGCTAATACTCGTATCAGCATTTGAATGCTTGGGACTTGACGACGATGTGCTGGTAATGTATGGGTCGTTTTAGTTTGTAAATAGCAGCATCAACCAGTTGAATCTGTCAAACGGTGGAGTTTTAAAGCAGATTGCCAGAAAAGTTGTTTCAGGTATGACGAATGTAGTACATCAAGATAAGGAATATGGTTCAATTAGATCTTACTAACCTTCTCACGATTAAGAGTGTAAATAAGCCTTAATTGATGTCCTGAAAATTTTTTCCACGAACATGAATCGTTTGCGCATTGACGGATCTTTTTTTTTTTTTGCTAAATTGCGCATTGACGGATCTATTACATCATCATTAAGGACAAGCCCGACAATACATTCGTTCAAGGTAGGTCGTTTCAGTTTATGTTCATTCATCTTATTGGTGGATAATGGATAATTGGGTCTGAAGTACAACTTCCGCAAAAATTCTCCATTGCTACACCAAAAGACTGACAAGAAATGGAGTTAATGCATTACAAAGTACTTGAAGTGAACTTTCTTCGACTTTGAGAGAGTTATTTTGCAAACTCTCCCCTGCACATGAACGTGGAGAGACATACCCTTCAGTTTTCATCTGCTCCTCTTCTACATGGTTGTGAATAAATTTTAAGCAGTTACGAAATTTCTATCTAGGTTCTGGAGGAGCCAAGGGCTGTGAACTAAGAGGCGACGGTTCCGCCGCTTGCTCCTGGGTGGGCGACAGAACAGCCTTTTTCTCAATAATGATTGAGAACCGGTTGGATCCACCAAAGCTGTCAATGGACTTCAAGTATTCGGAGGCGTTGTTCTCTATGATCAGAGCATCCTCGAGCTCTCGCACAATGTCGGCCATGCTCGGCCTGTTAGCCGAGAAGGACTCAATGCAGGCCAGCGCCACTTCCACCACTCGCCACATTGCCTCTGCATGGTACATTGCCTTTATGTTTGGATCCACAATTTCCTCAATCTTTTGTACCCTTATGTAGGTTTTGGCCTGCATGACAATGTGATTCTGTTAGCATGTTCTTATGGAGGTACAAGCAACATTGATATACTGACAATTTGATAGAGCCAGGAAATATTATTAGTTAGACCGACACAATGTAAAATGCATTTGCAAGTAATAAGATTAATTGGACGATATTGTGGCCACTGGATACATTGTAAAAGACACATCGGATCCCATTAGAACTTCACACCAAAAGGACACTTCCCCCCCTCATGTCATGTAGCAAAAATTAAAAAAAAAACGCCTTTTGCTTTCCTAATATTTCTTGAATTTAATTAACTCTGTCTCAAGTACAAACTTGCAACTAGTAGCAGAACGATCAAACTTCCACACGAACTCTGTTGTGGTCATTAACTAAATCAATGGGGGATTATACGAGATTTGACCTAAGTGAATGGTCGGATAGTCTAGCATTATGAAAGAGCATATAAACATAAAGAAACTTGTAAGGTCTCAACTTCTTAATTTGCATACTCTCATCTCAACTGTTGAGTTAACTCAACCAACAGAATAATCAAGTTAAACATTAGTTCTACTTTTGTCAGCTCCACAATTAGTTGATTCATTGTTCCACAAAATAAAAGATTTGGTGCAACAACCATGCATAGTTTGGGGGCGATAGCAGAGGTACAAGGGATTTTTCAATCTAATCTGCAAATAGTAAGTGAAGTTTTACAGTTTCTAGCAACTAAGATCGTAAGTGATAAAGCATACCCATTCAACCAAGCTCCATTCATTGCGCGGCCTGTGTATGTTTAGGGGCTCTCTACCGCTTATGATTTCGAGTAGAACCACACCAAAGCTGAAGACATCACTTTTTGCTGATAAATGCTGGGTTGAATAGTACCTGAATCATCCAAGCAACAACGTACTGTCTATCAATTTTTGTAGAAGACATTACCCCTTGATGCCTAAAATGCATAAACAATGCGCTACGTATCAGTGCTTGACACTTCTTTTTCAGACCGTCGAGATCACACTAGGACATTCCACAAAGATATTCGACCATGACTAGTCCTAACTCTTCTTGTTGATGGAAAACTAGTGTACCCTAACCCAAACAATGAAATGAAAAAGAGAGCTTACTCTGGATCTAGGTATCCCGCAGTCCCCCTTACTTCAAGAGAAACACCGCTATCCCCTTCTTGTGGCGCGTACTTGGAGAAGCCGAAATCTGCTACCTTGGCGTTCATGCTTTGATCCAGGAGTATGTTGCTCGATTTGACATCCCTGTGGATGACGCAACGCCCGGAGAAAGTGTGGAGATGCGTCAAACCTGAGAAGGAAATAGAAACAAGGGAACAAGTGTTTTAGGCGATGGTTGTGAACAGATTCACGAATAAAGTACGTTAACACATTCATTTTCTAGGGAACTCTCTTCCCACGTTATCAGCAATGAGATACTATTCTATTCTTTTCTCTGAGCCAGTTCTGGTTGTTGGGATTATCCTCAGCGCCATACTGCCACTTTGTTATTCCATAGGATGATATTTTAAACAGTAGCAGATACCATTCACCAGGTGGTCGCATCTAGTTCTTTGGGAATGAGCATGTCGAGGCACTATACTTCCAGAAGATCGCATGTTAGGTTGGCCACACGTGCAATTAACTTCTGTAGCCCATCAGAAATCAGTGAAGAAGCTTTTCACACATTTTTGAAGCATTCATTTTTACTGACTTAACTGCAACTGTCAAGAAAAGTCATGCAAAGAAGGTCCAGCTTCATGAAGATATACCCTGCTCAATCCTACAAGTCTTGCGTAGTGTCCACATGGCCTTAGGATTACTAAATTCGAGTTTTAAGTGTCTGTAGAACCTTAATCGCCGTTGTTCCTCCTGTAGCTTCTACAGTACGGAGCCATTGCAGCAATGGTATAAACTATTGACTGTGTTTCCAGCAATACTTAGATGAACAATCGGTTTGTATGGACATTTAGTGGCAACCAAGCTGTTGTATCTATAACAAACCTTAATTTTGACCCATGGGAAATCATTTTTAAGTTAGAACTGGTGTATCCTTGCAATGTCTAATCAGCTACTGAAGATTTGAGTCTATGTTAAACTCCTATCTAGGACCAATCTTAAGTAGAAAAGTGAGTTATGCTAGACGTATAAGCTCATTTTCTTTATTCTGATAACCAAACACAAGACGACTACAAGAGAAAAAAAATCTTAATAAGAAGATGGTCCTCCCGAATTTCTCACCCCTTGCAGCTCCAAGAGCAATAGAAAGTCGGGTTGGCCAATCCAAGATCTTTCTCTTCGAGGCCTCACCTGTCCAAAAGACCATTGACTAGTTAGTTATGCATATGAGTCACTAGTTCGAAAGAGTTTCGAAGAGAAGTACCGTAAAGGCGATCTTGCAGAGAGCCATTGGACATGAAAGGATAGATGAGGATCTGCTGGTCATTCTCACAGCAAAAACCGAGCAGAGGGACCAAATTTTCATGACTAATAGCCGAAAGAAGGTTTAGCTGCAATAACAATTTTTTAATGAAGTTTGATTTGTATGCAATCCATATCAAAATGGTAGTCTATTTCCAATATATAGGAGGATGCAATCAGTCCTGCACTGTTTGGATGGATGAAGCACAGGAAATTACCTCATTCTCGAACTCGCGAGTTCCTTGAGTTGAGGTGGCCGATCTAACCTTCACTGCAACTTCCTGACCATCTGGCAGAGTACCACGGTACACAGATCCAAAGCCTCCTTCACCTATAAGGGTCTTATATTTCTCAGTAGCAGCCTCTATGCACTGCAAAGTAAATGTCTGAATGGATATGGATTTCAACACAAAATCCTCTGTGCTGGGTATTGATAAAACAGCATCTGCAATTTCAGTTAAACCTCATTCAGAAACCAATCAACTTGACAAGAAGAGCTGATCCAAAAAGACTGAATTGACATGTTTGTCGAAATCAGCAAGTTAGTTAATTAACTAGTCCAGAAAGTGTAATCCACATGATTGCTAGATTGAATAATCAAGTTCTTTCCTACTTCCAAATATAAGTATTCAAATGCACGAGTACAATGGGAAATCAGAAAGGCAACTCACTTTTCTTTATTGAGTATTTCTTCATATCATATCTCTTGAACGCAAACTTCCGTCGGTAAAGGCAAAAGATAAGGATCCCCAAAGCTATAGTGAGGACAGATCCACATGCAACTGTGCCGATGACAAGTCCCTTTTTGGAATTAGATGGTTCCACGTCTATGCATCCTCCATGACTGTACAAACATGCCAACAATACGAACCATTTCATCCTTTTGTCTGCAACATCAATATTTTCAAATGCCAGTTCTTAAAGAGATGAATAGTCATACTCTGTGGTAAGTTTTGGGTTGTTGAAGCTAGCTGGAGAAGCATTGATAAAATGTGGATTGCAGCCGAAATATCTGGAAGATCAGAGTTGCCATGTAATGTCTTGAGGGCAATATGATCTCCAGTAAGACAGAATTTTATCAAACAAGAAACAAATCGCGATGGAAATGAACGAAAGGACTCACAATGTTGTCAAATATGGCAGCGAAAAGAGGGATGCTGGAATCGGACCCATAAGTTCATTTCCACGTACATCTCTTATAGATAAATTTCACCAGCCAGTCAACGAAGGGCACACAAATGTTCAGGAGTATCACTTATTGAGGAAAAGGAAAATAATATGAAACCTAAGAGATAACTTACAGTGATCTCAACAAGGAGGATGTTGGAAATGGTGGAATTTTGCCAGTAAAAAGATTGTAGCTAAGATTCCTAGAATGAATCAGAACTGCAAATGTTAAACCACTTGGACAAAGATGTCATACTTAAAGCAATCACGTGAAAACACAACAAGCAGAAAGATTTGAGGGACTTGATCCTTACACTTCATTCAAGTACACTAGCTTGGCAATGCTCGAAGGAATCGAGCCACTGAGGTTTTTCGAAGAAAGAGCCCTGAAATCACCACATATAACAGTTTGTATCAGTAAGGAGAGCAAGGGAAAGGAGAAGCTTCATGTTTCCTGTTCAAATGCCAGAACAACTTGAAATATATGAGGCAACTAAATAGCATCAAACAGATCATCAAGCATGCTAGAGAGACATCTTTTGATGAAGCCAAAAGCAGACTTACATCTTGGTCACGACCAAGGAGCTGGTCACAACCGAGGAGCCATTAAAGGGGTCACAAACCAGGCCTTGCCAACAAATAGGAAGGCATGGGTCGCCCCACCAAGTCGCCAACAACTCACTGTCGCTATTACTCAGCAAAAGCTCTTTTTTCACATCCAACATCGCATCCACTGAACAGAAAAAGCCAAACCAATGAACAGAAAAATCATTGTAAGAGTCAACAAATATGTCCAGATGGAGTGGAGTGCTGACTCTGCTTATAACTTACCATCTCCTTGCAGACTTTCTTGGACCCATGAGTGCGCTTGCAGTATCTCATAGGCATTGCAAAGGGGTCCTAATACAACAGACTCATTAGAGACCTTAACCAGTGTCAAGTTCAAAGACCCACTTGCTGTCACATTCAGGGCAACTTCACTGTAGATAGACCCTTGACCCTGTATGTCAAACCCACTCAGTGCCTTCTCACTGTTGACGTATATGTCAAACACTCTTTGCCCAACCCCAATGCTATTGTTGAGCTCCAGAAAGTAGAGGAAGATTGTGTAGTTGTATTGTATTTTTTCATGGTCATTGCTCAGAAGAACCAATCTGTCTGAACTGGTCATTGCTGTCCGAAGGACTTTGATGGGTACTCTTGTGGGGATGTGGAAATCTGCGGTGGCATTGATGATTCCACTAATCGGGTCTGCTTCTGATTTCCAGATTCTGTCACTTGGGTCATCAGGGTACCTGAAAATTAAACAGAAGAAGAAAAGTGGTGCATTTGAACACTCGCCCGCGCGACATAAGAAACGACAGAAATGTAAATTGGAATTTACTATGAACAAGAGCTGATTACTCAAAATTATTCTCCACCAAATTTCCGTAGAATGACTAAATCACAGTTGTGCAGTGACATCACGACATGAGGAGCCCAAGTTTCGGCTCCAAAGCTAGTCAGGTTTATTAGTTCCTACAAAAACTAGGAACTACTTCCTACAATTTGACCAAAAAAAAAAAAGATAAGTAAACTAGAAGTCATTAAACTTGTCATAAAAATACAATTGACTCCAAAAACTTTCAAAAAGTGAATTCAGTTTTGAAATTTATCACGAAAGTGCAACCGAATCCCAAAACTTTCACTACTTTTAAAAAGTGCAATCAAGTCTTAAAACGTGTCACAAATGTACAATCAAGTCCTAAAACTTATCAATTTGATGCAATTTGCACTTTTTGAAAGTTTTAGGGCTTAAACGTACTTTTTAAAAGTTGTAGAATTCAATTGCACTTTTGTAACGGATTTTCAATATAATTATCACAAAAAAAATATAGTTCCTACAAGACTGAGTTTATATATGGTTTTCTTTTTCATATTGCGATTGGGTAGCGTTTGAGGCATCATGCCAATCCTATCTCATGAGATTAGTCAAAGACAAGTCATCCATGTTGATAAATTGTTTCCTTGTGATCTAACCTTTAAGAGATTAATGTCAGATAAAATCCGAAGTAGTAACGCCACGCTTCTTGCGTAGCAAAATTTCAATCGTTTCACCACTTAGCTTCCTAGGAATTTGAACCATTTCATTTTCAACTTGGAAAATAGATATTTGCCCTTTGGAAGACTATGTTTATCATCACATATATGAATCCCTAACATCTCCCTAGAAAGGGAAATTAGACGGAAGCTATCTTTATTTACCTAAAATTGCAAAGACACTACCATGTTATCTGAAAATATACTCTTACACATTGTCTATACCTATTCGAATCAGAATTGTCATGGAAAAAGGTCTCAATTGTTAACCATGACATGGAGAAATCTTGTTGACCATAGTATATAACAAGGGGAATAAATAAATAAAAAAGAATGAATTTTCTCTTTAAATAGTTAGATAAGTAAATATTAGACGCTCCTACAATTTTAGCATATTCCTCCAGGTTTTAAAGAACTTCTAATTTCACTCCAACTTTAGTGTTTTCTACGTTCAGCCAAGGAAAATAAATCACTTTAAACTTTTCATTGTGATGAATCTTTCGGCAACCATCACTTTTGATTTGCTAGAATGTTTGGTACAGTTTAATGTCACGTAACATTACCCATGTGATAGATTCGGTGCGAGTGCACCAAAAATAGGAAGCCCTACCAAATTTTGTACCTTGAGATTGGGCTTACTAGCGAACTCACGTTAAAGTCGATGTAAGTCCTCACTTATTGGACTTTATATCTTCTACGACATGCAATTTATACCAACAAGTTTCTGGACATGTTACATACTAAATTACGATTTGTTTCAGAAATATAGGGTTGAAACGTAGGGAGAAATTTATTAGGATCAGAATGATTGAATATTGCAAGGTATAGATTGATTCGGTCGGTAGATTGGGATTATTTAACTTTAAGAGGATAAATAAATTGAGTTAATGCACCCTTAAATCAAGGAAAATTGCACCTCAAGTCTTAACCTTTATGTACTGAATGTAATTGAGTCCTTAACATTCAATTGGTTCGATCAAGTAATAAATCTTTACAAAAGAATTTGAGGTTGCCACACAAGCACTTTTTAAGTGAGACGCATACAATTTTAGGTATTGTTCATTGATGGAACTTGATTGCTATTTTGGAGAAGGATTAGAGCTTAATTGAAACAATTGAAAGGTTTAGCACTTGATTATCTTCCATACACAGAATTTAGGACTTCCTTTGCAATTTTTTTCCTTAAATATTGATAGTATCATTTAAATTAAAATGTAAGGATATGAACCATTCGATGTAACTTCTACACAAATCACTCATTTATATTTCATCGCTTCTTAATCACATCTCTTATTGATGGCATGGAGATTCATTGTTCTTCATTGAGTAAATGCTATTATGCCGCTTAACTTTAGTCTTGGATAAATTTCAATGATAGCCTCAAGTCTTGGCTGATTCAATGGAGATTGATTTGAGGCCGAATTTGATTGAATCTACGAATAAAAATACCTGATGTCTTCTCCAGCACTCCCCAAGTTCACCCTCCTAATCACCTTCATGACAGTACTTGAATGTCCATTCAAGTAATCTGAATCATTCAAAGGCCTCAGCTCAAGCTGTGAAATGTATGGATCACCTTCCTCCTTCCACAAGCAAAAGTCCACGTAGCCTTTCCGCGCCCGGAAGATCCCCTCCACTGCCGACTTGTTCGCCGAGCTCAACACCGAGCTCACCAGAGCGATCGGGGTGACCCCGATCAGGACTTTGAACGAAGACGATGCCAATGAGTCGCCGTAGGAGAAATGGGCCCTTACAAGGTAGTCCTGGCTAGGCACGAGCGTCGTCAATTGGTAGCACACCTTCCCCTGGCCAACTATGTTGAAGGTCCGGATATAATGGCCCTCGCTGACTATTTCCAGGCATGTACGCCTGTCCGGGAAATAAACGTTGTCGTTCATCCAAACGATCCCATTCGTGTCCGTCATCAAGTTTGCTATTGCGCAGCAGCTTAAGCTCACAAAACCTGCATCAAGTGCGCAAGCATTCTTACCAACTTTACTTCAGGGAAATTTTCCGAAACTAAACTGCACAAAGCGTCGACATTTTGTTGAGTTAAAGTTGTTTGGAATCAGAAATGAAACAAGCAGATCTATGTCCGATTGAAATTATTTGGATCCTTGTTCAATAGTAAACTCTGGCAGCAAGAGACTTAAACTCTTTACCGGTTGGAGCCAATAATCAGATCCCTAATCATCAGTGATTAATTAAAACTAAAATTCGGGAAGGCCACTTTCTTCATAGAAACTTCCCTGCGATCTACCAGATTATAGTATAATCGACCTCAAATTGCGCGCTTGTAATGTAATATTAACCTAATGACATCTCACATGACATGTGACTGCAATCAAAATTGTCTGAACTGAATCGCCTAAATAAGAGTCCATTTATTCTAATACAGAAACATTGGCATTCCCCATGTGGATGAATACTTTCTATAGGAGTGATTACTCATGAAACTGAAAATTATACAAGGAAATAAAAATAAAAAAAAGATGAAGGGAAACTAAGGTTAACTGACCTTGTTGGGCAAAACTTGATTGAACAATTGCAAGAAAGCAAAAGGCAACAAAATTGACCAACCCCAGTGCCGAAACGGTCAACCTCTCCATCATCCTTTTATGCTAAGCATGAGCCACCACTCCATTGGAACATCAGATTCATGACCCAAGCTCAGCTCACTTTTCACAACTTTTCCATATCAAGTTCCACGTGATCCACCAAGTCCACCACGATCCAAATCATGCACTTGCTCAGACTTCCTAGAGAGATAGGTCGAATTCGCAAAATTCTCAGGATTTCAGATCTGAAAGGGGCGACGAGAAAAAAAAAATGGATCGATCAGGTCACCAGAAAGGTTGTCCACGCGTCACCCGTGACCTCAAACGGCGGAACCGTCTTGCCGGGCGAAAACGGGGATCGAATATATGGCCGGAGTATGGAGAGAGGAAGAGGTTGATGAGAACGGTTTGACTTCAGGATGTGGGAATTGCAGGAGCGGAGGGAGGAAGATGAGGGAGAGAGGGAGAGAGAATTATAATAATCAGAATGTACCAAATTAATAACCTTATACTAAGGTTTATAATAATTGTGCAATTTAGTGACCGATCTTGGTGTGTTCTTGGAGTAGGGTGAGGGGAGCTTGTGGGGTATTTTATAGAGTTTTGGAGGGAAATGATTGGGCGGACCAACCTTTCGTCCTCGTCCCTCTTCTTGTCTGTTACCTTGGACGCAACATCATGGAAACAAACTAGGTTTTTCTTCTTTTTTAAGAACTTTGTATTAGTTGAAACCGTGTCAGAGGTTTAGAATCTTTCCTATGAAATGCCTGACTTCTAACTTTCAGGCCTGTTGTTAATATTCTACGCGCAGAAAGCTCTATCCCTTTTGGCACGTTAGGGTTTGGAGAACGGTGCCTCCTCAAGGAAAAAAAATATGCGTGTACTAATTAATCATATTTTTCTAAATTTTTCATTTACAGGTCGTATTTATGTTCTCAGGAATTCTCCACATATTTTTATAAAAATTTATGTCAATTTGTTGTAGCTATCTCGTAGAATTCATATGTAAAATCCTAGAATGCTGAAGTAAACTCGAAACACACTTACCTAAAATTATTTTGATAAAATATTTTAGTACTTTTACCTTACTAGACCAATACAAGAGCATTATATATAATTTTGCGTTTTTTACTCGGATTTATGGCACGGCTTTCTTTCTTAACTATGGGAAAAGATATTAATTAAACCTTATGTCGAGAGCGGCGTACATTTTGCCTCCCTGCCTTATAATTCTGGCCGTGTCACTTGATTACGATAATTGCGTTGTAAAGTTGTACGGTACACCGAGTGTACAATAGAAGTCGAGCAAAGTTTTCCCTTTTTCATGTGGTGCTATTGGAAACATCATGTACGTGTCCCTTACCAAAAAAAAAAAACATCATGTACGTGTGCATGCAAAACCTCGATAACAAAATGTCGAAGCATAAGTAAGATGAGCTCTTGACTGGCTTTAAAAACCTAACAAAGCCAGTTAAGAATTAAAAGGCAAAAGCAAAAGATTAGACACTGGAAGCAAAAATCCCCAGTGTGACATATTAGAAATAGAGTTGCTAGCTATGGGCCATTTTTTCTTCCATTAGGAGGAAAATTCGTAGCCCCTTATCTGACATTGATTAGTATATCCGGGTTAGTGTATAACTCATTAGCTTAACTTTTTGAACAAATAATCATTCTCTCAATATTTGAAGATAATCTTGTTAGGTCCGAATAGGCTACCAAGAGACGGTTCAAGCGAAAACTAAAAATGTAAAACTAACCCCTTATTCTGAAATTTGATTCTACGAGCAAATGAACTGGCAATTGTAATGGTGAGAATTAAATAATTTGGGGAAAACGAAATTGCAAACAAGATTTATATATAGAGGTTCGGCTTTGGGGTGCCCACTCCTCTTCTCCAACCCTAGCAGCCCAAATGGGCCGAAATGCACTAATTTAGTGAAATACACAGATATCGTCCCGTTGTAAGTTAGAACTTGTTGCCAAGCAGGATCCCACTCCTTCTAAAGCAATCCTCCTGTGGACTAAGTAATTCATACCCCCTTCAAAAGTCGTTCTCACACCTTGTGTACACAGCACGGTAGACTTATTTTCCCCAAACTATAAACCACACGTTTAGGTATTCACAAAGAGCCCCTCGCACGCTTTTATCTCTAACCTGGACAAATATCTTCACTCTAAATACAAACGCTCCTCTCATGTGTGTCCAAATGAGTGACACTCTCGCCAATTCTTACGATCGACACTCAATCAACTACCATGCAGCAGGGAAGAGATGGACCTCAGGGACGCTCAGTCTTCAATTTCTCTTATTTCAAGCACTCATCGACTGACGTTGTTCTGCTCGTCATGTGGTCTTCTTATAGTCCTCCAAATGCAAACGTTAAGCTTGAATACAGTAGTTGTTATGTCCATCTGTTTATGGGAAATAGCGTCGTGGAAAGTCCATTGGAAAATGAAAGGTTCTGAACACATCTGTTCATCAATCTCCAGATGAAATTAGTTCAAGATTTTTCAGAACCATTTAAATAAGTTTTATTATCGTCAATATCATATTAAGCATGATCTTCAACGAAAATTTAAGGAGGGCATTTGGGGATATGGACATCTTGTTTACCAAAGGAGCCTCGAGTGTTTAAGTATGTGGTCTAGATGATGGAGAAATTGGAAAAGGTGCAACCTGCGGCAGCAATTGGGTCAACCGATGCTTATAGTCTTCGATTTCTATTAGACAAAATTTGGGGAAAACATTAAGATTAGCTAAATCATAGGAGATTCCCTCTAAAGCAAACCCAACAAGGAAAGGTCAGAATGCTGATGATTGGGTAGATATTTTTGCTTTATTCATTAATAATTATCGAAGTTTGGACTTTTATGATCAAGTGGCATCTAGACGTTTTAGATGGACTTTTTATAATGGATATTGACAGCATAAAATTCTATTTATAGACATGTGGGTGGTCAATGAACATGAACATGAATATGCATCTTCATCTTTTGCCTGTTTTGGTGAAGAAATGTTTATACTGACGATCTTTTTGTGAATAGATTTTTCTTAAATTAAATAATATTTCTCGATACATCGATGAAACTGATAGAGTGCACCTAGTCAAGCCGATCATGATTTATTTCTTCGGTTTGGATTGTCGTACGCATGCTAATCATACATAAATATTATATATTAACTAAAATAAAAGGCTCAAATAATGTAGATTAGGTCATGTGTCTTGAGGAATATATCTGTCATCATTTACAAAACAGTGGTTGGAATATTCGAGGCATAAACTAGTTTCTAAATTTAAAATAGAAAAAAGAAAAGAAATAGATGACCCCACAAATGTTTTTTTTTTATATCACAAATGTATTGTTAATGCATGCAAGTGTACTTTATGTTCGAAAATAAAATGACGGATATGCCCTAATTCTTGTATGGAGAAAGGACCATTCATTTCGACTACATATCTCCATAATATTGTAGGATAAACTGATTTAGCTAATAAATCTGATTTTTTTTGTCAAAAGAAATATTCCATTCATTGTAATAATACTCGAGAAGTGCATAAAATGCTTACAAGTCTAGCAAATCCCAAACAATTGCGAAAAAAGCAAATGCTAAAATGCAAATAACAAGCACAATCTGTAATTAGAAGTACACTCTCATCCCTCGTAAACAAATTTGCCACCATAGACGTTCACCAGCCGATCATCATATTCAGTGATGAGTACACGCCAAGATCTCCCACTCCATTTGCAACGGCTTGCGGTATGCATCTAAATTCAACATCCTCATCATCGTCGCCATGCAAGGATACCAATATTAATGTGTTGAAAAAACACAGATCAAATATCCGAGAACTCCTAGATATATATGATCGAAAGTTATAAGTATCTTTTATTTAGCTAATAAATCCTGAACTGAAGGATCGACTAGATTGGCACGAAACCACTGAGCTTTTTTTTCCCAAAAAATGAGTGCATTTTCCAAAAAAAATTTCGAGGGTGGGGTCCATTTGCTTATATATTTTTAGCTTCACCCTAGCTAATTTATTACATGAACTTTAAATTACGGATGGACACAGGTCCCAATTCAATCCGAGAACCAAATTGAACCAGCTAGCTTTGGCTTATTGAAAAGGCTTAATACCTCAAAAAATCTCAAATTAGTATACATGCGACAAATTTATCCCAAGTCAATTTTTTGACCACCAAAAGCCCTAAATCGCTACATCTGTGTCAAATTTACCATCCGTTAGTTTTCCTTAAACTTTACCGTCAGATTGTTGAGTTGGATGACACATGGCATTTTACTGGTGTACCGGTTTGGGCTTTACCCTATGTTTGCCACAGTTTTACTAGTTTGTGATTTTCCATAATATTAATATAATTTAACGAGAACTAACGGAGAGTAAATTTGTCACAGGTGTCCCAATCTGAGATTTTCGATGGTCAAAAAATTAGATTGGATAAATTTGTCACAGGCGCATCAATTTAGGACTTTTGGTATTTAGAAAAAAATAATTTTACAAGCGTGTCAGAGGTTTAGAATCTTTCCTATGAAATGCCTGACTTCTAACTTTCAGGCCTGTTGTTAATATTCTACGCGCAGAAAGCTCTATCCCTTTTGGCACGTTAGGGTTTGGAGAACGGTGCCTCCTCAAGGAAAAAAAATATGCGTGTACTAATTAATCATATTTTTCTAAATTTTTCATATACAGATCATATTTATGTTCTCAGGAATTCTCCACATGTTTTTACAAAAATTTTATGTCAATTTGTTGTAGCTATTTCATAGAATTCATATGTAAAATCCTGGAATGCTGAAGTAAACTCGAAACACACTTACCTAAAATTATTTTGATAAAATATTTTAGTACTTTTATCTTACTAGACCAATAAAAGAGCATTACATATAATTTTACGTTTTTTACACGGATTTATTGCGTGGCTTTCTTTCTTAACTATGGGAAAAGATATTAATTAAACCTTATGTCGAGAGCGGTGTACATTTTGCCTCCCTGCCTTATAATTCTGGCCGTGTCACTTGATTACGATAATTGCGTTATAAAGTTGTACGGTACACCGAGTGTACAATAGAAGTCAAGCAAACGTTTCCCTTTTTCATGTGGTGCTATTGGAAACATCATGCACGTGTGCATGCAAAACCTCGATAACAAAATGTCGAAGCATAAGTAAGATGAGCTCTTGACTGGCTTTAAAAACCTAACAAAGCTAGTTAAGAATTAAAAGACAAAAGCAAAAGATTAGACACTGGAAGCAAAAATCCCCAGTGTGACATATTAGAAATAGAGTTGCTAGCCATGGGCCATTTTTTCTTCCAATAGGAGGAAAATTCGTAGCCCCTTATCTGACACTGATTAGTATATCTAGGTTAGTGTATAACTCATTAGCTTAACTTTTTGAACAAATAATCATTCTCTCAATATTTGAAGATAATCTTGTTAGGTCCGAATAGGCTACCAAGAGACGGTTCAAGTGAAAACTAAAAATGTAAAACTAACCCCTTATTCTGAAATTTGATTCTACGCGCAAAAGAACTGGCAATTGTAACGGTGGGAATTAAATAATTTGGGGAAAACGAAATTGCAAACAAGATTTATATATAGAGGTTCGGCTTTGGGGTGCCCACTCCTCTTCTCCAACCCTAGCAGCCCAAATAGGCTGAAATGCACTAATTTAGTGAAATACACAGATATCGTCCCGTTGTAAGTTAGAACTTGTTGCCAAGCAGGACCCGACTGCTTATAAAGCAATCCTCCTATGGATTAAGTAATTCATACCCCCTTCAAAAGTCGTTCTCACACCTTGTATACACAGCACGGTAGACTTATTTTCCCCAAACTATAAACCACACGTTTAGGTATTCACAAAGAGCCCCTCGCACGCTTTTATCTCTAACCTGGACAAATATCTTCACTCTAAATACAAACGCTCCTCTCATGTGTGTCCAAATGAGTGACACTCTCGCCAATTCTTACGATCGACACTCAATCAACTACCATGCAGCAGGGAATAGATGGACCTCAAGGACGCTCGGTAATCAATTTCTCTTATTTCAAGCACTCATCGACTGACGTTGTTCTGCTCGTCATGTGGTCTTCTTATAGTCATCCAAATGCGAACGTTAAGCTTGAATACAGTAGTTGTTATGTCCATCTGTTTATGGGAAATAGCGTCGTGGAAAGTCCATTGGAAAATGAAAGGTTCTGAACACATCTGTTCATCAATCTCCAGATGAAATTAGTTCAAGATTTTTCAGAACCATTTAAATAAGTTTTGTTATCGTCAATATCATAGTAAGCATGATCTTCAACGAAAATTTAAGGAGGGCATTTGGGGATATGGACATCTTGTTTACCAAAGGAGCCTCGAGTATTTAAGTATGTGGTCTAGATGATGGAGAAATTGGAAAAGGTGCAACCTGCGGCAGCAATTGGGTCAACCGATGCTTATAGTCTTCAATTTCTATTAGACAAAATTTGGGGAAAACATTAAGATTAGCTAAATCATAGGAGATTCCCTCTAAAGCAAACCCAACAAGGAAAGGTCAGAATGCTGATGATTGGGTAGATATTTTTTCTTTATTCATTAATAATTATCGAAGTTTGGACTTTTATGATCAAGTGGCATCTAGCCGTTTTAGATGGACTTTTTATAATGGATATTGACAGCATAAAATTCTATTTATAGACATGTGGGTGGTCAATGAACATGAGCATGAATATGCATCTTCATCTTTTGCCTATTTTGGTGAAGAAATGTTTATACTGATGATCTTTTTGTGAATAGATTTTTCTTAAATTAAATAATATTTCTCGATACATCGATGAAATTGATAGAGTGCACCTAGTCAAGCCGATCATGATTTATTTCTTCGGTTTGGATTGTCGTACGCATGCTAATCAAACATAAATATTATATATTAACTAAAATAAAAGGCTCAAATAATGTAGATTAGGTCATGTGTCTTGAGGAATATATCTGTCATCACTTACAAAACAGTGGTTGGAATATTCGAGGCATAAACTAGTTTCTAAATTTAAAATAGAAAAAGAAAAGAAATAGATGACCCCACAAATGTTTTTTTTTACCTCACAAATGTATTGTTAATGCATGCAAGCGTACTTTATGTTCGAAAATAAAATGACGGATATGCCCTAATTCTTGTATGGAGAAAGGACCATTCATTTCTACTACATATCTCCATAATATTGTAGGATAAACTGATTTAGCTAATAAATCTGATTTTTTTTGTCAAAAGAAATATTCCATTCATCGTAATAATACTCGAGAAGTGCATAAAATGCTTACAAGTCTAGCAAATCCCAAACAATTGCGAAAAAAGCAAATGCTAAAATGCAAATAACAAGCACAATCTGTAATTAGAAGTACACTCTCATCCCTCATAAACAAATTTGCCACCATAGACGTTCACCGGCCAATCATCATATTCAGTTATGAGTACATGTCGAGATCCCCCACTCCATTTGCAATGGCTTGTGGTATGCGTCTAAATTCAACATCCTCACCATCGTCGCCATGCAAGGATAACAACATTAATGTGTTGAAAAAACACAGATCAAATATCCGAGAACTCCTAGATATATATGATTGAAAGTTATAAGTATCTTTTATTTAGCTAATAAATCCTGAACTGAAGGATCAACTAGATTGGCACGAAACCACTGAGCTTTTTTTTCCACAAAAATGAGTGCATTTTCCAAAAAAACTTTCGAGGGTGGGGTCCATTTGCTTATATATTTTTAGCTTCACCCTAGCTAATTTATTACATGAACTTTAAATTACGGATGGACACAGGTCCCAATTCAATCCGAGAACCAAATTGAACCAGCTAGCTTTGGCTTATTGAAAAGGTTTAATACCACAAAAAATCTCAAATTAGTAGATATATGATAAATTTATCCCAAGCCAATTTTTTAACCATCAAAAGCCCTAAATCGCTACATCTGTGTCAAATTTACCCTCCGTTAGTTTTCCTTAAACTTTACCGTCAAATTGCTGAGTTGGATGACACATAGCATTTTACTGGTGTACCGATTTGGGCTTTACCCTATGTTTGCCACAGTTTTACTAATTTGTGATTTTCCATGATATTAATATAATTTAACGAGTTCTTTACCAAAATATATATATAATTTAACGAGAACTAACGGAGGGTAAATTTGTCATGGGTGTACCAGTCTGGGATTTTCGGTGGTCAAAAAATTAGTTTGGATAAATTTATCACAGGCACACTATTTAGAAAAAATGATTTTACAGGCGTACCGGTTTAGGATTTTTTTCGTAGTATTGACCCTATTGGAAATGGATCGTGGATCAAAAGATGAGACCTTGTGGGCTCGTAACGGGCCGTCACCTAAGGCACCGCGGGAACAAAGTGCTGACGTTGCGACAGAAATATCGCTTCTGCTTCTTCTTCTTCTTCTTCTTTCTCTCTCTCCCGCTCTCTGTATGGTCGGAAAAGATGAGCAGCCACGTCGGACACCTCCAATCATCGGTCTCCGCCGCACGTCTTCCCTTCCCTGCTGCTCCATCGATGCCCCCTTCGCCTCCTCCTCTCCTCCTCCGCGGTCTCCCCTCTCATCTCCGCCGACCCAGTTGCAGCCTCCTCCGTGGCCGCGGGCCCATCTCGAGTTAGTGCAGCAATCCATTCTCGAAGTGCAACTTCTTCGTCGTGTTTTTTCGGCGCGTTTCTTTTCTGGGTGCTCTTGTTTTCGCATCCTTCTGCAGCGGGTGAGTGAAAGGTGGTCCCTTGCAGGTCCTGGAACGAGCAATTCGGCGACGGCGCAGGCGGAGGAAGACCAGCTGGGGGTGGAAGTCGCGGAGGGATACACCGTCGCCCAGTTCTGCGACAGGATCATCGACGTGTTCTTGAACGAGAAGCCCCGGGTGAAGGAGTGGAGGAAGTTCTTGGTGTTCCGAGAGTGGAACAAGTACAGGGACAGCTTCTACAGGCGCTGCCGCTCGCGGGCGGACGGCGAGGACGACTTGAATTTGAAGCAAAAGTATATCGCTCTTTCGAGGAAGGTCAAGAAGGTATGGAAGCTTTTAAAGCTCATTTTTTTTATGGTTGAAGTGGTTCGTGATTAAGGTTTGATTGGGGGCAGTTTTGATTGTTTGATGTGTGATCAACTATTGCAGATTGATGATGAGATGGAGAGGCAGAGTGAGTTGCTTAAGGAGGTACAGGACAGCCCGATGGATGTCGGCGCCGTGGTCGCATGCCGGCGCAAGGACTTCACGGGAGAGTTCTTCAGTTATATCACTACACTTTCCGAAACGTATGATAGCTTGGAAGATCGGGATGGTAATTATCACAAATTTGCCAATTTTAATTTGCATTTTGCTACTTTAGAAGATAGGGTCTTAAATGACTGGTTTAGGACCTTGATTTCTTCATGGTCATACCTCTGTTTTGATGTGAATTTAGCTAATGAATTTTATATACCTTGAAACTCCTCTCACTTGGATATGGCAAATTGTGCACCCAAAAGTGATTTGCTCGTGTTGCTTGAGCAGCATTGGCAAGGCTGGGCGCTAGATGCTTGTCTGCGGTCAGTGCTTATGACAACACCTTGGAGACTGTGGAGAATTTAGACAGTGCTCAATCCAAATTCGATGAGATACTCAATTCTCCCTCAATAGAGGTGGCGTGTGAAAAGATTAAAATCCTTGCCAAGGCAAAGGAGCTTGACTCCTCATTAATCCTGTTGATAAATAGCGCATGGGCTGCAGCGAAGGAATCCAAAACCATGAAAAACGAGGTACTGGCGGCAACTGTCTCGTTAGAACAATCTCTAAGCATATCATTCAGCCCATGTATTTTAATTGCATCATCTGTAGATTTCTGGGTTCAAGGCTGGGAAAAGTGTGCCTGCCTGAAGATATACTTTCTAGTTGCTGTCTCTGAGTGTTTGGAGGCTGATGATGTATAATATGAACAGAAACATACACTTTCATTAAACCTTTATTGGTGACAGAAGTAGGTGCATCAACATGGGCAGATGAATGCTTAGTTAGGTGGAGACCCTATGGAAGCAACAGCAGATTATGTGTAGGATTAAGTGTTTCTTCATGCCATCAATTATCATTTTATACTTTGGTTCAATAAGCTTCCTATGGCTTTATGCCTATCAGGACATCCTAGTTCCTTAGTCATAGTCAGAGTTTCTCGTAAGTTTTAGGGGTTTTTTTTAATCATTTCACAATTATGATTTAATACACAAGTGGATAATGACATTATGTTGGATTAGATGTTGATGTTCAAGGAAATCGTATTTGTTGATAGGAAATTTTGCTCTACTTCTTTGACTTGGGGCAATATGTTGTAAACCAATGTTTTACCTTATGTATCTATTGCACTATTTTTATGCCTTATTTTCTCTGAGTACCAACTTTGCTTATTTTTCTTCTGCATAAATGCAGGTCAAAGATATCATGTATTGTATATATAAAGCCACAAAAAGCAGTCTTAGGAGTATTGCGCCCAAAGAGATAAAGTTACTTAAGTATCTGCTGAATATTACAGACCCTGAAGAGCGGTTCTCAGCACTGGCAACAGCTTTTTCCCCAGGTGATGAAAGGGAAGCCAAGGACCCAAAGGCTTTATACACGTAAGCAAGCAGGTCCTTCATATGAGAGTGCCATCTGCAATCTTGTTAGTGGCAATTTTAACTTTTCTCTGCCTGGATCTCTTGAGCAGCACCCCAGAGGAGCTTCATAAGTGGATTAAAATCATGCTTGATGCGTACCATCTTAATAAGGAGGATACTGAAATTAGGGAAGCAAAGCAATTGACTGAACCTGTCGTTATTCAAAGGCTTTTCATCCTGAAGTACACAATTGAAGAGGAATACTTAGAGAAAGACAAATCTCAGACAGATAAGAAGGACGAGGATGAAAAATTTAACTTATGAGGTAAGCATTTTTATCTCGTGTAATTTACTGTTGGTTCTCAACTGTCTGAAGAGTAGTAGTTATGCCTGAGGCATAGACACTGAAATATGCTGCCCAAGGCAGTTTATCAGCTTCAAAAACATCAAACAGATTTGAGTTTAACACTTACATGTAGTGTTCAGCACTTTAAATAAGTGTAAAAATTCACTTCTAGCTTTTCAATCTTATCGAATGGGTCCAATTGGTATAGCTGGTTGATGGCAACCGAAACATTGCAATCTGCAAATGCCAATCCATTGTGGATTTGACCTGTTTCAAACCCGCAGCAAGATCAATGGTAAACATGATTGCAGCAAGCAGATTCATTTGGATATAGCGCTAATAGCTTGATCCAGGTAGATATTTGTAGTGAGTGACCAAACTACTAGTCGCCTTTGCAATGATGGTCCTTGTTCTTGCTTTTCGCTGTTTTCCCATGAGCATGGCACTTTCTTTGCTAATGTAAGTCTGCTTAAAGAAGCTAGCCCCACATCTATTTGGTATTGTGATCGCTATCTTGTAGCTTATTGGGCATAGCATGTGCATTTGGTAAAGTGTTGGGCGGGACAAATACCTGGAAGCAACTGTGCCATCCTGTTACTGTGAAGGGTTCGTCAACTTCATCCTGTAATTAACATTCATTTTGTATCGAGTGCTATTAAACAAGAGAATGGTAATAGACTAGAGTTCAGATGCAATTCGACAATTGTAAAGATGGGATCAAAATAAAAAATACTTTCAATTATCCCCTTTTTGGCAGTTGTGTCAATACTTGAGAGTTACATTAAGTAGTATGAGGGAAAAAATAAACTTTCAGATCCTTCATAATGGAACAATAGTAGAAAGTAAGATAAAGTGTGATAGCAATATTAGAAAAAGGTGTAGCAAAGAATTGATGAATATGGAGACACCTTTTGTAGTGTCGAGCTTCAATGGAAATTGTTGGAACTGGTTTTTGTTTCCGGAGACAGTAGAACTAAATTCTATCTGCTTCAGTAAATGGTTCATAGGCTTTGGGTCATTCACTGAGGGCACACAAAGGTCATAGGATCTTCCACAATAGTAGACTTTGAGACTGGGAACAGGAAATATACCTAAGGTTTAGTAAAATTTGTCCGTCCCTGGAAAAACGTGGAGGAAACATGCTGTGGTTGTTCATGAATGTTGTTCTAAGATTGTTTCCTAGTTTTACAGTGCCATGGTAAAGTTGTTGGCGATTACTTATTGTCTTGATCATAGTAAATCTGACAGGAAAAGCATATTTTCAGCTGGATTGTCTAATTGTAATATCCTTTTCACGTATTGAATGCCTCAAAGTCTGTTTCCTCACCAACTTGTGGCTCCGCACGTGGATTGAGTTTCGATGTGGAACCAGTTATTCATTACACATAGTGCAATTAGCTATATCTGACTAATCACCTTGTTTGGCAGCCTGAGCAGCTTGATTTTTGCAGATGGAGATGCCTGTTAATTTCACTTGTTCATGGTCTCAAGCACCTATTGATCTGGCTGGTCCATGTTGAAGAATGGTGAAGCACGAACTCATCATGAAGCATCATTTGGATCCCATGTGTTCTGCTCTCTGGTAGGAAAGAAGAGGCCGCACCAGTGAGGTCGACGACGTTGAGATTCACTTGTGTGAAGCAATGTGATGCTACTTGCAATATTTAGCTCATGCCAGTTCCAAGATGCAAAACATCTAATGGAGGAGCCTACGAGCTCACTAGGAAGCGACATGAGATGGAGCCATACTGGGTATTAGGATGTATGTTGTATGAGTCATTCTTTGATGTCCAAGATCCGACAGACTAGCAATGGAGCCATACTGGGTACTAGGATGTATGTTGTGTGAGTCATTCTTTGATGTCCGAGATCCGACAGACTAGCAATATTTCGACAATGTCTTACTTTGGCACGAGGTCAAACCCAATGATGTGGTGTTTGCCTGTCAGGAGTTAGTCCCTGTAAGGTTCTGCTGTACCTTTAGGTCTTTGACATGTCTGCTCTGCGGTGAATGAAACAACCTTTTTTACTCCCATAAGCTTGTTGATGTGATTCACACCCTAATGTCTCGTTTGATCAATGGGAATGAAATAATGAGTGTGGCCCTTCCTTGAAACTCGAAAGTGAAATGCACTTGAGGGTGATCATGAGCGTGGCCATTGGACCGATAACGTGAATCACGGGAGCATATGCTAATTTCCCTAAGATTAGGCCAAGAAAGTGAATTCGGCTGCATCATGAAGTTTTATCAGGGTCATCCAGACTATTCATCCCCTCTTCATGTCAACCTGGTTGGACTCCTTCAGCTCATGATGATCTTCATTCGAACCATCGGAAATGGTGATGAATGTATTGAAAAACCCGGAATGACTCGCTGGATGGTCTTCGATTCTGAAGGAAGACGAGTAGAATCTTCATGATCTAGCCGATCACGCGATGCATCACACGAGATCAAGTCGTAAAAACGGGTGTATGCTCTCACTGTCTAATTGATTGTGCTTTTCCGCTTAACTTCCATTAACTAGACAAGTTATGAGACACCAAATTACTCTGCAAGTACGTTCAAAACAGATGATACAAGAGCCTCTGTACTGCATTCCGTTGAGTGTACTGCTTACTTTTGCATCTTTTGGTGGTACTGAGGTCCACTGACAACGCAACAAAAGAAAGGAAAAATCATCATAGACTGGTTACCCCTGAAAATGGAAAAGGCCAAAGAAAAAATTCTCTCACTTGCGACCCACTAAATCTGACGGTCAAGATTCAGTTCAGTACATGTACTAAGTTTACCCAATAATGTCTACCATCGAGGCCAGAGCTATTATGGCACTCTCCATCAAAATGATATTAGATTATATGATTGGCCGATCAAATTTTGCTATTTTAAAATTGATATACCGCAACACAAGATCGACTGATAATCTAATAAAGTGGTAAAGTTAGCCTTAGCAAACTTGACTAGCAATTCGTGAGGTCCAATATTGTTCACTGGTTTGGAAAATTTTATGGAGCCCAAATGGTATTGACCAATTTACTATTCAGTGTTCTTTTTCTGAATTTTAGGATGAATGATCTCTTTGTAATATTTCATAAGGTAGGAGAGATAACAGTGTATTTAGAGACTAGAGATTTCAAAGAAATTTACTTCTCCTTTCTTGTCGTGGTTTTCTTAACGAAGGAAATTATATAATAGGAGTTCAAGCTAGATTTAGGCTGCGTTTGGTTGGACATTTGGGAATAGTCTTTGGGAAAATCCAAAGGACTTTAGGTTAAAAGGATTTTTTCGAAATACAAATAGTATTTGGTGACATGTAATAAAAAAGTACATTTGGAAGAAACTTTGGTTTAAATATTGTTCGGGAAAAACTACATTTGCAAAGGGTATTAACTATATTTTTCAATTTAAAAAAAATTGAAGCTCAACAACAAAAGGTATGGTGGCCGAACATTGGCGAGCTAGGATCAGCACAATGAGGGCCACATGGGGTCACGCAACCACGGCCACCCAAAGCCGACCCAGGTAGACCTCGCTTGAGGTCATCACCTCAAGCGCCGGTGGCAAATATGGTGACAGCGACACCAAATCCAACCTCGCAGTAGAGTAAATTTTAAATTTCGAAAGTTTAGCAAGGGGAAAATTGAAAGAAAAAAAATGTATTAGCATTCCGAAGATAATCAAAGCCCAAAATTGATAGCACATGCATTCGGCTAAGAGCCTTTGGAAATGCAACGTATCTCCCAAAAGCTCTTCAAAAAAACTCGCTGAACGCCTTGACATTTGCCCAAAGGCATTTGAGGACTTTTGAGGGTGTGATCATTGCATTTCAAATGGTCTTAGCCCTAGATGTGGATGCCATGGAAATTTGATTACTCATGAAGATAGAGTAATAGTAATAGATCCTTGATACTTTGATGCATGATGACAATCACTATCCTTAAGGTATTATTTGCCCCCACTATTATTACTCTCGAGTTTAGAACAAATATACCTCTAGAATATATAACAAAGCGGTAGAGAAATGAGTTCAGTAATTATTTAATTTCTCTCTTGAAATTTCACCTTGAATGTGTTATTAAAGTTGTGTGAGTAAAAAGAGAAGAAGAGAGAGTTCCAAAGAAGATGTAGTTATGACCGGTTGTGGTTATATAAACAATGTGTGATTTGGTCTCTATTCATGGATAACCAATCAACATACCTCTTGAAAATAAGTACCTTATTCCCAACCATCGCCACTTTTTATGTTAAGAATAACTTCCGTTCACAATCACCGATAACTTCTTTTTAGGACGAAAAGTAACCTTTTTTCATAACGAAGAGTCACATTTTCTATTAATCAAGAGTCACCACTTTTACGATAACAAACTATTTCAACAGTGGCAACTGGGTGGGCATGGACGTCTTCGAATCATATTTCTATTAGTTCTACTTCAGCCCTAAGAGTTGTCAAAGATGGTGGAATAGTCCCTTGCCTAATATTCATCTGACATTGACTTTGACATCGGCAAGTCAAGATTAGCACGATGAGGGCCACCTAGGGTCGTGCAACCACGGCCACCCCAAGCCGACCCCAGGCAAGCCTTGCTTGAGGTGATTTGAGGTCATCACCTCAAGTGCCAGTGGCAGATATGGAGATGACGACACCAAATTTGACCTCGCCACAGAGTAAATTTGGAATTTCGAAAGTTTAGCAAGGGAAAAATTGAAAGAAACAAAATGTACTAGCATTCCAAAGATACTCAAAGCCCAAAATTGATAGCACCTGTGTTCGGCTAAGAGCATTTGGAAATGCAACGCATCTCTCGAAAGCTCTTAAAAAAAACTTGCCAAACACCTTGACATTTGCCCAAAGGCATTTGAGGACTTTTGAGGGTGTAATCATTGCATTTCGAGTGGTCTTAGCCCTAGACGTGGCTCTTAGGAAAATTTGATTGCTAATGAAGATAGAAAACTAGTAATAGATTCTTGATGTTTTGATGCATAATGACAAACACTATTCTTAATGTATTATTTGCCCTCACTATTATTGCTGTCGGGTATAGAATAAATATACCTTTAGGATATACACCAAAATCGCAGAGAAACAAATTTAGCAATTACTCAATTTCTCTATTGGAATTTCACATTAAATATGTTGTTAAAATTATGTGTATAAAAAGAGAAGAAAAGAGAGTTCCGAATAAGGTGTAGTTGTGAACGGTTGTGATTACATAAATAATGTGCGATTTGATCTCTATTCACAGATAACCAATCAACACACCTCTTAAGAATAAGTATCCTCAACCATCACCACTTTTCATGTTAAGGATAACTTCCGTTCATAATCACCGATAACTTCTTTTTAGAACTAAGAGTCACCTCTTTTCATAATGAAAAGTCACATTTGCTATTAGCTAAGAGTCACCTCTTTTAAGATAATAAACTATTTCATTTGACATTGACTTTGATAGTTTCGCACACATAAGAAGACAATGACCCCAGGCTCGCTTTCTTGCACCAATCAACGTGGAAATTTCGTTTCGGACTCATTCTTCCATTGATAGTAACCTGAAATGGTATAGTTCACTCAAAGATGCCATTTGTGTAATTCCCCCTTTTTAATTTTTACATGCTTATACTAAAATAGACATCCAAATTTCTTTTCCAGGTAATGCCCTATGGTAAGATGAACTTAATTTAAGGCGCGTCCTATAATCAACAATTGATGCCGATCAACCCCACCACAAAAGGAAATAGAAGAGGATACAACAATGGATCACAACAACCATAGCAATGTTTGAGTGGCAAAGTAGGGTCATTATCATTCATTCGAGCTACGGTGACTTATTTTGCAACGAGCTTGTTGTAAACTCTTTGGTCTGATTTTGCTTCACGATCTATTTGTATTTTATGTACACCCAAGTAAGTGTCTTCTAATTGGCGCAATACTTTGGCATATGGATTCAATAATAGGACTGACCGTTAATGTTTGAAGTAGCGACCTACCAATGTTGACCTCCTTTACAATGCAATATAAATGTAGAAAAATAAGGTAAATAAACATTTAATCTATTTACATTTACATTTACATTGATCCAAAAACTCCCAAGGCAAAAGAAAAAAAAAATTCCTGAATGGATATCTACGAGTACAAAGCCACGCATTAATAGGAAGCAATTTTGTCCTATGCTTAGCCTTTTCTGTCCTTTGGAAGCCATAGGCTTTACTTAACTACTTTTACAAGCATGTGACTTTTCCAACCGTCCTGTCAGACTAGATGATGTTGAAAAAGACAACGGGGGTTGCAATAGCAATTCTCGACCTAACATTGGAAGGAAATCGAACAAATAATATTTAAAATTTTAATTTATTCAATATAATTTTTAAATTATATAAAAATATTCTATTTAGTATTTAACCTATTTATATCACCCTTTCTTTAATTCAAGTTATCCGAGTTTACTTATATGGCTCCTAATATGTCAAGTTTGAACGGTGGATAACCAAAAAAAAAAAATACACGAGAATTCCCCTAATAAGATATTCATATCAAATCATAATATAATAATCTGCAACATAAAAACTGATGGATATGTTAATGCCCTAATTTTTTTTCCTTGTATAAAGTAGATGAATAAAAATATAAGCATGTTGACATAATCATTTTCAACTTGAGGATCAAACTCAAGATATAATAATCTTGTTATCAAATAACATCTTATTGTTATTTGAGCAAATGGGAGGAATACATTGAACATTTACAAATTGGTCATGGACTATATCAAACGAATTAAAAATTCAGAGAATATATTGCAATTTAAGCTAAGGTTTAGTGATCATTTATGTTATTTTCCCTAATATATATAGCATAAGTGCCTTACAAGTTTAAGATTTTTTTACACATTTTTTTCATCCGATAAAATGGTAAGTTTTCATTGCGTTACGACGATGTTTCTTTTCGTTCATTTACTTTCATTACTTTTCTAACCGAGTTTCTATAATTTTAGTTTTTCTAATCAAGACCTTTTGCTGGCACAAAATGACTACTCAAGTCTCTCTATAATAAAATCCTGCCAAATTCAGCTAACGCGTTCGTCATAGGATGCGAAAGTGTAATATGGACTAGACATTACATGCACGAACACCCAATATGGACAGAGAATGGGTGCGAGAATTAAAAAATAACTTGAAAAGATCAAAGCATTCATACGCGTCACAATAGGTATTCACGTACGCAATATTTTAAGTCATATCATGTTTTGGCATCCTCCAATAGTACAGTAAGCTGAATTTGAGCGAATTTTGTATCGAGGGACTTGATTAGACATAATTAAAAGTATACATGCTCGATTAGAAAAATGAGATAATGACGCAAATAATCCTTAAATTTTGACCCAATATATAATGTGGTCCTTGAACTTACTCCAATATCAATTTTTAATTTGTTCAATTTGGTCCATATTTAATTTACTCATTAGACTATACGAAATGTTCAATGCTCTTCCTCCATCAATTCAAGTTCAAAGATAATATTGAATATTTTTATATAGTCCAACGATTAAATTAAATATGTACCAAAATTCCAGTTATTATATTGAACAAATGATGGTTAATACCATGAAAAACCTCAAACTGGTATACTTATAACAAATTTACCTCGAACTAATTTTTTTACCACAAAAACCTCCAAACCGGTACACTTGTGATAAATTTACCATAAGCTAACATTTTGACCACTAAAAATCATAAACTGGTACATTTATGATAAATTTACCTTCCGTTAAATTGAATTAATATCACAAAAAATCACAAATTGATAAGCCTGTGAATAACAGAGGGTAAAACAAAAAAAATGATGCACCCGTTAACTGTTACGTGTCATTTAATTCGGAAATTTAACGGTAAAATTTAACGGAAACTAATGAAGGGTAAATTTATCATAAATGTACTAATTTGAAATTTTTTATTGTCAAAAGCTTAATTTAAAATAAATTTATTATATGTATATTAATTTGAAGGTTTTTGTGATGTTAGCCGCCAGCATTCGCATTGCATATTAGATAAAATTTCATTCACCATGCTGAAAATTTAGGGATGGTTTTTGAAAAGAACTAAATGCAAGGAAAAGTCGTGTTTGAAGATGAGCCGGGAACTTTTGTACTGCACGAGCAACGTACGTCATCGTGCGGAAGCCTATATGTACGGTGTCCCTGTCTGAAACCCGGAGAAGTTTACATCCATTTTTCTTGCACGCATCATCATCAATCATCACGAACAAGACCCTCTCCTCGAACTGCTGATTCTCTCCATCTTCATCGCACAGTAAGTAATCTTTAGCAGGTCACACAGTCTCAGAGTCTCGGAGGACCTTCATCCATCTTTCTTGCATGCAAAGAGGACCGCGCATGTCGATGGTTTCTCTTTCTCTTTCTTGATCGTGCAGTAAGTAATCTTTAGCGGGTAGGCCAGTTCATCTTTCCTCTCTCCGGCGATGCCCGTCGGCTTCGACTGTGGCTCGAACTAGAGTCAATTCTTGAATCGTTTGTCCCGGCTTTTGTGTTGCGAACGATGGGTTTCGAGGTACCCATTTGAGCTAGTTCGAAGCTGATGTTTGAAAAGAACGAACTTTTGGGGTTCTTGAGTTTTTTTTTTCCGCGTTTTTCTTGAGGAATGATCTGCTTGTGAAGTCGGGTTCATTTTCCAATGTGGGTAATTTGGAATTGGACTTTGCTGACTTTTCCTGATCAAGTGCTTCGCATTTTCTTGTATTCCATTGAATTTTTCTTTACGCGTTCGATCATTTATGGGGGGCTTCCTTCTTTCGCTCTAGTTTTTGACTGGTCAAATGAGGAAAATTCACTGTAATTTGGACGTTTTTGTCTATTTTGGAGCGGATTATCCACTAAAGAGAACTGATTTGTGGTCGTGAAATGGGATAGCGAGCGTGTAGATTGACATGATTCATTAGTTTTTCTGTTTTTTTTTTCCATTCCCGCTGATTGTCTTGTCTGGAGGTAAAATTGCGATAGTATCTCATGTGTTTTGGTTATCTGAACTTCATAATCTGATTGAAGCTCGCTGAATGATGCGCTCTCAGGTGAGAATGGACATGCAGATCGAATTAAAGCGTGAATCGGAGTGGGCCGAAGCGCAAAAGATCGAAATAAGTGTGGACCTGGTGGCTGCAGCAGCACAGCAGCTCAAGTTCCTCGCGGCTGTCGATCGGAACCGTTTCCTCTATGAAGGTCCCGCTCTCCAAAGGGCCATATATAGGTAAAATTTGGTGCAGCAAGTTTTATGACCCTTCCTTTTTTGTTATATCTGTGTTCGTTGCTTACGATTCGGGTATATCTTTTGCCTTTGTGTTTGCTCCAATCACTACTGTCTTTTGTTTTGTTAATAAGAAAATTTCAATTGACTTGTTCTTGAACTTTTCTAGTGTTGGCTTATTCGCTAAGTGCTTGGGTCACGTGTTCATGCCATTCAATAGGTAGACAATAGGAGCATTTCTTCGGAAGGAGGCACGTACTGTTTTCTCTTTGTCAAACCTTCGATTAGGGTAAAGTCATTTGAAGTTCCTTGTAAAATGTGATTGCCTTGGTTGAGAAGTGTATCAGCGCATGAGTGAATGCAATAGAGAGAGAGAGGGAGAGAGAGAGAGAGGGAGAGAGAGGGAGGGAGGGGGAGTGAATTACAATGAACCTTTGACCACTTACATCCTCTGGAAAGCCTTGATGTTAGTGAAAGATGTTCTTCTCAAGTATGTGTGAATCCGAGAGAGTATGTTAAGTGTTTGTATATGTCTGACTATCTGAACTATTGTAAGATCTCACCAAGTGGTTATTGCTTTGTCATACTCTTGTTTTCGTGGACCGTCACGAATAGCGTAGTGGAGGACTGGCTCAAAACATATTTTCACTGAGACTTCTATGCTTGATGAGAAACTTTAGCAGCCTAATATTCTTTTTCCAAAAATTAAATATAGGCTTTCCTTTTCTTCAATTCATTCTAGAATTTTGCTCTAGTTTGGGGATTTGATGCACATTTGGAGTTTTGACAGTGGTGTCTCATGGTTTTTGGAAGATGATAGTGCTGAATGTTATATCACTGTTTTCTATATAACCAAGTTCTGAAACATAACATGTGAACTACAGATACAATGCATTTTGGCTTCCTTTGCTTGCCAAACACTCAGAGTCCCATCTTGTCGAAGGCCCGTTGGTCGTTCCTCTTGATTGTGAATGGATATGGCATTGTCACAGGCTCAATCCGGTAGGATCTCGGTCTTGTTGTCCATATAGATCTTGTACTTCATCAAATTTTCACTGGACCTTCCGCGTTTTCTTATGGGATTTGTTCTTTTTCCCAGATCCGATACAAATCCGACTGTGAGGATCTGTATGGTGGGATGCTTGACAACTCTAATGTTGTATCTTCTACTCAAGGCACCTGCTCAAGGCGGACCGAAGAAATTTGGACAAAACTATATCCAGAAGAGCACTATGAATTAGACTTAGCTGCAGCTTTTGAAGAAGATATTTCTGAGAAGATGCTAGGGCTTGAAAAATGCACTGCATATGATTTGGTGTCAGCAGTCAAAAGACAGAGTCCTTTTTTCTACCAGGTAATGCAATGATCATAAGACATTCTTCAAATCAACATCTTCACATCATATGGATATATCAGTAGTAGTAGGTACGGTGATGGTTCCCTGATGCTTTTCCACATGTTTGTTTATAATTTTTGTATTGATGAATTCTCAACTTCAGTGGGTGCTGAGTCATATCAGCCGAAAACTTGATTTGTAAGGTTTTCTATTAGATATAACTGCTCTTGTTTGCCTGATTTATCAGTGTTCTTATCTTTTTTAATTAAATAAGGAAGTTGTGGCGAGTTTGGACTTTGAAGATTTTGTGTGATGATTAGAAAGGCTATCTTCCTTGGTACTTGTTCACAGGTTTCTAGGTCCCACATAAGCCATGATCTCTTCCTTGAAGAAGCCTTGGCCAGATATAAAGGGTTTCTTCATCTTATACGAAGAAACAAGGAGAAGTCAATTAGACGCTTCTGTGTTCCCACTTATGACATTGACCTTATGTGGCACTCTCACCAGTTGCATCCTGTTTCTTATTGTGAGGACCTCATTAGGGTACATGGCAAAGTTTTGGAGCATGATGACATGGACTCAGACAGATCTAAAGGACAGAAGTTGGATGTTGGATTTTCTGGAACTACAAATCAGTGGGAAGAGACATTTGGTAAAAGGTATTGGAGGGCTGGGGCCATGTACAGAGGAGCCGCCCCAAGTCCAGTCCCTCTTGTGCCTTTCTCATCTAAGAGTAAGAAGATCAAGGAATTGTTATCACCAGACGAATACCAGAATATAGTTCAGGTTCCAGACGTGAAGTTTGTGGAGGTAGTTGCTGCTAAGCTTCGTACTGCTCTTTTTGTGCACCATTTTTGTCTTTTCGGTCTCATTGATGTGTTAATGTGCCTCTTTCCATGGCACGATTGTTGTTCAAATTTCTTAGCATTTTAGCAGCATGAATATGCAGGTCTAGTCCTTCATTTTTTCTTGTGATCTGACCATAATGCACCTGAGAGGGACTAGAATAGTCGACAATTCAGCGTTCATAGCTCCAAGACATCTTAGATAGAGTAACTTCAAATCTTGCCTTGTTCTTGGATTTTCTAAGTAATTATATAATAGTTTTTTTAATTGTTCTGGCTCTAGTAATTAGTTTGGCTAGTCAGAATTGGGGTTGTAGAATTATGGAAGACTTCGATTCATGCATGCAAGAATACTTTTCTTCTTTTACTTCTGGGCAATTTAGATATTAGTTGTCGTAAACTATATTTTTCCATGTATATTCTCACTGTCTTAGTCTTTCCTTTCATTTTAATCTGCAGGTACTCTTGGAGTTTGTTGGAGTTAGAGGCTTGCCAGTGGGCCACAAGGGGACGCTTTCTGTCTTATTTAGTAAATCACAGCCAGACTTGTTTTTCAATGCTAAGCAAAGGCTAAGTATTTTGTCAGAATCTGGAGAGAAAATGGTTGCTTCGTTCACGTGTGAACCCAAAGGAGAGTTGCTCTTCGAACTTGCATCATATTCTCCTTCCACCTTACCCATTAAAAAGACACCTAGAGTTTTGGGCTCTGCCTCACTCTCTCTACAGGATTATTTGGTTCCAGTTTCAAAACTTTCTGACGAGAAATGGTTGGAGTTGGTGCCTTCTTCTGGCTATGCAAGCTCAGAATCAATGTGCTTGCGTGTTGGCTTTTCCTTTACAGTTCCAAACCCCGCATTGTACGTGCTTCGCATGGTTCGTTCTCGGCCATTCTCTAAAAGTTCTTGCCTTTTTCCCCTACCCGGAGGGGTTCAACATGCCAAAAGCTGGACACGTGTAATGACTGATGCTGGTACTGAGGTTATTACTCTCCAAATGAGGTACAATAGTTTACATCTGTATGCTATAAATATGCCTCCCTGAAACTAACACACACATGGTTCTTGCTCTATATCTCATTGGAAGTAAATAAATTATGGGCAAAGTAATCATAAACTTATGGGCACTAGTATCATGTTTTCTCATTATGTTCTAGAAATTTATGCCATTTTACTTGGCCTCACAAGGAAGTCAGAATTTGGCAATCCTTAGAGCATCTAATTTTACAAGTAGAACTTACTGGCTTTGTATTTACTGGGTACAAAAATCGATCTCGATTTGATGTCTTTTTCGCACCTCTATTTTTTGGTCCTATTTAGAAGAACATTTACAATTTTTTAATTTCACATTGATTCCATGACTTTTTCTGTTAAAGTGACAAACAATGTACTGCACAACACTATGGGAGACTGCAATTTTTCCCCCATTTACCTCTCGTGCCCAACTTTAAATCAATGCACCCTGGAATCAACCAGATTGCTTCTATTTACCTCAATTCCATCACAGCCAAGATAGCTCGATATGCTCTCATGGTTGATAGGGTGAAATGTCTTTTAGGCGAGTTTTTAGCAGATGGGTTGAATCGAAGCTGTTTTGGTCAATCAACGGAAAAAATTGGCTTAAATTTGTGCAGGGGAGCAACTTGGCTTCTTCCATTTTTTATCATTCAATTGTGTTGAAATTTATTATACAACTTCCATCTACTTCTATTTGACTTTGGTTTTGTATGGATCTTTAGTACTACTTGTATTTGGAATATAATGAAGTCATGTAATTGTTCGAGGGGGCCATAGTGTAAAAGTAAATCATTATTCTACACCGCATTCCCCTTGGCCACCCACTCCTTCATCGCTGCTGGGAGCGTCTATGCATCGGAAGTTAAATTTCCAACATAACAAATTATGCTGCTTTATGCATCTCTTGAATCTCCACAGGCATATAGCCCTGAAGTTTAATTTCTCTGATAAATCCTAACATGGATTGAATGTCAGGAGCTCGAAGAAAGAAATGAGGAAGGACAACTTCACCCCTAGGAAGGAGGTGATTGGAATTACGGAAAGTGGTGAAACACGTACGCTGGCTGAGTTTATGGAGAATGGATGGTCCTTGCTAGGTTCTCGTTGGTCCCTTAAGTTTCAGAAATCTTCCTCTGAAAATAGCCATCTCTGCATGCTGATAGGTGATAGAGTGGTATGCCTCTCTCTCTCAAAAATTCAACAAACTGTTTGGCACTTCTTTAGTGCCAGATTATTTCTTTGGAAGAAATAAATCGGTGTATCCTACAATTGGCAAAATTTGTCAGATTGTGCTTTTTAAAACTTGCATGCACATCCATGTTCTTCAGACATGAATGTAGATGTGATGAGGGGAGCAAATGCATGTCATGACATCTGGCTTGTCTTTTTCTCAAGATAGGGTATACATGGACTCCGTATCTATATGAAACATGAATGCTGGAACTTTATTATGCGAAATTTTTTTTATGTATTTTGACTTTTAGAAAGCAAATTATTCACAAGGGTTTCAGTATTCCTCTCTTCAAATTTTTTGATAAATTTCCTTCGGTTTATTTTTTAATGGTGAGTTAGATTAAAGCAGTTCTGCAGTAAGACACTAACTTGCAATTATCTTAGTTTGGGATGAAGTGTCCAATGCCCATAAGCCCACTCCAGATAGACCCTACATTACCTCAACAAAGAGTCATCATAGCATAGATGCATTAGATAACATGCCTGTCACCACTCAACTAAGCTTGAGTAAGCATGTATGCCATTGCTGAGACTTGAAATTGGCAAGAGACAGCCCAATTTTGTTTACCGCACGTGCTCAGTAGTAGCACCAACTCTGCACAGGAATCATGTTGGTGCTATTACTGTTCTGCCGGACTGTAAATGATCTCTAAGTCTATTCCAATCCAAAATCTGTTCTGTGAAACAGGTCTTGCTAATTAACAGAGAAAAAAAAAAGGGGAAGGTAGCCTCAGAGAATACAAACAGTATGTGATTACCAGTCCAATATATTCAGAGTTCCGTGGCTAGGAAAACCACGGCCTGAATTTCCTGTGGAGATGTAATGGGACCTTAGGAAAATTTAAATTAGTTAGTTCTTCTGTCATCTTAAACTTTGTTAAACATAACCAATATGATGTATAACAACAGGTTTTGAGAGTGGAAAGAGTTTTATTGCAGTGCTTGTTAGGATTAATGTTGTTGAAGCCATGTAATCTTGGGACATTCATAGAGTCGCCCCCTATATTTTGGTTTCAGCAATCCTGGTGAATACTACCATTTATATTAGTCAAAAGATGGTTAAGTTGAAACCATAATGGAAGATACTGTTTCAATTTTTCACAACTATAGAAGATACCCAGGAGAATTGGAGCAATGAAGAATAAGGATCACTTTGCAAACAAACATAAGTCAATGGGTTGTATTTTTCTCATTAGCTAGTCTTTTGCTCTGGCAGGTGAACATTTTTCCTGGCAGAAAACTGGGTTATGAACCAAAACATCATGAGACGCAAAAGAAGGAAAGAGATTTCATGACTGCAGTTGAATTCTCCGCTGATAGTCCATATGGAGAAGCAGTAGCACTGATCAACTTGAAATCGGGAGTGGTAAAGGTAAAATGGATTCTCTAAAACTGCTTCTTTCCAGGATAGTGTCATTATCCGTATTGACTTTTTTCATTTGTTAAATAGGTTAAGGAAGAATCACTGTTGTTGACTATGGTGGTGCTAGCTTTTGTGCTCTCTGATATAATGGAAAATGAAGGATTTGAGGCCGTAGCTGCTATGGAGGACAATGTGGAAGCAGACAATTTAATTAAGAAAGAAAGTGGGTTCCCAGCTGTAGGCAAAGAGAGTGTCACGGCCTTACCAGTCGAAAGTCAAGTTGAGCCGAATGGTGATGCAGTCAAAGGGATTGAAGAAGTCCCAGCAGATTCTCATTCAACTGCCAGTGGCTGTGGTAGTGGGTGCGGGAGCGGCTGCGGGAGTGGGTGTGGCAGCATGGTAAAGAGCAGTGGATGCGGTGGCTGTGGTGGTGGCTGCGGTGGCGGCTGCGGTGGTGGGTGTGGAAAAATGGTGAAGAGCAGTGGTTGTGGTGGATGCGGCGGTGGATGTGGTGGCTGCGGTGGTGGTGCAATGGTTGCAAAGTCGAGGCAGCAGACCTAGTCAAGAGCAGCTCTGAGGTGCGTGCTGTGTTGATTTTGCATTCTGGTTCTTTTTCTACAACTATCATCTCATGGAAGGGTAGTCCTTACTAGTCATTCCTGTTTTCGGGCATGTCCAGAGGGAAGTATTCCTGCAAACAGATGAGATCATTCTGGGTCGACATGATGAATCATGTCGAAGGAATCAACCATTATCATGATTAATCAAATAAAAGGAGTGGATATTTCTTTACGGCAGCGGAATCAACATGTCAATTGATCCCTGCTCTGGCGAATGCCCCGGCTGTTGAGAAATTCCACAATGTTTCTTCGGTTTGCAAGATCTATTGTATATTTACATTGTTTCTGTTGTGGACTGCATCTGTGATATGTGTTTATTGTTCTATTAGGTGAATAAAGCTTGTTATCTATTGTGCCAAATATGATACAAATGGAAACTGTTGATGGATGCATGATATGTTGTGAAATGTTATCATCACTTTCATTGTCATTCCGACTCTTTGCCTACTAAACATAGAGCCGCGGGCAGCTGATTTTTGTCCTGATGTTTTCTTATATATCTGTTCACTCCTGGTAGTTTTAAGGAAACTATACTTTTGGTCCCTGTATCTTTAAACAAAATTTCGTTTTGGCCCTTGTGTTAGGGAGTTTTGCATCTTTATACTTTATTCACCCAAACTTACAAATCATTCCACTTGTGTCCACTATCAGGTTTATCCGTGAAATGTGTAGTGCACTTGCTTTTTACCTACATTTAAAGGAGCGGACGTTCTTGCCTCTCCTCATTTGTTTAAAACTTGAAGTTAGTTCAAAATTTTTAAGTTATGATAAATGATTTTGGTCCAAAATGTAACTTTTGCCCCCATTAAATTTCTCAACAAGAAACCACAATTAAGTAAATGGTAAATTCTTTCATTTCCATTTGCCCCCGCAGATTGATGAAGCTTAAAAAAGAACGTTTAGAATTATAGAAAATGCCATTGCTACGTACAAACAATGCACGCATAGTGCCAACTGTTGTATTTTTCAGTGATTGAACTTCCGCACCCCCCACCCCGCGGGTAAGAAAGAACTTTCTATATCCGCCCTAGCATTAGAGGGCATCTTCGTCCATAAGAAAGAATTTAATTTGTTGCAGCTAGTTTCAGCTTAAGAATCATACATTGTACATATTAACAAAAAATAATTGATGGTGCTAACGATAGAACTTATGTGCATATTCGAAATTGAAGATTTATAATTCATGGTTTAACGTGTTAGAGGGTGAGAGTTCTAGATTGTAAAGTATGAAGATTTACAGTTTGGGGTTTAACGAGAAAAATTGTCCAAAAAGTCATAAATCTATTGCACTTTTGTCAATTCAGTTCTAAACATTTTCACTTCTTACTAATTGAGTTCATCTGGCTAATTTTGACAGTTCGGCCAACACTGATATGGCAATTTTTTAATTTTTTTTGAATTTTTTAAATATATTTTTCTTTTTTTTCTACCTTCTCCCCTCTAGCCGGTTTGGCAACCGGTCAGAGACGCGGGTCGGCGAGGTCAACCTCGCTAACCTTTGGCGAAGCTCACCCTCGCCGACCACTCGTGAAGGCGAGCCTTGCCCGCTATTGCAAACTGACCTTGCCCAAATCCGACTAGGTTGCCCAAATTAGGCTAAGTCGAGCCTCGCCTAGCCAAGGCAAGACTGGCCTCGCTATCACTGGGCGAGGTGAAACCTAGCGATGGCGAAGTCGATCTAGCAGTGGCGGGTGAGGCTTGCCCTCGCTAGTGGACAATGGGGGCGAGCTTCGCTAGAGGCCGACGAGATTGACCTTGCTGACCCACCCCTTTGGCCGATCGTTGGATCGGCCAAAGGGAAGAAGGCAGAAAAGAAAAAAAAAGAAAAAATTATGAAAAAATTTAAAAATAATATTAAAAATTACCACATCAGCATTGATTGAACGGCCGGCGGCCACATTAGCACCGACCGGCCAAAATTGGCCAGATGGACTAAATTGGCAAGAAGTGAAAATGTTTATGACCGAATTGGCAAAAGTGCAATAGGTTTAGAATTTTTTGGATAATTTTTCCGAGTTTAATGTGTAAGAGATTTTGAGAGTTTGGGGATAAAATTTAGGGTTTAACATGTAAAGTGAAATGTCCCCTAAGAACTATCTTCTTCTTTGCCACCAAAATTAATGAGAGCTTTTTGTGCCTGTAAAATTTTTGTGAGACATGACATTACAAATTCAATGGCAACTACATTTCATTACTATAAGTAGTAATGTCTGTCATATCATTTTGAAAGATCCATCATCACCTTTAAAATTTTGTTCATCTTTTAGTGATTAAAATTTTCTTATCAGCCAGGTGGCTGGTCGAGTGGTCCAAAACTTGGTTGCGGTTGATTCTCCAATTCATTCTCGGTTTCAAGAGATTTTGGTTAGTCTACAAAGGACGGCCCTGAATTTAGGTGTATTGCTGGTCTTAGGCTTTCCCACTCGAACTTGATGAGGCTACAATGATAGGTGCTAGACAAACATTTATTATTTGGCATAATCGAACAATTTTGTTAATCAAGAAACATTTGAATAAACTAAAAATAAGTTAAATGTTCTACCGTTTGTAAATGAAAACAAAAATAGATGTAACCAAACGGCACCTAAGAGATTGTTATCTTTTTATGTAGGGTGATGAAAAAAATAGCTTGCTGATTTCTAAATAAATGAAAAGAGAATGAAATCGCCGCCTTACATAATCCAGAATTTCAAAAACAAATGAGCAAATATCAAAGTTTGACATGATAAATGCATTTCCCCTTAAAATATCTTCGTGAAAAATTACATAATGAATTCTAAAATTTATATCGATCTAGCACTTGAACATTAAATCTTTTATTTGATACATTCAAGTCTTAAAATTTATCGTCGTCCTCCACGTTAATCGTTCTATTAGGTCATTAATTACCAGTGGAGGTAAAAGTTAGAGGTAGCCATTTTTTTTTTATCAATTTTTCCTTCCACGTGCCGATCAAACAGTCAAAATCTAACATCCTTACCAAAAAAAAAAAAAAACAGTCAAAATCTAACACGGTGCCATTAAACAAAAACAACGTTTTTCTGTTAATAATAAACTGAAAATATATAAAAAAAACTTGAAACATTAAGGAAAAAGGGGTACAAGGGATAAGACGTCCTACCCCTTTTTGTAAACTTGTCCTTGACCTTACCCCTTCGACCCGCTCTATGTTTGTTTGTTTGTTTGTTTTTTAATTTAAGTGTTTTTCAATTTCTTTTAGTTTTTTTTATATGGCGCCTTAGTGCCACTTTTGTGAAAAATAAAAAATCAAAAAAATAAAAAATGCCACATAGAATTCCATCCATGAAAAATTTAGGAAACTAACGGAATGACTAACGTGGGGACGATGATAAGATTTAGGACTTAAATTGCAGGAATCAAAAGTTTTAGGACTCAAGTTCCGGGTTGACAAGGATTTTAGAACTCTCGTTATAATTGTTTCAAAATCTTTTCGACTTTTCGTCCTTTTCTCAAATAAAAGGAGAGAAAGCTTAAACATAAACATAATTTCAAATTCAGCCCCGAAAATGAGCTTAAAATAGTAATTAAAAAACCTTATTGGAGAGACAATTGTAAGTTCAAGTACTCATCCGGGTCGAATCCTTCCTGAACATAGAGCTTAGAAATAGATAAAACGTATGGATATATACAATATGGTAAGTAAAAGAGCACACACACTGTTGTGTGAGAATAAGGAAATGTCAAAGTGGAACTTTTTCGTGCACAAAGATGAAAGCTAATGAGATCTTGATATCAATTAAATTAATAAATATTGTGGCTGGGAGAATATTAGATTTGAAAATTTGAACCATTGCTATGGATCAATGCGGTTATGTTATCAATTAACAAAATTTTCCAATATTTAATCTAAATTTGTGCTAAATATATCTGTGGATGAGAGAATATTGGAATACACATTTGAAAGATTTTTAGCAGATGCAAGTATGTCCTGTATTTACAAATTTTGTCCATCAGATTTAGCACGATGATTTCAATTCATCTATAGCATTAGATTTTGTCAGTTCGAATCACATAACAATCTTTTGTGGATCATGTTTGTTGATCTTGGCTCTATAAAGAAGCTCACCCCCACCAAACTGTGTTCATCACACCACTCCTTCATCCCCCACCAAAAAGAGGAAATGGAGAAGACCAGCATGAAGAGCTTCTTCATGACTGCGTCCCTGGTTGTCTTGCTTGTTTTCTGCTTGAGCTGTGAGGTCTGCAATGCAAGGGAAGGCATCAGTAAGATGCAAACCACAGAGGGCTCGGCTGATCCTCAATGGCTGTGGCATTGGCCGCCTTTCTGGCTCCCCCGCCCTCATTTCCCCCGTCTGCCCCCTTTCCCGATCCCTCACTGGCCTCCGTGCCACGGATTCCCATGGCCAGCACCATCCCCAAAACCGTCGCCAAAACCAACTTCAAAACCGACGCCAAAACCAACACCAAAACCAACGCCGACACCAGCTCCTCCGGCAAATGGGACACCCTCCACCACTGTTGACGCCAACACCACCCCCAGCCGAGGAATCAGCACGCTGCTGAGGTCCAAGTCAGCGCCGAAACTGACACCAACATCAAAACCGGCTTCAGCGACGACAGAACCGACCGATTGAGGAGCAAATGAGTTCCTGCATTTCGTAGTTTGGTACATTGACGCAATGTCTGGTGCAAAAGATGTTTTGTGGAGTCTTATCACTTTGATGGATTCATGACCCTTATATTATAAATAAAAGAACTTGCTTCTAGTGACATCTCTACTCTTTCATCTTTGCATGTCACTCATCATAATCATGTGGATACAATGCTATTTCTTATGAGCAGCTTTTGTCATGAGCGATAGTTGCGGACGCGATTGATTTTATTCATTGTGCAACATCATAATGAATTACTGACAAAAATTCATAGATATAATCGTATGCAGAAGTTGACATTTTCTTTTTATGACTACGCAAATTGCATAGAGGACAAGCAATCTACCAAAATTTTCCTGCTATATAGGTTGTTAGTAAAATCGGGATTTCATCTTGTTAAGGGAGAGGAAGACATAAACGGGGGATGAATGATTTTATTTTCCCATCATTTTGTTTGAGGAAGACGTGTCGGGGATAGATCGGAACCGGCGGTTCCGGTTCGTCGCCACATGTGAACCGGAACCGGAATCGCCCCTAGCGGTTCCGGTTCCGGTTCGGAACCGTCCGGTGCTGCAGGCTTTTTTTTTTTTAAAATTTTTAATTTTTTTTAATTATGGCATGCAATGCAGGCTGTGCTGCAGGCTTTTTTTTTTTTTCGCAGAACTGGCCCGGAACCGGCGGTTCCAGGCCAGTTCACATTTTTCTGGAACCGGAACCAGGCCCGTAGGCCACGGGCCGGTTCCGGTTCCGAACCGCGGGCCCGGTCAACGGTTCCGGGCCCGGATTTGACCGGGCCGGTTCCGGGCCAAACCGGCCCGTGGCCACCACTAGTCGGGGACATGATTTGAATAAGACTTACAAAACGAGTTTATTCACATTTTAGGAAATTCCTACGAATAAAGAAAACTGAGCATAATGCTTCCGACTTATTGAAATTTTGCCTTCGCCATTTCCTAACTTGACTAGCGAGATCTCTCTTTAGTCGTATTGAAAAGAGCTACATTGGTTGCGTGACATGCCAAGTTAATCTGAGATACTTCCTCGAATAGCTTAAAAAAATGAAAATGAACAAACAAAAAATATTCTTACTGTCCACGAAAATATTTAGAATGAAGACATTTTACATTTGTTAATTATTTCAAACGATATGAACGATCGATTTTAGGAAAAAGTCTTTTAAATTATTTATTTTTTGCGAAACAAACACGGGTGTTGTTTAAACATTCAACTCTTGCTTTTCGATAGTTAACAAATAGCAAAAGGTAAGAGAAAAATACCATGGCACATTTTTTCGAGCGTTAAAGAAAACCTATCAAAGCGTGATATGAGAACATATCGTGTCAACGTGTCATACCTAGACAAAATTATAGATGAAAAAGGATTTGAAGGAGATTTTATTTTTATGAGATCCTCAAGACGGAGATATCGTTGCTTGCGGAGAGGACGAAGAGAAGAAAAAGTACCTCGTGCAGTATTTGCATGTGAATAGAAAATGAAATCCTCGTGCTCCTTAGAAAAAAACTATTAAATATGAGTAAATAGAAAAAATGCTTATATGATTATCTTTAATCTACGGTAAGAATAATAATTTATTTTGAGCCACATAAAATAAATAACAAATAATTAAAAATTGTTGTGAGTTTCACTCCTACGATAATATGTGGCTCTGAACATGACATTAGTCTAATAGTAGCCTAAACACTATTATGCAAGCAAAATTCAGTAAATATTGAGTAGGCCTGTATTGTCATCGTGTGTCACCCTATTTAGTGATCGCCACGTATCCGTAATGGACCCGCTTGTCAAGTTTTTCTCTTACACTCTCCTCCATTGCCCTCTTTCTCTAAACTCGCTCTTTGCAACAACAATGACACCTCTCTCTTTCCACCACTCCCTGTAGCTCCTCTCTCTCCTTCTCCCTTCAGCCCTTTCCCTCACCTACACATCCCAGAATTTCACCAAAAAGTTCACTTGCCCTTTCCCTCACTTGAGCTCGACCTCTGCACCTCCCCCACCGTTGCCACCACCGACGCAGTCGCCAGTGCTGACCGAGCAGACCATATGTGGCTGAACAATGTCGACAACAGCCCTGGACGAGCGTCAGCGTTGCTCATGAACTGCTAGTTCAAACTTGGATCTAGAGAACTCCAGATGTAGCCTCACCCACCTCACTCTCCAAACGTTGGTCAGATCTAGCCGGACGATGATGACAACGACCATGGACAAGTGTTAACGTCACTCTCGAGCTTGGCTCGTCCATGATTGATGATGTTGTGTGATGCTACTACCCACGGCCACGAGCATCGTCCATGGACTCAAAAGGCATAAAAAAGAAGTGAAGAAAATAGTGAGGGAAGAGAGAGGGAGTAACAAAGGAGAGAGAAAATCTGTAAAGTGGGCCTCGCTTGGACATGTGGCGAGCAATGAGTGGAGTGACACATGGCCTATGTGGCAAGACAAGCCTACCAAATATTTTCTCATTAAAGATAGAATAAAAGGATATGTCGAGATTTTCCATGGGAGTTATAAAGTGGATGTAATATATTGTGAAACCACTGCCAATAATTCTAAAATGTTAAGTTGGGTTTTTGGCTTGAGATTATAGCGTGAGAATATGTATAGGACAGGCAAATAGGGACCTAAAAAGTTCAAACTCGGGACATTTCACTTTGATGGCATGTGAGATTTTGCGAGGCAATTACCAACTGTTCTGACAGCTCTTCCATTCTCAATGTGTCATACAGTACTTAGCCTTGAAGAAATTGATTGGAATATCAACATCTAGCATCAACCATTGGGGCACCCATCACGGCAAGCTTTGAATTCGATCACCAATATTGAGATAAAAAAAAAAAGAAAGGGCTAATTTGTGTGATGTATGTTGCTGTGCAAAATAAACTCATTCTTCATTTCCTTTAAGTAATAATAAAATCGATGGAATTTTTTATTTGTTGCATTGCAATGTTCGAGGGCCAAATCAAACAGAGTCTCTCAGGTGCACATTATTTGTGAACTATCGTTGAAGGTTATAGTTGAGCAATTTGGGTCTATTTTTTTTTTTTGATAACCTAGGGAATCCCCGTATGGCCGACAGCCGGGAGGTAAATTCTGGGAGTGACACGTGCTAGTCACCACACACGTGCCACCGGGTAAGTCACCCTGCGACGCCCGGGATTCGAATACTTAACCTTTTGCAAGAGGAAGAGTGCCCGCACCGTCACTCGATGCCACCCAGGTGGGTGGTCAATTTGGGTCTATTTGATGAATGAAAAATCCAAGATGTACAAAATTTTCGCTAGTTTTTCTCATAGGATACAAACCCAATATGGTCGAGCAGTAAAAATGATTTAGAGTGATAGTGGCCGTAAATTAGAATTTTTTTCAAAAAGTGGAGTCATATGCATCATACCTCATGCACTTACACACCACAGCAAAATGGGTGGGTTGAAAGGAAACACCGACACATTCTCAATGTAGCATGGGCACTTCGTTTTCAAGTGAAACTTATCAATTCGGTTATGGAGAGAATGCATATTGACGGTTACTTATTCAATCAATTATACTCCAACATCGTTATTACCAAGAAAAGCGCCTTTTGAGCTTTTGTTCGGGAAACCCCTGTATTATAGTCATTTGCTAGTTTTTGGTGCATTTGCGCTATGCTCGCAAACTATCAAAGGGAAAAGACAAATTTCAAGAAGAAAGGGCAAGAAAATGTGTATGGGATATCCATATAGCGCGAAAGGTTGGAAATTTTTTTATATTTGGAAAAAAAGGAAGAATTATTGGTACGTGGTGATGTTGTTGTCTACGAAGATTAACAGCCTGCACACGAGGATCTAACATTTCTTCCTCTTTTGACTCCAGCTTGTGACCCGGGGCCTTTCGATGGCAGGCGAAATCAACCTTAGGAGGAGGAAGAAAGGGTGCCTAGCCAAGTTCGCGAAGAAAATGGGTAAATAGTGATGCATGATTGTGACAATCCAATCCAAGTTGAAGAGTAGTTAAGCGAGCAACCCGATGAACAAATTTCAATCCCAACTTGTCCTGCACAAGAGAAAGGACAGCCGGCCAATCTCTGAGATGATGTGTGCCATATATTCCAAATAGAGGCCAACTCCTCTGCCCACTCTTTCAATATCTTCAGGTACGGTCTATCTCATTGATAAGTTTATTTCATACGACCGATTTATTGAGTGCCGCATGGCTTTTTAGCTTCTCGTTGATTTTGATATTGAGCCTAGAGATTACATTGAAACTGTTAATTATCATATATGGAGAGATGTGATGGCAATAGAAATTCAAGCACTAATGGGATCTGGACACAAGCAACATTGCTATAGGGTGCAAGTGAGTTTACAAAATCAATCATCGAGCCAATGGCAGCATTGAGTGATTAAAGCTCGTTTTATCGTGAAGAGACTCACCTAGATAGATGCCATGGGCTTCCATAAAACCTTTGCACCAATGGTTAAACTAGTCATTATACAGTGTCCTCTTGCACTTGCGTTGGCTCATAATTGAGAGTTGCATCAAATGGACATTGACAACGCATTTTATGCATGACGACTTGGATGAGGAAGTTTATGAAACTTCCACCGGGTTTCACAATAACAAACTCAAATCATGCATGTTGACTACAAAAGTTGTTATATTGTCTTCGTTAGGCATCTTGAAACGGGTTTTCAAATTTCTTTAATGCATTGAGGGAGTATGATTTTGATCACTCAGCAGATTACTCATTGTTACCTATTCTCATGATGGTACTTTTCTAGCCGTGTTATGTTGATGATCCCGTATTGGAACGAAATAATTCAAAATAGTGTGCATCGCTTAAATGGTAACTTGACCAGTGTTTTTATATCAAGGACCTCGGCAAATTAAAGTACTGTTTGGGGGATTGAAGCGACACGGACGATTTTAGGGTTATTTCTATGCTAGAGAAAGTAAGCACTTGACATCCTATTGTAAAGTGGCATGATAGCAGCTAAACTAGCGACTTCTTTGATGGAGCAACGACACCGGCTAGCTATAGCAACAGAACTTGTCATGAAAACCCAAGTCGTTATCATCGATTAGTGGGACGTCCACTCTATCTCATTATACTCGGCCTAAATTATGTTATTCCATCCACATATTTTCCCAGTTGATGCGGGAATTGAAGGAGCAACAATGGAAACTCGTTATACAAGTTCTTCGATAATCCTAAGAAAAACCCCAGACAAGGAATTATGTTATCAGTCCTGACTTCACTCCGCTTGATTTCCTTTTGCGACTCCGATTGGGCGAGTTGCTTGATAAGTTACCGATTACTTTGTCATGCTTGGCAGTTGTCCAGTCTTTAAGAGAAATAAGAAGTAAACCACAATTTCTTGGTCCTCTGCTAAAGTTGAATATCGCACTATGGCAACTATTACTATTGATTTAATTACATACTTTACTTGTTTCTCTTGGGGTATTGCACAACAAACCGATGGGTCTTTATTATGACTACCAAGCTACTTTATACATCGCGGCAAAATCAATATTTCATGAACAATAGCACATTGAGATTGAATGCCTCTTTGCTTGGAAACATGTAAAGTTCACGGCCCTTGGAATCGAGCACGTATCCACAAAGCCTTCAACTGGCAGACATTTTTACCAAAACATTGGGTCGAGATTAGTTTAATTTCTCATTAGCAAGTCGGGTATTTATGACCTCCATGTGCCAACTTGTGGGCGAGTATAATGGAAGATTTACTGAAGATTTTCTTTCTATTTTGTTAATATTTTCTTAGGAGTTTGTTTGTTTGTTAGTTAGCATAATGTTGGGTATATCTGTTATAATTAGCTAGAGATATTTTAGTAGATTTTCCTGTTCTTTTCTGCTAAGCAACACCTTGTATAAATATCGGTACTGTATGATGAGTAATACAAGCAATTACGATTCCTGTAGGTGTATGTTGTACAAATCTGAAGACAGCGAATAAAAAAAGAATCATGGAATGTGGGTGATTGGATTGGGTTGGCTTTTAAGGAGGAAATAGGATAAGACAACAAAAAAACTGAAATCTTTAATCCGTATTGAAGAAATCAATTACTACGATTCGTTGATAAAGATTTTTCTTTTTTAAAAAAGAATCATTTCTTATACAGTACGTTAAGCCGGTGCAACGAAAGTATAATCAGTATTACTGTGTATATGTACGTATTGGAAAGATGGTAGATTTAGATATTTTAGAAAATGCTCTACCTCGTGACTATTAGGCATTATCCATTATACTGCGGATGGAGGGATACTAAATGTTTATCTGTAGATTGATATATAAAGGATCTTCTCTAAACTTTTGCTTTTGTTGAAAGGACTTGAAACTCTTTTGTGAATAGGAAAAGAATCATGCGTTGCATTGGTAAACTTCTCTAGGAAGGGAAAGAGACTTTTTGTTGATGAACATCCACATCAAATGGCACTTAAAAAGCCAATTTCATTTTAATATTATTAGATCTTGTCTCCCAATAACATGATGCAACAATGCATAAAAAGTGTAAATACGGAGTTATGACCGTCCTCGCTCTGTTGCTCACGAGTGAAAACGTTCATATCGCATCTGGAACGAAGAAATAAAATGGGATAAGAGAGCGGAATGAAGAAAGAATGGAATGAGCATTCCTACTCTTTATTTGGTAAATTGTGGAATTGGAATGAAATGGGTATTATTTTTTCTTTTAACTGAAAGAAAAGCATTATGGTAACGAATTGGAAATAGAATTCATAAAGAATTCACAAGTGTAATTATAATTGAATTGCAGATTAACAAACTCATTGTGCTAAAAATCACATTACAGAAACAAATCATATTGTAAAGCATTAATTATTTAATACATTTTGTCGCTATGTTTCTGTCAAGAAATGAGAAAAGACATCCATGATTTAACATAGGAGTAATTAACTTTATCATAGTTATCCATATAAAAACAGTAATTATTATTCATACTTAATCTATCATATCTCGTAATCAATTTATTTAACTATTATTTTTACTGATTTATATAATTATGAACATTTCAGTTATATATAATAATTAGTCATGATAACTAATGTTTGATTATTCAAACTCGATTATGTAATAAGCAATGTTATTCAATTATACCTCACAATAATCAGTAATTGGACTTTAATAAATAAAAAATTTGGTTGGAAAATGTTAGTAATCATGGTTGTAGCTCATACAGGTAGGAATTATAGTTCCGTCGACTAGAGAAATAAACACTTCAATTGGAATTTCATTCTACATAATAAAAAACCTACCGAATGAGAGGAACATACATTTCAATTTTGAACTAATTTTCATGCAAACATTACCAGCGTTGACGATTATTTCATTTCTTTATACAATGTCATGATAAATTAACGAAAAAACTAACTACTTTAATTTGTGGGGATATAAAATACTTTACATCGCTCTCTTTTATTGTGTGAATTTTATTTTAGAAAGCAAACGGTAAATGAAAATTGCGCTATTCTTTCAATAATTTAAAAAATGATTTACTCAAAAATCCAGAATTTCTTTTAGAGAAGATGAAATTGATTGTTGTACTGTAAGAACAATTAAGGATTACGAAAATGATACAAATAGTTTCCAAACTATATAAAAATATTCAATATAGTCTTTTCATTAATTCAAGTTCAGGGACTACATTGAATATCTTCATATAGTCTAAGGATTACATTGAACATGTATTGAAAGGTCTGGGGACCATATTGAACAGATGAAAAGTTTAGAAACTACATTGACCAGTAGGCTAAAGTTCATGGACTACATTCGACAAATTAAAGTTCATGAAATATATTATACATCGAGTCAAAGTTCATGGACCGTTTGTTTCATTATCCTATAAGAATTTTCATCCAGTGCAATTTTTAGTGAAAAGCGGGTAGTTCACTTGTTGTTTTAACCATTCTATCCTTTTTTTCTTCTACCAAATTTACGTTTTCCTTCTTCAAAACGAAAATGCATTACGATGTTAAAGAAATAACTGAATGGTGGAAAAGTCGAGAGAGACAAAAGGTGGTTTTGAATTTAATGTACAGATTGATAGATACAGATATCATGTTATAAAAGTAAAACTTAAATTGGAAATTTTATCATAGATTTATTAATTAGGAAAAGTACTTCGATCTACCGTGTGGAGCCGATGGGAATTTGGTCGGTACCACACAAGTGAGGTCTATGTGAGTTTGTCGTCGATGTGAAGGATCTTCTTGAAAAGTATTATCGAAAAACTTATTAAATAATAAAAAAAGTACAAGTGCTATCAATGCGTTTGAACTCAAAAATTTTCTTATGAAGTGCGATGCACTGGGGGGGTACTTGTCAACGCGTGTCAAAAAATAAATAATTATTCTTACGAAACAAAGAAAAAAAACAAAATGATTTACGAAACAATTTACGGTCAATGCTTTGCTTTTTACTTAATGTGAATTTTTTGCTCTCGCTACTTGAACGTTTTTAAGTCCAGAATACAAATCCCATAAAGCTGCAAAATCGAACAATACCTGAAAAACAATAAGTACATCATGCAGTTATAAACACACTTACTGCTGTCAGACGTGCGGAGGTTCTCTGGATTATAAAAAAAAAAAAAATAGTCAGCGGTCGATCAGTAGAATTGTTTCTGATGGAGCACATATCGAGACCTTTCCCTTCCATAAACCACAGCTCGCGGTGCGCGCCTCAGTTTGGCGGTCTTCGGCACCATTCGCCATACGAAAGATGAAATTCAAAATACCAACATCCCGTACATTGTCGAGCTCGAGTGCTTAAGCGTGTTTTGGCTTCCCTTGCTCTGATCGTCGCGTTTGCACGTTCGCGGTACGCGTTCCACGATCACAAGGGCTTTTAACAAAAAAAAAAACACATCAAATCTGACTAAAAAAAATAAAATAATAAAAAAAAAGAAGGGTCGCGTGGAAAAAACAAAACGCCGTTTACCCAAAAGTCCCAACGGTTTTTCCCACATCCGGCTCACCACCTACCACTCGCCGCCGATCCGAAGTGGACGGCACGCGCCGGCGCAGCGTAAGCCCCCGTGCGGCCGATTCGCCGACGTGGCAGGCGGGCGAGGTGCGTGGAAACCGGCTCGCGAAATGCTGACCTGGCAGGAGGATCCCCCTCCCTCTCCCTCCCCCCCCCCGGATTCTTGCCCCCGAGAAGGTTCCGCTCCCCACAAAAAAAAAAAAAAAAGAGAAAAAAAGAAAGGAGGAAAGAAAAGAAAAAAAGTCGAAAGATATTTTCCCCGGTTCCCCACCACCCCGGGCGCGGGCCCCACCGCCACGTCACGGCCCCGGGGGGGGCCCAGCGAAAACATCTGCACCTCCCTGATTGATCCGATCATCGAACTTGCCCTCGCCCTCCCAAAAGAAAATTCCCCGAAATTTTTTAAAACTTTGCCACCGGGGGAGGGGCAAAACGGGGAAATCGCGACCCCCCCGCCCCCCCGTGGTTCCGGACGGGCGGACGAGGGTCGCCCACGTGTCGGGGACCTCGGATCTGGGCCGTCCGTCGCTCCGGGGCAGCGCCACGGAGATCGGGCAGCCAGGGGGAGGGATCCGGGCCGTCGGCGAAACGATCGACGGTCGAGATCCTTCGCGGGCAGATCTGGAGCGCCTTTAAGAAGGGGTGGTGCCCTCATCTTCTTCCTCGTTCAAGCTCGATAAAAAAACCCTCGTCCCCCTCCCTACCCCTACCTCCCCCCTCCCCTCCCCTCCCCCTCGCTCGCTCCCGGCGATCCCGATGCTCTCCGCCGCCGCCGCCGCCGCCGCAGCAGCCGCCGCCTCGCCGGGCTCCGACGGACGGTCCCCGGCGTCGCGCTGCTGATCGCCGGCGGGTCGCCTCGGATCCGACGGATCTGACCGGGCGCCGAACGGGACCCTTTCTTATGGCATCAGCCCTCCTGGCCAGTCGAATCGAGCCGTCGTGGGGTGACCGCAAGGTGTATATGAGGAAATACACCGCCGCTGCCGCCGATAATCCCCTCTTCAACCCCAATTCGAACCCTAACCCTAACCCGAACCCTAGGCACGTCCACGATCCCGCCAATTTGCGCTTCCGCAAGGACGAGGACTTCGCCGCCGCGGCCGCTGTCGACAATGACGCGGCCTCGTTCGCCCCGAGGTCGAGGTTCGACGCCGCCTCCGAGTACGTCACCTTCAATCTCGGTGGTTTCTCGAGATCGGAGCTCAAGGAGCTCAAGAGGCGCCTTGTGACGGAGCTCGAGCAGGTCCGTGTCCTTCGGACCCGCATAGAGACCGCAGCTGCCTTCGAGGCCCGGCCCGTGTACCAGACGTCGCAGTTCTCGGCCACCCGGCCCTCGCCGGAGGCGGCGATGGAGTCCCCGAGGCTGAAAGACAAGGGGATTGCGGCGAAGGCGCACGCGGGGAAGAAGAATTCGGGCATTAAGCGTGGAACCCCTTTCGTTTCGGACAAGGATCCGAAGAGACCCGTGAAGGATTTGGTTGCTGCCGGCCCAGATAAGTTCGTCGCGAGCATGATGAAGCGGTGCGGCCTGATCTTGACGAAGATCATGAAGCACAAGCACGGGTGGGTATTCAACGTCCCTGTTGACGCCGTGGACTTGGGGCTTCACGATTACCACCAGATAATCAAGAACCCCATGGATCTCGGCACCGTGAAGACGAATCTCGAGAGGAATTTCTACCAATCGCCACAGGAGTTCGCGACCGACGTAAGGCTGACCTTCAACAACGCATTGACGTATAACCCTAAAGGGCATGATGTGCATCACATGGCGGAGACGTTGCTCGTGCAGTTCGACCAAATGTTCGATCCTGCCTTGAGGAAATACGAGAGGGAGCGGCAGAAGGCGTCTGCTGCCGCAGCAGTAGCAGCGGAGGAGCCCAAACCCAGGGTTTGGGATGAGGAAATGGTTCCGGAAAGCACCACGAGGAGGGATCCAGAAGTAATGCTGGTGGAAAAGAAGAGAAACCCCAGCCCAAAATTCAACCCCCCATCCGCATTGTCGAATCAAGAGCCATTGGTGACTTCTCCACAAGTTGCACAGCCGGCGCCAGTGGCTGTGCCTGGTATGAAGCGAGCGAAGTCTGGGAAGTTGCCGAAGCCGAAGGCAAAGGACCCGAACAAGAGGGACATGAGCTTTGAGGAGAAGGCGAAGTTGGGGATGAACTTGCAGAACTTGCCCCCTGAGAAAATGGGTCAGTTATTGGCCATCATAAGGAAGAGGAACAAGCATTTTGCACAGGATGGAGATGAGATTGAGCTCGACATCGAGGCCGTGGATACCGAGACTCTTTGGGAGCTTGACCGGTTCGTTTGCAATTACAAGAAGCTAGTGAGCAAGATCAAGCGCCAGGGCCTCATTCACAACCAGGTTGTTGCTTCAGAGATCACCAACAAGGTAATGTGCTGATGTTTCCTGTTCTGAATTTGCAATTCCTTTTACTCAGTTTGGTTGGCCGATGGTCTCATGGTGTTTTGTACTTGAATCATGTAGTCGCCGGAGAGGGAAGTAACTGAAGCTGTTGTGCCGCATAAGGGAAGGAGGGGAGAAGCTGGTGGAGAGGAGGATGTGGACATTGGGGACGAGATACCCATGAGTAATTATCCTCCTGTGGAGATAGAGCGGGATGCGAGGTCTAATACCTCTAGCAGTTCAAGCTCAAGCAGTGATTCATCTTCATCTAGTGGTAAAAATTTGGTCTTTCGCCCCTTGTCTTTTCAGCGTTTAGGTGCCAATACGTTCCATCTTGGCTGAGACGAACTCTCTATCTTGCAGGGTCAGACTCTAGAAGTTCTTCTGGGAGCGATTCCGAGGCGGACAGTGTTCAATCGCCCTTTGTTGGTTCAAAAGGAGCCCACGGAACTTGAGGAGGGGAGGAGTTTCTTTTTTCGGCTGAAGATTTGGGACCCTTGAGATAATGGGTCGGTCTGAGTCCCTTGGGTCGTCGAAGGAAGCATCTTGGTGGGGGGGTTGTGTTGGAGTTGAGTGAGAGGTAAAGAAGAGGGTTTGAAGGTTGAGGTATGTTTGTGCCTTTTGTTTGTTGCGATTGTGATGTTGCTTGCAACTCCAAGGAGAGAGCAAGGACTGGATAAGGGGGGAATTGCTGCAAGGCATTGGTGGGGATTTGCTCTGAAGTGACTGGACCAGAGATAATATTTGCCAGAGCAAAGGAAGAACCAGAATATTGTAGGGACGACTGTTAGGATAGGGTAATGCAAATTTGAGAGAGATAGGAGTAGGTGTTCTTTTAGTGTAGCTGTACCGAAATCTTCGAAATGAATGATATGATCAAAGTAGATGGCCGAAAATTTTTTTGTACCATACCCCCAAGTAAAATCCACCACATGGGTTTCACTGTAGTCAAGATGCACAGCAAGAATGAAAAACATGTACAGAGTGAGAGGGAGAAGAGAGAAGCAGAAATGCAGAAAAAGGGAAAAATTTGCTTGCTCGCTCGTTCTAGTGCTTCAAGTTCAACCCATGTGGGCTTAAGAGCTATTCTTCAGATTTCCCCTTGTCCATCCATATTTATGTGTATGTGTGATAAGAGAAGCCGCCTGTTATATCAATCTTTTCTTCTCTTCTCTTTACACCTTGAAGCCCCTCTAATTCAAAAACTCGAAACCCCACTTCTCGATCCTAGTCGGCGATGCCCAGTACCATCATCTTGGTTCGACAGAAGTGACATAGATAAATGAATTCGGCAGTGTCCCACGAGCGGCAGATGAGAGAATGTATTGAACAGTTTGCTTAAAGGTGTGAGTCCCAGAGCATGGATCTAAAGAATGAATTATATTAGTAGGGCTTGACCATGATGCACCGGGGGGACTTAGCTTAATCTCTCTCATTGGTGTCGGGTGAGGTGTTTTGTGCTGTCAACGACGTAAATTATAATATTCGTCCACCATCCCAACAAACGCGTGGGGGCCATGTCTTCCCCCCCTTCGATGTCGCTTTCTTTTGAAGAAACTTCGTCGAGGGCCTTACGCTGAACGACCTATTAAAAAAGAAAGCAAAGAGATCGTCACCGTCGAAGTCGCCGTCCAGGGAAACCGCAAGCAAGCGGTTTCTTGGAACTAGGGCTCGTTCGAACACAACGCTACTGCTGGTACTATGATGTGGTGGCTTGGCTTTGGACGGATCGAATCGAAAACCAAAGCGCACATCCACATCATCGTACTTCATAAGCTGAGTTTGGGAGAAATAAAAGACTAAAACAGCACAGGGAAGAGCTCTGCATTGAGAAAGCACCTGTTTCTAGCTTGTGGCGCTCGTTCCGAAGGTCTTACACAAAACCATGGCCCGAAAAATTGCAAATTTCATGTCCTGGGAAGAAGTCGAAAACGTTAAGAAAGATACAATATACACACACACACACCCACATAGCGTCGATCAGCATATGAACATCACATTAATTGTCAATGTAGTAGATTTGCAATCTTCCTTCCAACATTGGACTCCTGCAAGATGCTGAATCAGAAATTCAGTTCATGTAATAACACGAATTCGGATTGAACACTCCATTGTTCAATAAAGAAGGTGCCTTACCGATCCTGAACTCGCTATCTATCCGCTGCCAAGATCGACTAAAACCGCGCAAAACCCGGAATTTGTCTTCTAAATCTAGACAGATATGGACCCTCCTCGCAGTCATGAAACAAGTCGTGGGAAATGCTAGGTGTACCGGGGTGACAAATGCGCGACAGCGATATCATCTAGTCATTCACGCTCCCACCATCTTGTGCTAATACTTCACGTTAGGAATCCAAATTGGACTGATGTTGGTTACTCGACATCCGCTTGATTTTTCTACCTCTGCCCTGCTTTTCTATCCCGGTTGTGAGAAACTGGCAGACCTGAGCTATACAGTTCTAGCCTCAAGCAAAATGCACATGAGATGCAGCAGCTTAGCATCTTGTCAGTGGTCAAGAGGGAGCGATTAAGTTATTGCGGAACATAACAATCACGTAACACATCATTCAGTCGATGCAAATTAGACAACGGAATGACCATAAAAGCCCCAAATTCCAGAAGTAACCGTATGTTAATGATGGTTACTACATGCACAATCTGAAATTCCACTAGCACTATCCCGTTTTCATCAGGTCAAGAACATGAAGCTGACACATATTCAGTTTGAAAACCTGCGGATAAGATGAGAGAAACATGTTTGCTAAGTACTACTACTTCATGGAAGCTAGAAAGACTGCTGCAAAATTGCAAAGCACCACAAAGAGATCAGCCCCCAAACAGTCTGATTTCACATGCCTCTCATTGTAGATAGAATATTGGGTGGTCAGAAGAAGATACCCAACCAAAAGACAAAGCAATAAGCACTCACTGGAATAAGAATTGCATGTCCAGAGGAAATAAGAGGGCTCTGGTGAGCCAAGATCTACAGAAGCATAGTGGAAAGGCGACTGGCTGGTTATAGATTAAGCACTTCAAGATATTAAACTGCTTTAAATCCATCTTCCTAACTATTTTGCAGCATATCAAGGCTATCCAAGTTCCTCCATGGAATTAATCCTACAATGACCTTATATCTTTCTCATCTCACATCTTCTAGACTATTCATCCAGTAATCGAAAGTATGACTCAACTTGTGACGGAAGAAAAGTCACACCAATGTCTAACCATGCTTTCCCTGACGAAAAAAAGCCCACTGAATCAATGTCAGCTCCAGCATATTACTGATCTTTCCTCCAATCGGCTAATTCGTCAGCCACTCCAAGACTACAAATTGCAAATTATGAGCTATATGATTGCTAGATACAGCTTAATCGCTGTTTCAAGGATTATTCAAACCATCTTGCCAGATCACACAGTCTTCAGTGCGAAATCACCCAAAGAAAGAAGGTTTCAAAAAACTGGAAGGAGAATCAAATGCATAATCGTGGCATTTATATGACGCAAATAAACTCAGTTTCCTTAAGCTCTCTACAGTGCTGCAGATAATATCATCCAAACAAGGCTCTAGCAACCAAATTGGGTTATCTTCAGACTATCAGGAGTCTAACGAAATGGATAGCGAAGATAGCGCGGAGAGCAACAAAAGAATCCTAAGCTACAACTGAAGAAGAGCATCTACTTCATTTTCTCTGGATGTCCAGTGTGTTTAAATCAATTTCAAGATGAACTTTTTTTCAACATGACCCACACTGCACAGTGCTGAACCTCCAGAAGAAAACATAAACTGAATTGAATCACACAGATCTAAATAACGAAGTACTGTAAACTTCCAGGATACAGATCCAATATCCAAAAGGAACAACAGGCTCAGAAATCATACCTTGATTCTACTTAAAACTAGATTCACATGAAACATCACTGAACCTATGCCTGCAAATAAAAGGACAAGGAATCAACAATACTCGACTCTCCAAAGAAAAAAATTAACACATTAATAAAGCGTTAATTAGAAAAAAAAACTCCCCCAGAAGCCCTTGGAGTGAGATGTGGCTGTGCCCAACAAATCTTGACTCAGATTCAAAGACTTTGAGTTACCCTTTAAGTACTACTGCCTCAGCTTCTTCCTGCAGAGATACGCAGACCAAGAAAACAAGAGCAAAGAGAGAACCCACCATTAATGTGAAAGCTTTAGTTAACACCCAAAAGGACAATTTCCCAGATTTTAATTTCCTTCCATGAGCTAAGAAAAAGAACAGGAAGAACCACCTTGAACGTCAAAGACATCAACGTCAAGAACAGCAGATCAACGTTAAGGGTTTGGCAACCAAAAAAATTCTCAAAAATAAAAAGGGAAGTCTAACGTGCGGTAAACCAGACATCCTGCAGTACTGCCAAACCTGCTCGAGGGGGGGAAAAATAATCGAAAAGAAGGAAAAGAAAAAAACCAAGAAAAGCATGATTGATCACAATCAAAATGCAGAGGGGGGACCACCCTGTTTTGCCGTTGATGGAGAAGGGAACATATTCGATGACAGAAAAAAAAATTACCGCCAAGATATTATTAAACAGAGATAATTTAGAACAATGAATTTCTATCTCTTTTTCCAAGATTCGATGCAAATAAAATAAAACCTCCTTTCCCTTTTTTCCCAAGAATCAATGCAAATAAATGGCGGGGTCGCTTTGGCATTTTTCCCCCGATCGACCAGCATTTACGATACATGAACTCTGATTTAATGTACGATGTGATGATTAAATTTTTAATTTATTTAATGTGATTCCTCAACTTTAAGTCAATAGGCAATATGGTTCTTGAATTTTTAATTTGTTCGATATGATCTATAAAATTTTAGTACATATTCAAACTGGTCCATGAACTGTATGAATATATTCAATGTCGTCACTGAACGATAATCTGATAACTAGTTTGAACGTGTATTATAAGTTTGGAGATCACTTCGAATAAATTAAAAGTTCAGCAATCACATTACATATTGGGCTAAAGTTCATAGATTACATTGAACAAATTGAAAGTTTATAAATCACATCGTGCGTTAAACTAAAGTTCAGAAATCATTTATGTCATTTTCCTTTCTAACTACAGGCGACCTAATTATATTAAGGTAAATTCGGTCGCATGAACATTTCCGCTAATATAATGAACTAAATAAAATGTGCGGGCATGATCGGTGCACCGTACATTTGTTTCTTGACCATTAAGTCAATTACTATTTTGTTATATGTGATAACTCTTTATTAATTTCATTTTTCTACTATTTAAGCGTTTATTTTATTTTATTTTTCAAGGTGCTGGTTGGGAGCTGGTTTATGAAGGAGGGGTCAGGTCGATGTGGACCAGACGTTTTTGAATCGGTCAAAATCCGCGGCTCCACTAAACGAGATGGATTTAAATAATTTGTGATTTAGATTAGTTCCCACCTAATGTTAGCGGACCCCATTTCGATAGTTGGGCTTTTCTATTGAAGCCAGAGGAATTCTTTTTCTTGATTGCCATCGTCCGTTTCATATGTCCCCACTCGAAATTGAATTCCCGTGCCGTGCGAAAGCGAGAAGTTGAGTGGACAGATAAATATACCACAATAAATTTCAAAATATTCTCGTTGTGATACAAATATCTCAAACCTTTTTTTATATCACTAGAAATTCTAAATTCGTCCATTGTGATATAAATAGTCCAAACTTTTTTTATGTCATATATAACGTCGAACTTATATTGATGTGACAGGCATACCCTATATTATGTTATACGTGTATAAATTTGGGTTTTTTCATTATACCAAAAAAAAAAGTTAAGAGATATTTGTGTCACTTTTCGTGTCACGGTGAGTTTAGGGTTTTTGATGACACAAAAAAGTTTGGCGGATCAATGTTGGCATAGTTTGGGATTTATTTTTATGGTATTTGCACTAAATATTTCATGGTTTAAGATAAGTCTTTACGGATTTGAGATGACATTTAAGCGCTATGACACATACACTAAATGACATGGCTTGTGTTTGCTATATGGCTTGAGTAGCCTGTTATGTGATATTATGGACTTGAGGTTCAACTTCAAAAAAAGAAAGAAAAAAAATGAGTATGAATCTTGAGAATGAGTTGTAATCGTCATTGATGTTGAGGACACTTGTGATGGATGGATTGGGACATGATAAATATGTGTTTATGATTCCACCCTCATAAGTTGGTGATAATGATGCCTTTGTTAGTCAAGATGAGTCCCCGCCGATGGCGAGTAGGGAACGGATACTTACATGTGTATACTGACGAGTTAGTATTTGTGCATTAAGAGATTAATATGTTCATCTATATGCACCTGAGTGTTAAATTGAATGTCAGATCATGCCATCTATCTTTATGCATTCTACACATGCTTATAACCATTTTATATATTATGCATTGCATTATTTTAAATGAATTGATATAGTATGTTGGTTTCCATATTGACAATGATATGTGATATGATTGTTACATGTTGTCGAGCAAGAGTCCCACATTGCCTAGACAGGGTGTTTTAGGCTTGAATATAAGCTTCGAGACCCCCCTTGATGGTTAGTTATAGCTTTGAGAGCCTCGTAAATTTTTCATGAAAGTCCTGTTTACCCCTGTGGCCTAAGTGATGAGGGCCGAGTATCAGTACAATAAGATTAGCGCTTTCAAAAAATCTATTTTAAGGATCGGATCACTCTTTTCACCCTCCGTTCGTGGTGACTAGGTGATTCCCCTGTGGCCTAAGTGACGAGGACTGGGCATCAGTCTCTCTAGCAAAGCATGAGACCCCCTCTACTATCAGTACGTACAATAGAATTAGCGCGCTTTTGTAAAATATCTTTTAACGATCGGATCAAAGCGGCTAGCAAAAGTAGGAGTGTATCTTCTAAACTTGAAATTTGGATTATATATAGTAATAAAAAATTTATGTACACGACACGAGGCTAAATTATTTATTAATTCGAGACTCTAAATATATCAAAAAATTCGGTTCGTTACAGTTCTCAAAGAATTAGCGCAAGAAGCGAAGACAAATTTGAGAGCGTTTTGATCCCCTTAGCCTTTCTAACTCTCATTCTAACGCTATACGCATTGCCCTCCAAGCTTTCTCAACGTGCTGGAGAATTCAAATTGGTCGAAGCGACCGTTGCAAAGGTTGTTCATGGTTCAAAACGTTCATCCGCAGCTAATTAACGAATTTTGCCCGAAATAGACCAAAATGCCTCGACCAAACTCTCTTGACACTTCTTGACAAGCCCTATTTGACTTCTCCACAACGTATCTCTGATTCTAATGATATCAAACTAACTCCCAAAAAACAAAATCGATTAAGAGTTAAGTCTTCGTTTCCAAGTAGGTGGAGTATTGTTCACTATGTCTGTACCTTGAACTCCTCTACGACACGGTTCATCCGTGATTTTATCTGATCCCGCTCTGTTCACCTTATGAATCTTTCCAATTATGTTGTTGATGTGCTCATATAATCCAAGTTGGTCACCTTCTATTTGGCCCGTCCAAACACTTTAACGATCATAATCCCCGACTTGTTCACCAATATCCAAAGTCCTTCCAACTTTATCACACTTCCCGCTATAGTTCTCCATTTGCAAACTAAGGACGCTCTCCATAGACACATACACGTGTTCTAGACATCATTTGCACATGAATTTATGTATTTAGAGAATATCTCGTTTGCATATTCAGATACAAATATCGGTTTACACTTAATATTTTGTCATGTTCAAAATATAGGAAGTTTTCCCTACACATTTAACATAAGAAAATCGAAATAGCTAGCAAAAAATAACATTATGTAAGTAAGTATATATATATATTAACCTTGTCAATCTCTCTAAAAATTATGTGTCATACCTAGAGATTATTCGGGCAATTATCCATGAAGAAATTGCAAAGCGGTTGCATTGATGTGAAACTCATGAATGTATATATTTAGCGACCATATTGAATCAGTAAAAAAGTATAAAAGAGAAACATTTCCTTTCAATGAAATGATAATCAATACAATAGAATGAAAATAACGAAGAATTGGAATTATTCATAGATTCTGCAAATTCATGGAACAAAAATTAGCAAGAATAAGAAAATTGTGTTCAAATGTTTTTAAATATATCGATTATCATTTCAATGGAGTTTGCTCCTCTCCCTACTTTTGAAGGTCTTAATTTTCATTTCTATGGAGTACCTTCAATTAGTTATTTTGTACATATTCAATCCATGGACGATGCGGTGGATTCATAATTCTATTTTAATCCCGGTGTAGTGTTAACTGAACTTTGAATCTCTTAACTTTATAAACAACCTCACCCAATAAATGCTAAAATTACAAAAAGAAATTGCCCTTTGAATTATTTTTCCAAAGATCAATGATCATTTTTCATGTAATGACTAAATCCCATAGAAATAAAATCAAGATCAAAATCAAATTGAAATCTTAGTAGATTATTTGGATATTGTCGGCCTTGTAATTTTCCCTCTTGGAGGTTTTGGCGGGTGGGAGGAAGTCCATTCGACCCAAACAACGACGGACTGCTATATAAATGCAATGCAATCGCTTAGCTCTGAACTTTCTTCAGAGGGTTCTCTTCGTTCTCCACAGCTGACAAAGTTCTTCATGAATTGCGTGAACAGATGCAGAGTTCCATCGCTTCTTTGATCAAATTCATGCTTACATCGCTGCTTCGGTTCTTGGGTAATCATCAAGATCCCCACATACGTGCTCAAGATCAATAAAGGAGGGTTTTTTTTTTTTTTTTTTGCATTTGCCCTGTTTGATTTTATAGTCTTTCTTGATCAGCACTGCTGGTTGGTGTTAGATGAACCAAATCTCATGGAACCTCCACAACTTTCGCCACCTCCTGAAGCACTGCATTGCTGAGAGAGACTTCTTGACCGGCAAGTCCCTCCACGCGCTGTACATCAAGTCCATCGTCCCTTCCTCCACTTACCTCTCCAACCACTTCATCCTCCTCTATTCCAAATGCCGCCGCCTCTTGGCCGCCCGCCGCGCCTTCGACCTGACCCCGAACCCGAACGTGTTCTCCTTCAATGCCATCATCGCTGCCTACGCCAAGGGGTCCCAGATGAAGGTCGCCCACCAGCTGTTCGATCGAATTCCCGTGCCAGATCTCGTTTCCTACAACACTATGCTCTCTGCTTTTGCCGATCGAGGCGAGATGGGACCTGCATTCTCCTTGTTTTCGGGGATGAGGGAGATGGGGCTTGACATGGATGGCTTCACATTATCTGCCGTGGTCACGGCTTGTGGTGATGATGTTTCTTTGACGAGACAATTGCATTCTTTTGCGGTTTCCAGTGGTCTTGATTCTTACGTTTCTCCGAGCAATGCGCTTCTAACCTACTACAGTAAGAATGGTTATTTGAATGAAGCAAAGAGGATGTTCGATGAGATGGGAGAGGCTAGAGATGAGGTTTCTTGGAATTCAATGATAGTTGCTTATGGACAGCACCGGGAAGGGCTGCGAGCACTGGAGCTGTTCCAAGAAATGATTAGGAAGGGCATGTATGTAGATATGTATACTTTGGCGAGTGTTCTCACTGCATTTACCTGCTTGAGCGATTTGGTAGGTGGGCTTCAGTTTCATGCTAAGCTCGTAAAAACAGGGTTCCACCAGAATTCTCATGTTGGGAGTGGCTTGATTGACTTGTACTCTAAGTGCAAGGGTGCCATGTTGGATTGCGAGAAAGTATTTCAAGAGATCGAGGAGCCAGATTTGGTTCTATGGAACACTATGATTTCTGGTTATTCACAAAACGAGGAACTCTCAGAGGAGGCTCTAGACTGTTTCCGCAGTATGCGAAGGGTTGGGTACAGACCAGATGATTGTAGCTTTGTTTGTGCAATCAGTGCCTGCTCGAATCTCTCATCTCCTTCTCAGGGGAAACAAATGCATGGTTTGGTAATCAAATCGGAGATTCCCTCAAATTGGATCTCTGTTGATAATGCTTTAGTTGCAATGTATTCGAAATGCGGGAATCTGGGCGATGCCTGGAGGTTATTTGATAGGATGCCAGAGCATAATACTGTCTCACTTAACTCAATAATTGCAGGTTATGCTCAGCATGGATTAGGAGAGGAATCTCTCACTCTCTTTCAAGCGATGCTGGACATTGATATCCCTCCTTCCAGCATAACTTTCATCTCTGTTCTCTCTGCATGTGCACATACTGGGAAAGTTCACGAGGGCCAAACATATTTCAACATGATGAAGGAGAAGTTTGGGCTTGAACCAGAAGCAGAACATTACTCGTGCATGATTGATCTACTAGGTCGGGCAGGCAAAATAAGTGAAGCTGAGAAGCTCATCGAGACAATGCCATTCAGTCCTGGCTCCATTGGTTGGGCCTCATTGCTTGGTGCATGTAGGAAGCATGGAAACATGGAGATAGCTGTTAAAGCAGCCTATCAGTTTTTACTGCATGAACCTGCAAATGCTGCTCCATATGTTGTCCTCTCAAATATGTATGCTAGTGCTGGCAGATTGGAAGATATGGTAGCAGTAAGAAGGCTAATGCGAGACAGAGGTGTTAAAAAGAAGCCAGGTTGTAGCTGGATCGAGCTAAATCGAAGAACCCATGTATTTGTTGCAGAAGACAGTTCACATCCAATGATTAAGGCGATATATGATTACTTGGATGAGATGCTATTGAAGATTAGGAAGGTTGGTTATGTCCCGGATGTTGATCGGTTTTCATTAAAGGAGGATGGAAAGGAGGAAAAAGAGATGGAAATGAGATTAAGACATCACAGTGAGAAGCTAGCAGTTGCATTTGGGTTGATTTCAACCAAGGATGGGGAGCCAATACTCGTGGTGAAAAATCTTAGGATATGTGGGGATTGCCATAATGCAATCAAACATATCTCTAAAATAACAAAAAGGGAAATCACTGTTAGGGACACCCGCAGGTTTCATTGCTTCAAGGAAGGGCAATGCTCTTGTGAGGATTACTGGTGATTAAAGCATTTGATTGTGTCCTTTTGAGAGTTTAATTGGTTTGTAAATCAGAATAATAGTTATTTGTCTTGAATTCAAAAGCTAATGTCATGTGCCATTTGGTTATAGTCTGATTTAGAGCCTACTGATAAAGCATTGAGTTCTAACTTTTATGTTAACCGTGAATCATGATTAGTTTATGTGTAAGATATTCAGAGAATTCCAATGGTATTATATCGAGGTGCAAAATTGATGATAGTGGAAAGAAAATGTAGGCTGCTGCTTTGAAGAAACATAACAGCATGCGAGTGAAAAATTTTGAGCATTTAAATCAACTTACACTCGATCTGATTCTAAATCTCGACTGAGTTGATTCAAACTTTTTTCTCTTTCCCAGATATCCTTTCTTATTGAAGATTAGGAAGGTTCACATTACCTGTCAGCCTCGAAAGTTGCCTCCCATGTTCACTTCCTTTTGTCAGTCTGTTTAAGTTGAATTTATCTAGCGTTCTGTGATACAATTGCTGCTCAAGAAGTCCAATCTGTAGGTTGGGTTCTGAATGAGTATAAGTGCAGTTGTGAGGTTGCAAAATCTAAGTAAATCTATAAAAACAGGTTTCACAATTTCCATTACCCCGAGGGAAATACTAGGGGATGGTTTATCAGATTTTAAGATACTTATCTTTTGTTGATTGTTTTTGTGTAATTTCCTGGATTTTACCTAAGAATTCAATTGATTCTGACTGGTGATTTATCAATCTTCAAATGAGATATATATGACCATTCAGCTTTGTTGACTGGTTATAATACTGTTAACGAAGCTTCAATCATGCTAGTGAAATTGTGTGGGACCACTATCATCTGTGCTGAAAGTTTAAGCTATTAAATAGAGGCGTGGTTTAATTTTTATGTACTTCAGCACTCCCCCTCACGCATAGGTTGGGCTTTGGCCCAAAACTAAAGCGCAAAATATAATTGGAGAGGCAACAAAGAGAACCTGGAAAAACTTGAACTCAAGACCTCCTACTCTAATACTATGTAAAATTGTGTTAGAGCATTGTCAACTGTTCTAAAAGCTTAAATTGTTAGATGAAGGCTTGGTGTAATACTTAAATACTCCAACAATTTTTTTTGCTAAGTCGCAATCAAGGACTTTTTTCCCAATGTAACAGCAACATGGTGTTGCATCTCGGGAGATAATTGCTTGCATAGGAAAACTTAGGCAACTGATCTTGGATTATTGGACTTATTTTTAACAATCTTCTGTTTACTAGAATGATCTAATTTGATCCAAAAGATGGCTAGGAGCTACTGTATCTAGAAAGTAATATGGTAGCAATCTGTCAAATGTTTTGCAGATCATTCTTTAATGGCCTCATTTCCTGAAGGGAAAACGGAGGGATGGTGTGGCACCATCAAGATCTATGGAAATGCTCATCATTGGGAAATTGAACTACTTAATAATCTTTGGCACGCTTTATGCTTTTCAGGGTATTGATGTGAAGAGGATTCTGTGTTATGGTTTCACTATAGCCTGCGACGATGATTTCGTCACTGTCAAATCAGCTTGTTAAACTTCTAGAACACAACAGAAGTTGGGAACTCCCTTCTCCTCGGAAGATTTCCTGGAATGCTTAAGCAATGGTGAGAGCAAGCTTTTTGTCCTTGGAGAGTGTTTGGAGAGAATTCTGACTACAAAAAGATTTGAAGAGAAAAAGGATGGTGTTAGCCAATAGGTGTTTTCTTTGTAAGCAGATCAAAGAATCTGTTTTCTCATCTTCTTTTTCATTGCGCAGGGTTTGACGATCTTGGAATGCATTTTTCTTGCTCGGGCTGTGGTGGGGTCTGTCAGAGAGGAACTTAGCTTGATGAGGGTTGAATTGTCCTAAACATTGGAGAAGCTCTGCCATCTGTAAACCCTGCTTCCATTTTCTTTGGATAGATGGCTTACCACATTACTTTTTCTGTATTTGTGGAGGTGCCCTTTAGCTGGTCAGTTTTTTGAGCTGCTTAGATCTTTATAGTTAGTTTTTTAAATGGGAGGCACTCCGTTGAAGTTCTCTGATATACCTTCTTACTAATCAAAAGAAACATCTAAAGCGATAATTATTGTAGAATGCTTACAAGATTTTGTACACAAGAGATTTCTTTGGACTTATTTTCTTCATCATTTAGATGGCAATAAGTTTTATCATTGTCTAGAGATCTATAAGATTTGAAAACTTCTAGTTTGAAGCTTCTCATGGTGATAATCTTTGCTACAATTAAATAGCGAGTTTAAATATTTTAGTAATGTGAAATATAGGGTATGTTTGTTGGAATTTAAACATACCCTTTTCCATTCTGCCAAAATCTAAAATACTATTCAAAATTTCAGAAAATTATGAAAAAACTATATGGGATCTAAGCGTCAACACTCGAGTGTTGTGAAAGTTTCAGGAATTCAGATGAAAAGTACTCAAAGTGAATGAGCCACAAGATTTAGATTAAGCAAAAAGCAAAAAGCCAATTCTGACAGTAGTAGTCTTCGCATCCTTTCTCCTGTTTGAATGGAATGATTAGAGTCTGGGTGAAGGATGAAATACTAAAGTTTTCTGCAGGGAAGTATAGAATTTAGTATTTATCTCCATCTTGGTTGACAGTAAGTAGGTTTTCCACTGTTTTAGTTGTTGGACAATATGGGTTTTGACTACATTTAAGTTTAGCTGAATCCTACACAGGGACATCACCATTACTATTTCATAATTTTTCCTTACATTATGTTATATTCCTTCTAATTTTAATGTTAATGATTATGTATGTGTCGGGAAAATTGTGTAACGTGGTTTCTAAGGCTTTTGCAATACCTCATATAATCGCTTCATTGGATTAATCAAGCTGTTATTGATGACAGATTTAATTTTGCTCTCTACTAGCGTTTTAAAACTCGGTCTAGATTGACTAACTGAGAACTCTTTCTATGTCCGATCTGGTTGACCTGTGGGAGCAGAAGAGGTACTAAGTCATGAAGTGGCCAATTCACTTTGACTTGATTGGGCCGATTCTGAAGTCGTTCTTTACTTTCAAAATTTGGATACAAATATAAAGAGACTCTACACATTAATTGTTTTGTTTAACATCATTACTTGTATATAATGATAGAGTAGTAAATCATAATAAGTTCCTTGAGTACCCAACTATAAGTTAGGTAAGTGCATGTCACCTTCAATTTGTTTGAAAAAAAATCAAATCATGAACTTTACTTTCTACTTCTACAAATTAATTTGATCTTTATTGTCTTCGGTAATGCTACTGTTTGGAACTTGAAACTTCTAACCTCATTTGAATGGGACGCACACATCAGGCAGGTTCTTTTGATCTGTTTCCTTTTTAAAACATTGCTTGTAGCCGAAAAATTTGATCGCATAATTGATCTAGGGTATCTTTAGATATAGCAGAAATTTTCTTGATGTCTTGAAAACTCCTGTGATGGAGTATTTAGTATCAGAAGCTCACTTTGTAAATATACCGGTTGTGGACCTGAGAATCACACTTGATCATTGCTTGGATCTGATGTTAGGTCTCCATACTTGAAAGAAATTATCTTATAATTGTTGCACATGTTAATAAGATATGTCACTGGAGGGCAGTAGTAAGGTCTAACTAGTTTAAAAATCACTCAGTGCCTATGTAATGGTTTTGCTATGAGAGTCAAGACACGTTAATCTTTCAATTTCTTTCGACATGTCGCTACTTGACATGCATCTTTTGCCACTGCATCTCTTGTTCAATTTTGCAAACCCTTTACTTGATTCCTGGCGATGGACGACTAGTGATCACAAGCAAGGTAATGTAATGTTTTAGCTCACATTCAGCAGTTAGGGCACAGATGCTGGTTGTGGTTTTGGATTAATTCTTTCATTCTCATCCTTGCCATTAGGAAGTATAGGTTGCTTAGTATCGTCTCTTTCTGGTGAAATCGTAATTACCTGATTTGATGAGGGTAGGGACTGACCGCCGGGACTAGAAGGCTTGGACAAGGTATGGCTCCTGTTAGCAAGCTTGTAGGATATGGTGTAGAGGGCTCTAGTCCTCAGGCGAGAACACTATCAGTATGGATGACCTTTTGGAAAATGCTTACTTAGGTTACACTTGCACCCAAAGGACACGAGTGTGGGGCTCATCATAGGATGAGTCAAACGGACCATATCTTGGGTGACTTAGGCCTAGGTCTCACAGTCATCTCCGTTGCTTTTGCAGTTCTAGGTTCACATTTTGGTCATTCTTAAGGAAGTTCTCCTTCTATGGATTGGTTAACTTAGTCCGTTTTGATTATGTATCGTCTGTCTATTATAGATTGCTCGTTATGGCAATAGGGAAAGCATTATTCTGTTCTTTTGCTTTGTGGCTAGTAGACTAAGTTTAGTCTTTTTAGGTTAACTCATTTAGATGTTCTGGTCCAAGTCATCTCACTTTTGGGATGGGGATTCATTATAGTGTCGCTGTCACTTTTATGGGTGACTATCTAAGAGCAATGTGGCTCTGTTATGAAGAGATCACTCTGAGCTAATTTCTATGTTTGATTCTTATTTTTAATTGAAATTTTATGTATCTGTTTGCATTATTTACTATGACAATACAAAAGAGTTTCCTTTTTATTGTTTTTTGACTGACTAAGGGTGATTCATTTGTCTTGTTCCAGCTCTTCTGATTTAACAAATGGAAGAACAGAAATCTAGTCAATGATGCTACAGCTTATTGGTTTATCTAATGGAACTGACTTCTTAGGAGCGATACAATTCTTGCCAGGGACTACACTCTTCTAAGGAGCAATACAGTGGAAAGACACCTACAAGCTGGTTGAACTTTAATAGAGGGTGAAGAAGTCTGGTAGAACGAAGTGTTCACGAGGACCTGGAGAGACCATGATAAGGTGAACAGCTAGGTGAAGTCTTGATCCTGAATGTGCTTTGGAGGACCAATAGATAGCAAATCACAAGTCAGTTTCTGATGGACAATTTGGATAAACTCATTGGATTATTAATAAGGGCAACTTATCTTTTTCCTTGCCAAAAAAAAAAATTAATAAGGGCAACTCTCTGTATCAACTGTATAGGAGACACTTATCGTGTTTTCTATTAGCTGGATAGGAAGACGTTGACATCATTTGATTTGATTGGAAATCAAACAAAAGATTTATGGCAAATGTCAAGGACTGGAATTCACGACAGAAGATCTGAGATCGAATCAAATAAGTTCTTGCCTATTTTGCTCAAGCAACCAGAGGAATAGACAATTGACAAAGGCAGGTAACCCTATTTAGAAAAACCTCACTCTTTCCAGGAAAATCTAATTGTATGGGTGGCCAGATTTTCAGCTATTGTGTCTATCGACTCCAACGGCTATTTCATCTTCTTAAAGATTCTCCAACGGCTAATTAAAGGACTATATAAGAAGCTCAAATCAAACTGAAGGAGTCGGCGGAAAACTGAGAAAGCTATACCTCTAATCTTGTCACATGCTCTTTGATTATTGCAACGTGATCCTGCTCATTTGTGATTTTGTCTATTAGTATCTCTTGTTAATTGTAATCTGCATTTGAGAAGTATACAAGTGTAATAGCAGTGCTTGTTTATTGATAGTGGGATCTATCAGCTTCGGGTAGAAACAACACTTGCTATGTTGTAAAATCTCTTGAGATTACTAGTGGATTCTAGCCTTGTTGGTGGTTATTAGTTTGGGAGAGTGGACGTAGGCTTGGTATAAGCCAAAGGCGCATGAAATCTGCCTACAAGATTTTCTATTCCTTACTCATTTAAATTTTTATCTAATAGAAGCATTTGCATATGATTATCAAACTGTTCATGCATCTATCAAAGCTTAACTTGAATTATCCCGCGAAAATTTAGTTCTTTAAATCAACCTACTAGGTTGCATTGTTTGTCTCAACATGAATGCTCTTCTAGTGATCTATTCCGTTAACTTTAACTAAAAAGCTCTCAATTACTTTTTGTGTGGCTTTTGGCTGCTGGCCGAGTGGCAAGGTCAGCAAATGGCAAATGAGGTCTGGAGTTCGAATCTCTAGGACCTTGTTATTTGGAGAGAATTTGCTACAGTGTTATGTGATTTCTTCTGATTAACCAAAAGCTGCTGTGTGCCCGAAATCATATATTAGAATGCATATGCTCGTTCCTTTCCTATGTTGCTTCCACTTTGTTCTGCTCAATGCCCCATTTGGTTCTAGCATGTTTCCTTTCCAAGATGTCAGAGTCGATGGTTATGGGGATGCATAGCCAGTTACTTGAGAATACTCAGCGTCATATTATTAGTATTGGGGTTTTTTGGGGGGCTTTTAAGGGATCTGCAATAGTAGAATAGACACGGGAGTGAAATTGGATGCAATTGCTAGCAGCAAGCGTTTGTAATTCCTTTCCTGTATTGGATGGAATTGCAAAAGTGAATATATTCCTTTTCCGGATCTAGAGGCAAAAGTTTTGAATTGAAACATGTGCAAGAGAAAGGTTATTAGAGAAATGATCATTACCTAGTTATATGCCGATTCTTGATGTGTAGATGGGATGCATCAGATCTTTTCTATAAATTCTTATTTAAAAACCTGTAATGAGTCAATCTATCAGTACTCTTCTTTACTTGCCGCCTAAAAATGTGAACTAAATCTGTAACATCATCACTTCCCCTGAACCTTATGAGAAGGTCGATGGCAACCGCGGTGGAAGATGCTAATTATAAGCATCAGATTGTGGATCTTGACAAAATCTCAACTATTTTCAGGTGTAAGATTCTAAAAAATGAGACTCGTTAGCCATTTGAATGAGACTATCTATATACTTGATTATGAGATTATTGGCGATGCACAGCATGCCCCATCTTGGAAAGGATGTCTGCCACTTTCCATAACAAAGACATTTCGCGGGCCATGCAAAGTTGCTTGTTGAGCTTCTCCTTTTACTCGTTTTCTTATCTTTTGTGGAAACGGTAGAACTAAAAGCTGGCCTTTAGTATAGCGTGGAATCAACTGATTGGCTGGATCTTTAGAAATCATGGGTTGAGCACTCTTTTTGAAAGTTTTCACACGTAACGTTTGTTTTCGAATAGTATATGGCGCGTTGGATGTTTGATTTTGATGTCAGATAATCGTGACAGAGGCATGAGGCCTTTTACATTGACTATGCCTCTGGCTTTGACTTCAGTAAATTTTCTGGGCATTTCACAGGTTATGTCTTCGATCCCTGCAAATTGATGATCTGCAGGTTTTGTGTTCAGAAATGAAGAGATTACAGCAGCGGGCACTGAATCCCGTCATCTCGAAGGTAAGGTAATCGGACCAGATTTGCTTTGTTCCACTGTCTGCTGAAAGGACCAAAGAGATTAATTTTCAAGATGAGGCATCATTTTCAGTTGTTACATGAATACTGCATGTCATTTCGGTCACTTAAATAAGCAACATCTTTGATTTTGAAATTGCATCCTGCATTTTACAGACTACACAGGATATCATTCCCTGCAGTTGCACCAATTGAAGCTAGATGATCGTAGTAACTTCGCCAAGAAATGAAGTCAAATTGGTAAAACACGTTTGGGCGAATATTGTTTGGTCTCATTTGGCTTCACTCGAACGCAGTTCGCTTTTGAACTCGTTCAATGGTGAAAGTGTCTAATGTTACCAGTGTCAAACTGTAAAAAGATTTAAGTCGGGCAAGCATGTGACATGATACTTCACAATCGAATTGCTTGTTACACGGGTTCTATCTGAGTCCCAACTGTCACCGAAGTCGACTGCGACCGAATTTGGTGGTTCATGTGACTACTCAACTTGCGTTGGATCTTTTCAAGGAAAAAAAAGCAAACGTTGCCTCTGCTTTATAGTCACTCCTAATGGTATAAGAGAACAAATTAAGAATGTACAGAGCCCATCTAAAAGAGTCACGCTACAATAATTTATAGATTACAGACCACACGGGGAAAAGTTAAATACATAGCTGCCCATCATGCAGAACCATCTAGAGAACACAGGACAAACACCGAGTAGTCAACTACAGAGTCGTTGAATAACAATCTGGAAGTGGGTGGACTCCATTTTCTTAATATTTTTGGTGGTTTTTGTTTTTGAATCACACACAACTGCTAACACACGAAGAAGATGGACGGATCGCAGCAACACTCGTCGATGAGGCAGCAGCAACACAGAGCCGCAAGGCTGCAACCAAACCAACAACACAACACCAATTAATTTCCATCAACCATATGAACATGAAACCTTTCTGGCCAAGAACAAAATGGAAAGAGAGAGAGTACCATCCTTCAAGAAAACCCATCTGTCTCCTGGGAGGAGGGGCAGCATAGTACTGTGGAGGTGCTTGTACAGGAGGCCCTTGATAATACCCTGCAAAACCAACCACCACCATACCAGATCAGACATGAACACGGTGGAGAGAGAGAGAGAGAGAGAGAGAGAGAGAGAGAGAGAGAGAGAGAGAGAGAGAGAGAGAGAGAGAGTACCTTGGCCTTGAGCAGGGTAAGGATAAGCATACTTGGGAGGTTCGTTCATTTCTCGCGACTTGGAGGAGACCCAAGAAAACTTTCACAGACTGCTTGCGAGCTGTGGATGAAATGGCAACCGAGATATGATTGCTGCAGGAGAGTTTTTCTCTGCCGTTGGTCGTGGCTCTTCGTTTTTGTACCGTCAGTTTAGCATGGAAATAGGTAAATTGCATCACGGCACGTGATCTGCTAGTCTTAGGCCCCACATGACTGAAAAAATTATTCAACACAGGCACCAACTGATCCGAGCCGCTTAACATATGGATCCCACGTAGGTCTCACATGATTCAACGATCGAGATCAAGTGAGTTCGTGTAAACTAGGATCATGCTGGTATTGCCACGCCATGTGATGGCGACAGTTTACTTTCTGGCCAAAAAATGACTGCCTTATATAGTTGTTGTTCCATGGTCCAAATGCAATTGAGGGTGTGTTTATTTACGTGTCATTAAAATCGTAAAAGAAGCTATGCAAATTTGCCTGTGCATCTATGTATTATTTAAGGAGTTTCAGATTTTAAAAAAGTCAAAGTGTGTGTGGTCTGCAAAATTTAAATTAAATAAAAAAATAAAAATAGGTAAAAACTAATTCGGCTTTGTTTAAAGATTAAGCAAGGAATGAAATGTATATTTTTGGCTTTTCCATCGAAATTATAAAGAACTCCTCATATTTCTAAAACACTCTGAAAATACTATATGCAACAGTATTTGTCAGTCATGTCGTAAAAGTCTCGAGTGTTTCACGTTCAACAGTCAAAATGCATAGGCCAAAAAATGAATATTAACCATAAGCTAAAAATTAAAACTCAATCCATACATGCTAGATGATCCAAGCCATTAGATTATGAAATATGTATATGATCTAATGATTCTTATGCTTTGGTATTATGTGCACATATATTTTACCTAGTTTACGCATTTCAAGTTACGATATATATAATTTCAGGATATATCAATTATTAGATCAAATGAGTATCATATGAGATTCACTATTATCTCATGATCGAGATTACTCGTGCTTGTACGTAACTATTTATGCAATTTCCATTTCGTCTTGCTTTCACTTTGGCCGAAATTCAAATTTATTAAACAATAATTGAAGTGGAATTCATACCGTCCATAGAAAAGATTATCCAATGCACCTTGGCCCGGCTTTATCTGTCCTTTTTGACTTTTCGATTAACTTTCGAAGTCATTCTTTTGTGCTCATCTGCTTTTTCTTTTCTTTCTTTTCTTTCTTATAGTCTCGTGTCTTGAGCTGGGGGAATTTTTATGTGCGTCGGTGGTCACTAATTTTTTTATTATTTTATGAATATTCAGGAAATGGATCGTCGAAATCGAGATCCTTCGATTACGGCACAACAAATAGAATATTGGAACCACCCGCCTGGGTGGCGCTGCTGGAAAGGGCACTCTTCCTCTCGCAAAAGGTTGAGTGTTCGAATCCCGGGTGCCGCAGGGTGACTTAACTGGTGCACGTGTGTGGTGGCTAGCACGTGTCGCCCCCAGGATTTACTTCCCGGCTGTCGGCCGTGCGGGGGTTCCCTGGGTTATAAAAAAAAAAATAATAAAATATTGGACTTTGCCTCCTCGTTTGCTTGTCTTCGACCTCAAATTGACCGCTTGGTTTTTGTTTAGCATCTTAGTTTTCCTTCGAACTTGCTCTTCGACGAATCCGTGGAAATACTAAAATTCAAAATGCTATATGGATTTACTAAATGATATGAGGAAAAATAAGTGGTCATTTAAATTAATAGAAGCATTTAATCACTCGATAAAAATCTGCTATATCATTTAATAAATCTAATTTGCATACGAGTGCTTATTCTCGGTGCTTTCTTCCGCGAGTTTCATGTGAGGAGCTTTCTTATTTCGTGAAGGACCAAATTACATGAGAAAATAAGAGGTTACTTCCATCTATCGATCGAGAGAAAAATTGGATAAATATTTTTTTTGATGGGTTTTCGAAGCTCTCGTTATTTTGAGAAAATCTTAGCTAACGTGGAACACGATTTGAGTGCAAGGTGGAACTTGTAAATCATGGAGCTAGGTGGGGAAGTCCAGTTACAAATTAAGGAAATATTTCAAATAGAAACCCGAACATGAAGTGGGGTTGTTTTTTTTAAAGGAGGATTTAGAGCAGAACTTTCAGACAAGTTAGAGGCTCCCTTCCGTTGGATTGGGCTTGTCAATGTACGGCCTCTAGCGGCTTAATGCCTCTGTTGGCTAGCTAGTCGTCTTACTGCGCTCCGATCGATTTTGGATCTTCCAAATCATTCCCGCAGGAGATCCGAACCCATTTTTTTTTTGTCTAATCCTTCGGAAAAGTTCCTCGCTATGGAAGAGGTGCGCAAATAAGGATATGAAATGACCAACTTAATCTCAGATAAAGACCCAAAATAGGATTGTTTTCTAAAAAAGATTTGAAATGGACATAGTCTCAAATATAGGCTTAAAGTCTCGAATAAGGGCCTAAAGTAGATATTATCTTAAATAAGAGTATGAAGTGACAAACTTATTCTTAAATATGAGGCCGAACTCATCGATTGGCTGAATCTTTATTAGGCAGCATGTGCTTATTCCAATGGCAACCTGAAGGGGGATTTTGTCTGAAATTTTCTACTTTGGCCCATATTAAAGCTAGGTTCTTCAAGAGTTCTTCTAAGGGCAATTTTCCTTCTACTGTCACTGTCCTAGCTTCTTTGTTTCAATCATGTTTGTTATTCTTGGGTCCTTGATGTTGCCATCAGAATAAGCAGGTGAGTCGCATGTGCAAGTTGACCGGTGAAGATTTGGCTATCGTGTGAGCTTGTGACCTTATTTGAGACTAATTTGGTCACTTTAGACTCTGTATTTGAAACAATGTCTACTTTAAATCTATATTTGAGACTAAGTTAGTCATTTCGGACCCTCATTTGAGACAAGCTCTACTATGGATTTAAAGTGCCTTACTTCAAGTTCTTATTTGAAACTAAATTGGCCGTTTCATACCCTTTTTTGAAATAAGATTCACTTTGAATCATTTTTTGAGAAAATTATTTCACATCAGACACTTGTTTGAAATTGTCACACAAATTAATGACAAATAATTTTTTTCAAAATACATATATTTGTCGTATAAGCAAAAGCAAATGCAATTTCTTTTACTAAAAATGAGCAAAAATTTCACAACCACGAATTGTCTCACCAACCTTATTAATACAATATGGTACGACCATTGCCATTAGTATTGACTAGGACAAGGTGCACACGAAACTGGGGTAATAATTGCTAAAAAACCTCATATAATTTAGATAGCGGCAAGAAAATAGACTCTTTTTTTTAATCTTTTCATAATTAAAGTGAAGAAAATGGACTTTTGTTTCCTTAGTCGGAGGGGTTGTTGATGGACAGCTCATCTTGTCCCTTTGCTTTGCGTCTGTCTCCCTGCAGATCGCACCGCTGGTTTTTGGTTTTCACATTCATTTTCTTTCCCTATTTTTGGTAATTTAGCCTTTTTTTAAGCAATTCCGCTTCCGTTTTTTTTGCTGCAATCGCTTATTTGATTTGCACTGAGAAAAGAAAATGATCTCTTACGTTACATGCTTTGAAAACATGGAAAACTTTCGATCCTCTCCCGCATGCACCGAAGTGATTAGTGAAAGCTTTTCTTCAAATGATGACGCTTTGCATGTGGAAATTCGCTTATAGACACGTGCCTCACATTGGACGTTCTTTTTCTTTTTTGGGTAATTTAATGACATATAACTTCCGTAATATTCTGGGATTCTTACTCATTAATTTTATAATTTCGGTGCCCCACAAAACTTCATTTTCTTTTTCATTTTTTCTATGAGAAAATGTGGGATGAGCTGATAATATGGTCGGCTCTTTCTTCTGTTGTTGATAAAGTTGGGGAAGGTGTGAGGGCAAGAATCGTGCGGTGAACTGGATGGTGACGGCTCTTTCGGTCGAATTCGATTGTGATTTTGTTTCGGCTAAAGCCGTGTCTTCACTCTAAAGAGCGAAAAAGTAGCACTGCCGAATTGATTCTTCTGCTCCTCCCATTAAAGCATACCAGATTTAGCTTTGAAAATTCATTACATAAGAGTTGTGAATTTGACCCTCTTTCTTGCTTATTATGCGCTCTTCGATATGCATGAGCTATAATAACTTGATAATTTTGGGATAATGTCTGGTAAAAATAACGCTCGTAAGAAGTTCCATTGAAACCAAGAAGTATAGGCCTGCCTACTATCCTTACCAGGATGAGTGGGGTTTTTCTTAAAAAAACTGGCTAGTGGAGGAAGACCTCCTAAGGATAAGTGACTTAAGGCTAAAGAGAGCAAAAAACGAATCTTTCGTGTATAATCTTGCATAAACTCGAATGCTATCAGTTCCGATATGTAAACCAAATAATACATGCAAGCAAAAGTTCCTAGATTCATGGAAATACATAACAACATATAGGTTGCATATCCATCGTTTGAGTCTCCAACAATTATTCCAAAGATTACAATTTTGATTTGACCTATGGGCGA